>JAGRRF010009292.1:4416429-4440775 GCA_019097615.1 Morone chrysops | reverse complement strand
GGGCCACATTGTGATGGCTAGACGACTGGGTCAGAGCATCTCCAAAACTGCAGCTCTTGTGGCGTATTCCCGGTCTGCAGTGGTCAGTTCAAAGTGTTTCAAAAGTGGTCCAAGGAAGGAAAATAGTGAACTGGAGACAGGATCATTGGGGGCCAAGGCTCACTGATGTACGTGGGGTGAAAAGGCTGGTCCGTGTGGTCCGATCCAACAGATGAGCTACTGCAGCTCAAACTGCTGAAACAGTTAATGCTGGTTCTGATAGAAAGGTGTGGCAGATGTGGCGTGCATCCAGTCCCGTTGTAGCAAAAACATTTATTTAAACGGAAACGGTGGTGTTGCTGATTGGGTAACACCGCCTGTTGCATGCCACGCCAAAGAAAACACTCCATTCAACCCTGAAATCATAGCTAAAGGGTGCACAACATTTTGAGACTGAACAAACCTGTGTTGTGCAATCACCAAGTCATTTGAATATGCCAATTATTGTCATAAAGATTATCTTCTAATCTCTTATATCTATAGCAAAAAAAGGCTGAAAAGAAGCAAGCCCAAACATAATTTGTTCATGTCACTCACGTTTTGATTAAATCTCCCTCTGTGAGTCCAGACAGCTTAAGTTTTTGACCTTCAACTCTATAGATGAGGAACATTTTGCCACCTTACACACGGCTGGAAACTGGCCCCTGCCATGCTGCGGTGCAGTCACCCATTAAGCTCCCTTATCTCCCGAGGGAAACACCCTTAGTCCTGATGTCTGGATATCTACGTAGCAACACTGTCTGCCCAAAATCCCAAGCGGCTGACACAGCCTGTGGAGAACAGAGACTGCCTGGGCTGGAATCAGACTTCTGATAACAGTCACAGAAACTCTTTGACAGCCATTCAAACACGCACACACAGACCAGTGGTCAGAAGTTTGATAAAAGCAGGTTGATTACGTCAAGATTGAGGATATGTTTAGTTAGCAGATGTATTTATTCAACCTGAATTACAGAGGATCTTATGTCTGAGGCAGTTGCAGTACTGCAAGCTGCCATTGGGTGTCTCTGCTCCACCAGTAACATCATGTGGTTGCGTGTGGACTGTTGATGAGGTTTTTCTCCTCTTTGCTTCGAGTACGCCTGCAGAACAGATGAATGGACTGGAAGTCTAGTCCTTTCTAATTATTTTCCGATGCTCTGTATGTATATGTTTACCTCTATCATTAGGGCAACAAGCCTTAAATGACTAAATAGGTTGTTATAATCTAGAACAAGCCTGAGTGGCACACCTAACGGTAGGTTGAAGAGATAGGAAGCTACCTCATTAAAGCTGCTATAATCAATATTTTTATATTAACGGTGGATAAAATGACTACATTTTATAATGTGATAGGGGTCACTTGTAATGGCAGACACTGACATAATTATCTCCCACCCGACACCGTTCTACTGAGATCTACAGAGCTTTTTACTGTCTTTCAGCTCATTGTTTTGGTTTTACAGCCTGCACTTGCGCTCATCAACAGTGTTTTTATATTCTGATATAATTTCAGGGAAAAAGCTTTAAAAAACTCACTGCACACTATTTGCCAAGCTGCAATCAGCAGATAGAAGAAGTTAGCGACTAGCTGGTGAACACAGCAGCAGGATTTAATAGTTAAAGAGCCAGATATTCCCTTCAGGAGTTGGTAAAGACTAAAACAGAGCTTAAACACACATGACTACAAATGAATGCTAATGCTGCTCCGTATCTGCTGGATGTTTCAATAATAAACTCCTAACAAGTTAGCCATCAACTTTTTGTCAAGATTGTGTCTCGTATTCTTTGCCACTAAGTTACCAAAAGATCAGTTAATGCAGGTTTAAAGGTCCGTCTGTAACATTTAGGAAGATCTATTGGCAGAAATTGAATATAATATTTATAGGTATGTTTTCATTAGTTTATAATCAGCTGAATATAGGTTTTGTTGCATTTTTAGTATCTTGAAATGAGTTTTTGTCCACAGAGGGAGTGGGTCTTCTACGGAGACCGCCATGATAGACTCTTTCTATGGTAGGCCAGAACAGACAAACCAAACCCTGACTCTAGATTGGGCCTTTAGTGTTTTTTGTGATTTCATGACCACTGTAGTTTCTCTTCACCGCGAGATGCCAATAAGTCCCACACACTGGCCCTTTAAGATTTCCTTCAGGATTAAAAGAAACCAGCATTGATTTTTGGTGGCAAACTAGATACAGACTACAGCCTCCAGTGTTGAAGTCCGCCCTTTACGCACACAATCATCCCCCTAGAGTCATTTTTGCACTTGCTACTGACAGAGGACAGTCATTATTCACAACAGTGCGGTAGGTCACCTATCAGGAAAAATATGTTGTTTACAGCATTTAAACTAATTTCCAAGCTTGTTGTTTTTGACTCTCTAAACGTTTTGAGTGAAAAAAGTTACTTGGTGCAGCATTAGTACCTTTTCCAGAACAGCACAAGTGGTCAAATCCATTATTTTTGGAGTTTCATTCAAGGCAACGAGTGAATAAAAATACACCTTGTGCCAACACCTTGAAGCTAAATGATTGCACTGTGGGTCCATAACTCCAATATTTACTTCATTATCCTCTATGTGTTCCTCATTTACAAACCTCAGGTTGCCCTAGAGTGATTTACTGGACGAGTCATGCTGCTTTAATGTGCCCCTTGTATGCTCCAGCATACCAGTTTGTAAGTCATAAATACAACTTGTGGCAAATTCATGTACATTTCAGTCAAAAATAACTACATGGGCCATTAAATTAACAGCTGTCTGGGAAATCTGGAGAAACCAAATGGTAGAGAGCTAATTCATGCTGCAAAACGAGGATACATTTTTATTTGGTTATTGTCAGCCAAAGTTTTCACCTACAACTTTCCTAACATAATAATGATTGTTGCCAAAAGCTAAACAACCCTTAAGTAGTAGGTTATAGGATATATGGACTAGCCACAGCTTTTATATTCTGGTGAATTCTAACCTGCAAAGATCTCAGGTTTGTGGGAAATGGTACGGGTAAAAACTGCTAAACAAACAAACTTTTGACAAATTTGATCATTCAGAAGTAACATCACTTACTCGACATGTTGCTTCCTGTATTGCTGCTTGTGTACGATAATGTAAGAATTGTTCCCGTTACGAGTCATAGTGAAGTTTCTAACCAAATGTCGTCAAAAATGTGCCAAGAATCTGCAAGAGAAAATGTAATTAATGTGCTCGCTCAACCCTATTTGTTTTGGAAACCTAACCACAGTCAACAGTCTGGACATGAACTGTTGGAAACTGAGGACTATAGGGCTAGATGTTACAGCAACTGTGATAAATACAAATGCAGATCTGGTTTCATAAAAATGTTAAAATAGTTAGCTCAGAATCTATTCATACAGTGTGTTTTTCATACTATGGCAATTTGATTTTTTTTTCATTGAATCGCAATATATCGCCTAGCTTACAGTATCATAGTATATTGAATATATATTGAATATATTGAATCATAACTATTGTATCGAAATACATATCGTATGGGCAGATTCTTTCCAATACACAGCCCTACGATTACATTTTGTTAAAGCATAAAAACTTTTATGTGATTTTTCAGAATTGTTGATGTTAAAATTTTACATAAAGCACCTTTAATTTTTATCCATCGTATTTCATTTGTTAAAAAAAGATTCTAGAAATAAATAGTCTATATAGAGAGCTATTGCAGGCATAGTGACACAAATGTGTAGAGACAATGTGTGAGAAAAAGACCGACAGGTAGGAGAAACTGAGACTGACAGAGACAGAAGGAATAGATTCCCCACTGCTCTTGTAACTCTCTTTCAACTCTGGCGTTTACTCTGTCGATGTGAGTGAGCTCTTTTTCTGCTTATGAAATGTCAAAGAAGATGCTGTGGCTGGTGCCGAACGGTTCGGTGTTTTTACTACCAGAGAAATAGGCATCACTGTAATTGTAGTATGAAGACTACGATTTCTCTCTCTCTTTCTGCCTTTTTCATATTTGAGTTTGCAGAGACTTTGAGATGCTGAGAAGAGAATTTTCCTCCTCATTAAAAACATTGTAAGAGGAGCAGAGTCTGGTAGGTGCACAAACACACACACACACACACACACACATTTGGACTCAAACATACACTGATACACAAACCATAACCACGCAGCTACACTGAAGGTTCAGTCAAGCTAACAGAACCTGACAGAGCAGTCCCAGTCACATACATGCTGCTCTCTCTTTACTCTCTCTCATCTCTGTTTCATCTCTCTCCCACCTTTATTCTCACATGTTCTTTACTCCATCCCTCTTTTTTACTGTTGCAATCCTGTTTTCACCCTGCAGCTGCTTCATCTGTCCTCTTCTTGCTCCCTTTGTCCACTTTTCTTATTTTGTTTTGCTTAATTACTGATTCAGCCTCTTCCATCATTTCTCTGAACAAATTGACACAAACTACAACTATTAAAAGAGCACCTGGACAGTTCAGTTTCCATTATACTGATGGGAACATAGAGACTAAAAAAAACATATTCACTTATAAAGATAGAGTTTGTTTTGACCTAATGAATATGTGATTACCAGAGTTTGGTACCTCTATGTACATGAGGATAGAGGCAGAGAGTGGTCTGAACAGTGAACAACTGTAATCTTAAATTCAACTCTAAATGATTTGTTGAGTAGAAATGTCATACAAAATGGAACATGTGCATATAAAAGGCGTTTTTCGATTCTCTAATAAATAAATAAATAATTAAATAGATTCAGGTCCATCCTTGAAGCTGCAGTAGGTTACTTTTATAAATATAACTTTCTGTCATATTTGCTGAAACGTTCACTATATCCTGACTGTAGAACATGAGACAGATGACCTGTGAAAAAAATCAGTTCCTCTGGCTCCTCCTAGTGCTCCTAATGGTATTTGCAAGAATCCACCGGGCCTGAATGAAAACAAACAATCAGAGCGGAGAAAGATATGAAGACGCAATATGAAGAGATTTATTTGGTGGCTTGAAGATAGTTGATGAGTCTCATTCCCAGCATCGATATTTAATGACCTGAGAACATGACTCAACAATCAACTTCCATTTCTTGGCTCTGATTGGTTGTTTTCGTTCTGGACCAGTGGATGATGGAGGAGGATTTATTATTATTATATTTTTTCATAGATAATCTGTCTCATGTTCTACTGTTGGGATATAATGAATGTTTCAGCAAATATGTCAAAAAGTTATTTTTATAACAGTTAGCAACTGTAGCTTTAAATTGGAGGTTTAAAATCTCTGGTGCCACCACTGCATGTGGCCTAAATGCAGCGGGTCCTAACCCTTTTCCTGAAGAGACCCCTTTTCTATCATTGGGTAAACTGGCGATAAACTGACGACCCCTGACTAGTGGTCGACGATATGTGTTTTTTAATGGGGGTTGCTTATATTTAGAGAGCAGGGCTGCCGATGGCAGATACAGAATGCCGATATCAAACAAAGAAGTCATGTATAATTCAGTTCTGTTCTATAGGATATGCTGTTTACAGCATGAGAGTTATAGTGCAGGGCTCAAAAACAACTTTTTCACCACCTTCACAAAAAGGGGAAGCACTAACATCATTCAACAGCAGCCACACTGACACAGGTGAAGTGTCTGAAGATATTTTCTGTCGATGCCGATTATTTCGAAATGGCAAATAATTGGCCTGATTAATCAGCCGTCTATCACTACCCCTTTTATGGATATTTTATATTATATTCAATGAATACAGGACAACTGATATACTGTACAATGAACCCAAACATTAACTCAATAACTGCAGGAAGTTTGTCTAAAACAAGCAATTTGGATGAATTTTGAACATATTATTTCCTGTGAATATTGATCAGAGAGAATCAAAGTTTTTTTTTCTAAATCATTTTTAACAATCATACACACCTAATAGGCTAGTTTTTCCTCATTGTTCTATTAGCTCTTCGGTTGTTTTTTTAATGCAGGATGCGGCTGTGTTCAGGTCCTCAAAGTTTAAACATTCAAAATAACATTTTCATTTACCTTTCCTTGCAGAAATGAACCAAATGCTCAGATATAGACCTACTCTGTATATTTTTTAAGTTCTTACACTCCTTTAAATCAAGAAGGTTGGGAACCACTGCAGTATAGGATGGGAAATAACTACGTCAATGGGCTACAAACATATTGCTTCTTCTATGTTTGCTTTTTTTGGTGCTTTATTTAAAATTATTTACATAAAGTTACAAGTATGTAGCTCACATATGTTTTCAGTCTCCTCCCCTAAATCCAATAGCCTATCAGGTGTTGAGAGGAATTGATTTTGTGAGGAAATGATGCTGTGGAGTGTCGCTCCAGTGGCATACAAAGTGGAAGCGGATGTTCCGCTGACACAGCGTATTATTATCACTGAACATGGTTTTTGCTAAAGTGCAGCGCCACACCTGCGAGACACAGCAAGGATTTTTCTGAAGTTAACAGTGCCATCTTGCAAAAACTGTACACTATTGACTGTTCTCACTCAAGTCAACAAAAAAGTCACATCCCAGCTATTTAACTTGCTACAACAGCCTCATTGGCTATCTTTGATGTTTTTCTTTTCCTCCCACCCTGTCTGCAGTGCTGGGTGGGTGGAGGTGGAGAGGTAATGTGATGCAGAGAAGCGACTGGAGCGAGACGGAGCTCTGAGAGAAAACCCAGGTTCACACCAGGGTGGCTTACACTGCTGCTTTACTCTCTGTTCACACACACACACACACACACACACACACAAATGAGCATACAAGCACCTGTATATACACCCACAGACGTACGCACACACAAACATGCATATTCACGGGTGTGCACGCGCATACAGTACAAATAGACACACACACGAACCCGCACACACACACACACACACGCACACACACATTCAGAGCAGCTTATGAGTTGTGCACCTCAATACCAGCCGCAGTATAGCCCATCTGTGAAAAGGTAAATTGAATTTTACAGGCACAAAGCCGACTCCCCTGCGGTCTTTAGAAAAAAAGCCCCACTTTGTGAGTCTAAAGCTTTTCTAAAGCTTTCGTCTCTTCATAGCTTTTTTTCCCCTTTCCTTTTCTTCTCCTTCCTCCCCATCTCCCTCTCTCTCTCTGTGGGGGAAATGAAGGTGTGAGAAACACTGATCGATATGCTCATTAAAGAGTTGTGTCTTTGGGAGGCCTGCAGAGGGTCTGCACAACACAAAGAACACAGAGGCAAATGCAGCACTGAAAAAGCCTGCTATATCACCACAACAACTTTTCACAATCACAAAGAGCAAACAGGGATTGAAAAACCCCTCTTTTCTCCCTCTTCCTTTTTTCGCAACTTTCCTCCTCCTCCTCTCTCCCACTGCATCTTTGCTTACCCAGAGATGTAGTTAAAGCACTTTTATTCTGCTTGTGCAGAGGATTTTCCAATCTGTCCGTGCCTCTATTATTAGAAGCTGCCATACATAGCCAGTGTTTCTGTATTGAGTTAACACAAACAGCTATGCAGCTAGTCATTCTGCCCACACAATTAACCCCCACACACATCGAGGTACTGAGAAAACGCAGTTTGATATGTTAAATTCTAATTAACTACAGCACTATACTGCCTCCACAGCTCAACCAAGTGTGTGTGTGTGTGTGTGTATGTGTGTGAGGCAGGTGGGATAGACACTGACAGGTGGAATAAAATTGCCAGTGCGAGGTATCCATCTGTGCACGATCCACCATATGCATTTCAAAAAACTCTGCAAGATTTCCATGCCAAATGATGGAGAGAGACTGACACTGCTCTATCTGCCAGTGCAGACTCTATATTTGAGGTGTATGGGTACAAACAGGGGTGGAGAGATTATTACAATGTCCCACTCAATTTGAAGAGCTGTTTGGCTAAAATGTCCCTTGAGAAGAGGATAAAAATAGAACTGGAGTCAAAAATGCTGTGAAAATATGTTCAGGAAAAGTAGTAAGTGGCTCATTGAAAACGGATTTAGAGAGAAAGTTGGTCAGAAAAAAAATGAGCACACTCTGGTACACATTATCTCTCAAAAGTAATGCAAAAAAGAACAGGAGAATTTGCTCAGTTAAAGAAATAGCTTCACATTTTGGGAAATTCTGCTTGGGAAAGCTTATTCCTGTTTGTGCTGATGGTTCAATACCACTCTCACGTTGAAACATTAGCATAGCATAGCATAGCATAGCATAGCATAGCATAGCATAGCATAGCTTAGCATCAAGATACGTGATGAGGGGAAATAGCTGGTCTGGCTCTGCATACCAATGCCTCTAATGCTCACTAATATAATATATTCTTTAATATAATGTATTATGCACTGTGTGTTCTTTTCTTTCAGAACCAGCATTAACTGTTTCAGCAGTTTGAGCTACAGTAGTTCATCTGTTGGATTGGACCACATGGGCCAGCCTTCGCTCTCCACATGCATCAATAAGCCTTAGCCCCCTATGACCCGGTCTTGGTTCACTGCTTTTCCTTCCTTGGACCACTTTTGATAGGTACTGACCACTGCAGACCGGGAACACCCCACAAGAGCTGCAGGTTTGGAAATGCTCTGACCCAGTCGTCTAGCCATCACAATGTGGCCCTTGTCAAAGTCACTCAGATCCTCACGCTGCCCATTTTTCTTGCTACTTTCCCCTTTTGTAATAAAAAAATGCTAAACAGCTCAACGCAAAGTCCTCCAAGTTAAAGTACAAAACCCATATTAGTATTCAGTATTTTCTGATCTGACAACTCTATAGTGCTTCAAACAAAGCACTTGTTAGATTGTCAAAGAGCATCTTCTCACACATTGTCATCACCAAGTTTGTGTGGCTGCTTCTGGCAGTTTGTGTAAACCACGAGAGTAAGAAAATAACATTGACTGTTGGAAACCAAACAGACTATGACCAGTGGCCTCCCAAGTAAGTCACACCCATAGAGACTCAACCATCCAGCCATCCACCCCAACCACTGCCCTACAAGATTTTATGGTTCATGATGCTACAGACAAGTATCTTAATTCATACATTCAAAATTCTACGATACGGTTTCTGTAATCATTGTTCAGTGTCAGAATGAGTACTCAGCTAAAACCAGTATCCGGTACAGATAATTTG
Organism: Morone chrysops; assembly: GCA_019097615.1. Lineage (NCBI taxonomy): Eukaryota > Metazoa > Chordata > Actinopteri > Moronidae > Morone > Morone chrysops. The sequence goes on along the minus strand of JAGRRF010009292.1, from coordinate 4,431,648 downwards.
CACTATACTTCACTCTTGTGATCCAAAACATTCTCTGAAGCTCAATTCTGAGGCTGTACTGTAAATAGTTTTCTAATAAATATAGCAGCTTCTAAACAACCCATATCAATTTCTCACTTAAAATAAAAAATTCTAATTAGCTCCCCCCACTTCCGTTTTAAGCACCAGCCATTCCGAGTACAGTTACGAATACAGATAATTTAGTTGGTTGAATAGATAAAGATAATCCCTAGTAGCAGAAATTAAGGATGTGGACCACAGTCTTTTCATAACCCAAGTATTCAGTTCCTAACTATAGTGTATTTATGCGCCACAGATATTGCAAAAAGCGAAAATCTCAAAATGTTGGAACTGGATGTAAAAAAAACATGATTGAATGATCCAGGGTGTTCTGCAGAATTGTCCAACATGGATGCAGGTGTCTGGTGGTAAGGTTGCATAAACTCAGGTCATTTTAGCCATTTGAGGACAGTCAAAGCATTCAGTGCCAACTTCAAAACTTGAGGCTTTTTTCTATGGACACAATTTTGGTCTGTACTCAGAAAGTATTCATGTTCAGTACCCAGCCTAAACTCCGACTAAATAATGCGCATAAAAAAATAAAATGCATCCAGTGTTTTTTTTGGATGTGCCATGTCTAATCACATGTAAATTTATAACTTTCTGTTCTCTTGTGAACAGCCTGCAGATATTAGAGGCTCTTCAGAATTCAGCAAACTAGAATCCAAGTGAAATGGCGAGAACTGTACATAAAAATGCTGCTCACTTACACTAACAATTGCAAATCATTGCTTCCACCCTTGGGTGTGAATGTTTGCGGCGTGTTCGCTCAGACCCGCAAGTGTTTATACATTAGGATGGAGACTGGGAGGAGGGCTCCATTTGTGCCTCTGGTTCCCATAGTTGGACTGGCCAGCTCTGGTTGCCTGGGTTACTGTATCCCTTGTGGATGGTCAGCTCGCTGTTGCTATGCTAATGAGAGTATACCAAAGCCACAAGCGGCAGCGGCTGCCTGTCAAGTGTGTGTGCCCGCATGTGTGTGTGTTTTATTTACAGTGCGACACCACAGGGTCACAGAGAGGCCAGAGCTTTTAACTTGAAATGTCACGCCAATTAATAATTTGTGAAATTACGCAGGCAATACCAAACTTAACATTTTATTCATTAGGCATGGAGCTGTTTCTAATGGGATTTAGCTCTCTATCTCAATGCTGCCTCCCTTTCCCCACCTCTCCTGTCCCCTACTGCCTCTTCCTCTTACTTGCTCCTATTTCATTATTTACATCCTTCTCTCCCTCTTTTTGGCGCAGTTTATCAGTTTAATCAGCTTGCGTGGGGAGAGGAGGAGGAGGGAAGGAGGGGGAAGATGGGAGAAAGGAGTGGGGGACACGCAATCTGCATCATTCTCACATCCTCAAAGTAATGCATCTTTATTAGCCTCCCAACATCAGCCCAGGAGACGAGTCTCTGCTATCACTGTCAATTAGCAGGGGAGCCGCTCTGGGAAACGGCTTGCTTCTCTTTATTAATATCTCCAAACAACCACACGGCACTCAGATGTATAGAAAGAGGCTTCCTCTTTATTAAAACACACTTGGAGCAGCAGTGCAAACCATACACGAGAATGTCATCAGGCAGTGTAAGGTGCAGTTGCAGAGCTTTAGGTTTCATTTGCTGAGAGAATACAAAAAAGGGGGTAGGATGAAGGGTGCTTTGCTTTATTCAACACAGGGACAGATATTACATTATCATTTCATCATGGCTTTCTGGCAATATGGCTTTTTCAATCAGCGGATACAGACATTATTTATTCATAGATGCATTTTTAAAAGGCACACAAGATACAGCGTAGCCAATCTCCACAGAGTTGACACAATCAAATATACATGAATATAATATTAGTGTGAAATAGGGGAAGGGGGCAGCTGGTGGATGAATTAAACTTTATTCATATTGAGAACAAGGAGAGAAAATGGGAGGAAAAGGATTGCAGTGGAGCACGTTTACTACCTTGCATTTATTCCTCCGCTTTCGCCCCACGTTCATTTCTTCACAGAGATTTCACTTCGATTTGTCCACAGCCGCTTCTGCGTTTGCGTCACTTTCTGTTAGCCTGAGTAAATCTCCGGTGTTGGTGTTGAGTGTGTGTGTGTGTGGTCTGGCAGTATATCCTTGCTTTAAGGCAAGTGTCTCTTTAATGAGGCTTTGCTGCAAAAGGAGCTCCCTAGGACTCTTGACGTGCTCTGCATTTCAAACACACACTCCCCTGCAGCACGCGGACCACTAGCACATCTTCTCCTCCATCACACACACACATGCAGAGTACCTTGCAGGTTGGTGTGTGTGTGTGTGTGTGTATGCCCCGCCGTGCCAAAGCATTGATTGGTGGCTTCCTGAGCAGAGTAAGAGCTTGTCAATGAGAGACAACCTTTCTGATGCAGTATATCTGTCTTTCCCCTGCTCTCACTCTCACACACTTTCCTCCTCTTGCCCTTTCTCCTCCTTCCTTCACCCGTCTCCCACTGCGATACTTTCTGACCTCATGTTTATGTATCTCACTATGTCGAGCTGTTTGTCAATGCTTCTCTGTCAAAGGTCCCTCCTTCTCCGTTTTTCTCTCTCCGTCTCTGCCTCACTTGTTCCCCTGCCGCAAAGGCCCAGAGATATGAATAATATAAAATAAAATAAAAACTCCACAGAACAAGGATATAGCGTTACACACACTTTGGCGCCGACAAACAGGCTGTTGTATGCGTTGCAGGGTCGCGGCGAACGCGCAGGAGTTCAAGGTGTGAGAAAATTAGCAAGACGCTACAAACAAACATAAATCCTGTCAAACAAACTCTGAGTCAGAGCGAAGGAGCCATAATGGACGGATTCTGAAAAGCGCAGAGCGGGTTTGCTATGTGCTCAATGGCTTTGGCCGCATATTGGATCAAAGGCACAGGTTTTTTATTGGTTTAGACTATATCAGTGGCTTAGTAAATGTTATGAATAGGCTCAAATAACACAAAGTGTATTTGCAGTTTGAGCAGAAAGGCTTACTGCACAAGCTTCCAAAACAAAGACTCCGCCAGCTAGTTTTTACTTATTTGGAGCTCTGATGAACTAACAGTTTCCAGAATTGACTCAAGATGCAATTGGGACAAGTGTTGTCTTTCTGTGTGTGTGTGTGTGTGTGTGTGGCGCCACATTCATTGTTTTTCAAGGAGAATGAAGTGTTCAAGAGCAGATCAGCTCATTAGTAGCCTCGCTGAATTGCTCTTAATGAATGCTATCAGCCTCTAATGAAAAGTATTGTTCTTCAGCACAACTAAATCAAAAGGTGTTTAAAGCACGGGCTGGAGGCGCACAAACACACTTCATCAATGAGCGTTTGGCGAAGAGGTCTCTGATGGCGACTCGACACCATGGTTACAGGGGCTAACAGCCCCCCGAGAAATCAAACTCTCATTTAGACCACAGCCACTGCTCAATACCCGCTCCGTTATCGACCGGCTCCAGTGGAAGTGTGAGCGTGTGTGGATGAAAAAGTGTGTGAGAGAGAGAGAACAGGAGGTGGGGCAGAATGAAGAGAAAGGGCTGAGAAAAAAAGGGGAGAGAAATTGATTTATCTCCCATTGATGACAGTGATTTGGCATCAGATATGCGGGACACCTGACCTGTTTACAGCCCCCGGCCAATTACAAACGTTTTTCTCTGTTTAGTTGAAAACACAGCTCAATTTCTTTCCATTTTGAGGTAAATATAAAAAAGCATTCCATTAGCGGAAGGAGGTGTGAGCTTAGATGGCCTGAAGCAGAAGTTGTGAGTTATGGAGAATTCTGTTAAAGTTGATGAGAAAAATATAGCGTCCACCACAATGTGCACCATCTTTAACCTTCAGCCCACTAAAACTCCAGGAGATTTTCAGCATTTGGAATAGACATAAATTGGATATTCTGCTGGCAGAGTGGCTGCTGACTGCCGCTGGTTTTTAAAAAGTGTTCTCATTACCCCTATTAAATTTTGACACTAAAGACTATTAAGCAAAACTGCTCCGAAAGCCAAACTGTGGCAGTGAACCAGGTTACATTCCACAAAGTGTCGCAATGATGTTCCTAGTAAGTATTTACAGGAAAAAGCAGTAGGTAGTGAGCTGGAATATAAGAAAAAAAATCTTAGATTGCAAATGTTAATAGCACAGTCCACAAAATTGAGCCTGCCGTCACCCCAAAGCAACTGAGGTGCATAGTGGCAGATTAGTTGAAGATCTTTCCAGTCAGTGATGAAGGCCAGTGAGAGAAATGAGGGGCTTAAATCAAAAGAGTTCATTTTTGGTGCTTTGATGCTGTATTTGTATTTGCAAAACATATTCAACAGACCTTGAGTATTTTACGAACTGAACATGAATTATAATATAAATGAAGATGATCAAGGTGTTTCAACAGGGGAGTGCCGTGGCTGTAGCTGGGATTTTAGAAATACTGAGGTCATGAATCCCAGGACACCTTCCCCAAGAAAAAGTTGGTCTTGACACATCTCAAAATGTTTTTAATTATCTGGATTTTAGGAGAAAACAGTTGCGTAACATCTCATGTGGCTCCAGAGGAAGCTTTCTAAAGTCTGAAAACACCCTGATGATCAGTGATTATCCGTTTGAGCTTGAGACTAAACATTTTTTATGCCTTCATTACAAACAGTAAGTGTGAGTTTTGAAAGAAAAAGATGCTACCGAGTTGCATTATGGGCTGACTTGAATCCTTTTGCATTTGTTCCCAACTTTGTGGAGGTGCAATACCAAACCCCTCAAGTTCAGTTATATTATCTGTAAACTTTATTTCCTAGCATGGAGGTCTCTTATCTTTATAAACCATGTATCTTCAAAAACAAAATTCATGATTTCAGCAGTTTTCAGATAATCCAATTGGTTTTGAAATAGTTCAATGGCTTTCCATTGATTCTGTCGCTGTCAGGAATAAAAATCTGGTGGGTAAATAATGAATCCTTTAATTATTAACTGGCCACTCAAAATTAAATATATTGATTCAGCTTATAAAATATCCAACAAGATTGGAATGTCTAAATTTTGCCCTTGGGACGTAAAACCCCTGAATACCTGTGTTCAATGTCCTCAATGGTATCTACAGCCCTGTGGAGCACTAAGCATTAATTAAGGTTAACATAGCTAGAAAGGCCAGCTGATTCTCTTTCTGTTTTTAATGCAATTTTATTTTTAAATCTTTTGAGAAGTAAGAAGCTTTTAAGATTTGTTAAAAGCTGCACCACGTAAAAATACATCCTTCCTATCAGCCAAGGTATACAACGTTGAGGTTTTTTTATAGTTTGCCTAAATGAAACAGTAAAATCTTACATAGCACCGAGTTAGAACTTTGTCCCCGGGATGATGGCTGAACCTCTTCATCACCTCCACCCTCTCCGGACCAAGAGCGGGACATTTACTGACACGGCCTGAACAGAATTTCTCAGCACTGAGGTCTTAAATTTCAATCAGTTATGTCTCGCTGCCATTCGAGGCTGTCACCATGTTAAATTGCCAGGTGCCGCTTTAACAGCGATTTATAAATACATTTTACTCAACTTAATTTCATCACTCCTCAGGCATCGACCTCAACACTCGAGGGTGTCAGAATTGCTTTTCCATCACAAATAGAGTATTTGGGGGTTGGCAGGAGAACTCGAACTGAGATAGGATTTGTTGAGGTTGGGGGTTGAGGGTTGGTAATGAACAGGGCGTAGACCCGAGATGGGCACAGCAGGCTGCAATCTAATCAGCGCTGCACCTTATTTTCATCTAGATGTGGGGGAGAATTAGATATTTAACGGCGGCAGTTTTATCTTCCAATCACACGGCTTAGGTCTGCACCGTGGACACCTTGTTAAGCTCCTCGATGTGTCCAATCAGCCAGCGTAGGTAGGTTGTCAGCGTGAGTTTACGCATGTGTGTGATTGTATGTGTATGGGTGGTTTTAGCTGCTTAGCACTCTTCCAATCAGTGGCATTTGTGTGTCTGCCTGTGGCTCGTATTGGCGTTTGATGTCTGTAGACTGGCACAAATTGGCAATCAGGTGAGGTTGGCATGGACGAGGGCCTCTCCTCACTGGGATCCTGACTCCAATTGGCCTCTTCTCTCCACTCCCATCCTCTCATCCCTCTCTTCCTCTCTCACCAAAGCTGTTTTAACTTGACCCTGACAGGTGCTCCTGACAAAACCCATTACAGTCTCAATTACGCTATATATCTCTCTCCTCCTCCGCTCGTTTTTATCTCCTCTCCCAGCATCCCTTCTCCCCATTCCCTCCTCTGATGCTGGTGTGGGAGCTCTAAGCGGTTGGCGTTGGTGCTTCCCTCCTGACTCCATCACCAGTATATCAGCGCTCTACATCTCAGTCCTCCTAATTAGCCTTGGTGGGACCATCACTTTCCTCTTCATTAGGAAAACAGAACAGATGTAGGTGAAGGGAAGGAAACAGTATAGGAGGGACAACAGGCTGATGCACGGGAGGACACGCTGGAGGGAAAAAGAGCTGTATAGTAGGGGGGGATTGGGTTCCATTCCCTGAAGAAGGGTACTGTCATGAATCTAATTGCTTGTAGGTACTCTCAAATGGCGTTAGCTCCATTGAATCCAACGTAAACTTGAAGGCAACTGGATGGCTGTTGAGGTAGTCGGGTAGTCAGCAGTGGCAAGGAAGAGTTAGGCAGGTTGTTTCCAAACAAGTGCTACCAGACTTGATGATAGCTGAAGATTATTCTTTTTGATATTTGCCTTTATTTGATAGTGACAGTAGGCATATAGCTAGGACACTTGGGAAGAAAGACAGGGGGTAATGTCACTGGCCAGAATGAAACTAGGGACGTTGCTAGGGCACCGGAACATCCATTGACGGAACTTTTTTTAACTTATCCGAGTACCCTGAAGCTTCCAGGATTGATCATCCAGCTTGGGCCAATAAACAATGCTTATGGTTTGACAAAAAAGGTCCACTTACTAGCTTTTTATGGCATTTTCAACTGTGGGTGGCAGTCGCAGTGGTAGAATTTTCTTCAGCACTCTCTTCTGCAAGTGTTCTAACCTGGTTAAGAATTTCATTTCCTTGAGCAAAGCGCTACCATGGACAGGGTTATCAGATTCAATCCCTTATGTGATACAGAGAGATTCTTGCCAAGAATTCCATCTGCTTCCAGCCTTTATGCTAAGCTAATTGTTTCTCACTTCTCTCTAACTCCATGCTACACACATCTACCTTTCAACAAGAACGCAAATAAAGGTGTTTCTGAAAATGTCAAACTAATACTTTAAACTGGGAACAGACCCTATTGGGATATTTCACAGTGTGAATTTATGCATGCACTCATTATACAGCAAAGAGCCTTCGATGGCATATATTAATATTATAATATTATCTAACCAAGCTGTGGCTCGGTCTCTCACATTATACATTCACTTCTCCCACTTTTTCTGCCACGATACTTCTCCTTTGTCTTTCCAGCAGTTTTCCATCTTTTCAGGAGACAAGGGGGGCGGCGGTGAGATGTTGAAGGAGACGGGCGAGAGGTACAGGGAGCAGCGAGTGATGAATCTCCCCGCCGTCTGTAACACTCTCCGCTTCGTCGGCTCTCCCCTCGTTTCTGACCCAAATCTAATGCGACAGGACTAGTTTTCACTGTCCCCACCCACATACACACGCTCACACACCTCCCCTTCCCGCTATTGCAGGAGTCGTGCACCACCCCTCTATTTTTAGCTGTTTGTCCTTGAGTTACAATCCCTGAAAATTGCCATGATCCATAAAGGACTGGGTTGTGGTGCTTGAGGGAAAACACACACCCGCCCCTGCCACCACCATCCTCCCTTCAGCGCCTCTGCTTACCACCTCCAAGTGTATGTGTGTGTGTGTGTGTGTGTGTGTGTGTGTGCGTGTGCGTGTGCAACAAATCGTTACCAATTTCAAGACTTTCGCCATTACTGGAGCGAATATTCCTCTCATTAAAGAGGTGAAATGGAGGGAGCGTTAAACGAGTGTAACGCCGACAGATCAGGCTGTTCTTTTCTCTGCCCCCCCACCACACACACACTCATCCCCCGCCTCAGAAAGTTATCCACTGTAGCCAATTAGCATGACTGCTCTGTCTAGCATTAGCCCCCCTCTTCCATATCCAACTCTCGCTCTCATTACTGTCTTTTTCTCTCTTCCTCTCCTCTGTCCTCCACCAACCCCTCTTCTCATTCTCTCTCTTTCTCATTAGGGCTGCGTCGTAACACACTGAATCATAATAGGTGCTCTACACTGTGAAATGGCTTTAGCTTTGTCTCATTTCGCCGCTCGACGCAGGCACAGACACACACCGACAGACACAATCAGGGGCGTCCATTAATCTGTCATAAAGCAGCTTTTTGCCCGCCTGAAGAAATCCCTGATATTCAGTCAGAAAGAGAGAGAACGGGGCCTAATCTGTAGGAGCCGCCATGCAAGGCCATGTACTATCCACCGATAATAAACAGATGAATCCAGCGAAGAAGAGAGCGCTCTGGGTGAGATGTAAAAGATGGAGGAGAGGAAGAGATAGGGTGAGTCAGGTGGAAGGACCAAAGGTAGACGGAGAGGAGCAAGAGGATAGATGGGTGGAGGCGGAGGAAGGGGGGAGGGAGCAGAGAGTGGTGGGGGGTGGAGACGGCGGCACCGAGGCGTTTTCTAAGCCCTGAATGTAAATATGCGTGAGGGGATTATCACAGAGTGCCAGGCGGCGCTTTTGGGGCTTTGTTTCCGTGACACCGTGACGTTGGCTTTGTTTCCCTGACAGCAGACGTGTGTGTCTATGTGTGTGTCTGTGTGTGTATGTCATTGTGTGTGTTTGTGTGTGACATCCAGGCATCTGTTTCCTGCTGGAAAAGGTTAATTACATCTCCACTGCCTGACTGGACGTGCCATGCATAATCACACACGCTAATGAGACCTGTGTGTGTGTGCGTCTTTGTCTTTGTGTCTCGATGTGCATTCTGAAAAGGCGGTTCTATAGCAGCTGAATAGATATCTTAACCACTTGTTTCAGGGTTGAAAGTCTATTGTTGCAGCCAAGACGAAACACAAGCACGCTCACACACGCTTCCAGAGTCATACACTCACACAGGTGACAGCTGGAAGCACACCGCAGTGGCATTTACGGACAGACACTCCACTCCCAACGGGGGACATTAATTGATGGGTCTGCATCGGTGTGTGTGTTTGTAATTACTTGTCTGCCTATTAATGAGACTGAGGTGCTACGGCATCAGAGGAGGGACTTCTCACAAACCCTGTTGCTCATTCTGACCCCTGACTCCTATCTTCACACTCCAGCTAAGCTGCTGATTGGACAGTTGCTCGGCTTTAGATTGGGCCCAGCTCAGCGTGAAAACCGAGATGGGCTCCGGCCCTCCATGGGTGACTTTGGAAATTACTGTACACTTTCTCACTTGGCTGAAGTTTTCACTAAGTTGATCTGACATAAGAGGCAGGTGAGGAGGTGCAGAGCTCCGCCGAGCTTTGGTTCCAATTCAGCCTCCGCGGAGCTGCGATTAAGGAGGAGAAGGGAGAGACGGGGCGTCGCTGAGTGTGTGACTGAGAGAAATAATGGATTTCTAGGGCCCGACGTCCCTTCACACCTTATACAGTACACCAAGACATGAATCAAACAGATAAGAAATGTTTTTTGGAATCACATCAGCAGAAGCAAAGTTCTCAGTCAGCTGCCAAGGTAAAATCGGAGTGCGACAGGGATGGGTAATGGGGATGAGCTCAGAGTTCACAGGCTTTTATTTTCATCAATCTGCTTCATCTCGAGGGATATGGCTCAAGAAAGCACTGTGGCTGTAAACTCAAGAGCCACAGTGCTTTGCACAGTTTAAAAAGTAGAAAATGAGTAGAACCTGAAGCCTTAGTCACATGATGGAAAAGATGCAGTTTCTGGTCCAAATGCCCAATTCAGAATTTTCAACTAAAGCCTGTTTGCTGAAGCCCCTTTACCATCCCTGTCATATTCCCATACACAATATCAATCTGTACTGAGCAGCAGTAACCCGGGCTGTAAAAGTCCGGTCTGTTAAAGGATAAAACCCTGTTGGAGGTGAGGAGATCGCAGCTGACAGCGCTGCTATCACACCTCTGTCTCCTGATCCCTCCATTGTTCTACCTCCTCACCCTCCTCTTCCTCCACTTGCTCCTTTTTCTTCTTCTTCTTCCGTTGGCGGCAGAAGCCGTTGAGGCCACAGAAGCAGGCACAGGTGAAGGGCATGGCCTACCTGACACGCCGCATCCACGTAAACCTGCAGAGGGAGAGGGAGGGACGGGAAAGAGGGTCGAGGGGCGTTAAAACGTTTCTTCTTCATCTGGCAATCTGCCAAGACATCACACTGCTCGTGAGGGGTTTTTGCTCCCAAGAAGTCTTTTGAACTTGCGTGGATATGTGTCATCAAAGCAGAAGAAAAGGGTTTTCATTCTTTTGTGCATATTGAGGCAAAGTTAGTTTACTGATTAGAACTTTTAACTGAACTCTGTAAGTGAATCAAATAAAGCTAAATAAGGCAAAATCTCAGTTTGCCAAAAGGACTTGCCTAAAGTAAAAAATATGATCCAGTGATTAAATAGTTGCCATTTCATCCTGTGTAGTGGAAGTGCCTCCCAGTGTAATAGAGGTGTTTGGCACTGATCTTATTCTAGTAGTGTCTTTGAACCAATGAAATTTAATTTATGTCATATGAAAACCTTTGTGAGGACACACAGAACTTAACAGATCAGCTTGAGAACAACTGCTCTGGGGAAGGCCTCTGGCTGAAATGTGTTAGCAATGATATTTCTATAAAACATTAGTAAAAACATTAACACTGCTTCAACGGTGTGCCGTTGTTTTACTATTTTTATATTTTTGGGACTCGACTTGTACTGTAAGCTATCTAAGCACCTAGCAATGATTGGCCAAATATCAAACCAAAATGGTTGTTTAATTATACATTTTTGGGGTGAAAATGTTAAGCATGTGCCTTTCTGTATATTTCCTTTGCAATAGAAAATCCTAAAGCTGTAGTTGCTAGGCTGGAGGAGATGCTTCTGGGGACATGGAAGTGCCTTAAACCTCCATTCTCTTTAATGGTCAGGGGGCGAGTCCGGAAGAAGTCGGATTGTATTTGTAACTCAAAAGTAAAGAAAATGACCCTACTTCTCACTTGAGTTATTACAGGAAACTGCTTCCTAATGAGTTTATGGTCTCAATCACTAGTTTCAAGTCCATTCAGCATAATTAGTAAATTAAGGTCCAATTTAGAGTAAAATAGAAGATAAATCAGGATATGCTTTAGTGCGTAATTTTAAAGTTAAATTAGACAAAAAACACGGACTGGAGGTGCCAGATGGATCAAAGAACTCTGATTCTGACAGTGTCAGTTTCGTGATCAACCAACAGGAAAACTGTTGCAATCCAGTAAATGTCCATAGCAGACAGCTGTCGATATTATACTTAAGGTAATGTGTGCCTGTGTGTTTCACGTTGCAGTGCTCTCAACAAGAAACTCAATGCAGAGAAAGTTGGTCCAGTCAATAGGTCAGTCAACACACACATACACTGCAGTAAAGATTGGCATGGAGGTCTATTGAGCGCTGTCACTCAACAAGGAGAAATACTCCCTTACCATTATGCTTCTTCTCACATTTTTCTTCACCTCCGTATTCCTGCCTCGATTATTCCTCTCTCCCACTCACACACACACAGCCAGAAGTAGGCTCACTAAACTCCCAACGTTAACATTTTTCGCTAGCGTGCTAGCAGCCAATCACAAACGAGCACTGAGATTAGGAGACGTGAGGTGAAACTGAGAGCTTCATTAAATACCAACCTGAGTCAGCAGCACCAGCAGGCCTGGCTGGGGAGTGAGTGTGTGAGTGTGTGTGTGTAATTCAAGTGGGAGAGAGTGGGTGACAAAAACACAGTCCAAACATAAAGTGTCTGCAGGCATTCATGCGTGTGTTTGTGTGTGTGTGTGGCTTTAGGGATTGATGCGCGCACTTCAACCTGTCTCATATGGGGGCAATTAGTAGAGCTAGACTGGGCTGCCTGCAAGCAGAGTCAGAAAATGCCTTGGGCCATGCAGTGTGTGACTGTGTATGTGTACATACATGCTATTAAACCTCCATGTGCTCTTCTTTTATCCCCCCTCTGTCATTCCATATATCCATCTAATCTTCGTCTGCAGATCTCCCACTCTGTACCCAATGGCTTTAGACCCTATGTGACATGCCAGAGAAAATCACATAGGAATAGAAAGCCATAAAACACAGCAGCGAGTAAGTCACGCGGGTAGCGGGAGTAAACTTTTCTCTCCGCACAATGATTCGTGTGTGTGTCCATGAGTGTGTGTAGCTCCCTCACTTCATGCCTTTAACACCCTCAGCTTGTCTGACAGCTTACAAGGCCCTGCAGAGGATTTACAACAGTGCTGAGACACCTCTCTCCACTGTGTATCCTTGTCTCCTGTGTATCCTCCAATCCCTCCCCTCCTGTCCTTCGATCTCTCCTTTTCCCACTCTCACTTGCTTCCCTTTGTCTTCTTCTTCTTCTCCCCCCTGCTTGCTCGCTCTCCATCCCTAGCCACTCTGCCAGCCATCAGGAGTCAGTGTCTTGTTTTGGTGGTGTGTAATTACTAGGGGTTCTTTCACAGGCGAGCGCAGAGATGAGACAGATGAAAACACAGCCTGCAGACCCTTCTAAATTATTAACTGGCTGAAAATGGATGAGTCAACGTTAACAGAGAGAAGGAGAGGGAGGCAAAGCAGCCCACGTGCTTCCACAAATACACACATAAATGAACAGCCACAGGCCTGAGTACAGCGTGGCACCATGCATGAACCAGCCATGGTGGGATCCAAACTAGGGTTAGACTGATATTTCTGGTTGGGGATATTGGCCAAGGAAAACGGAAATGGCCAATGAATGTGAATTATTTAATACTTTGATAAAAGTTTAACTTATTCTTATTAAATTATTCATTTAAAAGGCAGTGATATGCTCCAAGTATCCCCAGCACTGAATTGTTAGTTGGCTCATTCTGTTCTATCAAGCTCTAACCCCTCTAATTGATGTATTATAATGGGGGATTCTCAGTGTCACATGTAGAGCCCAACCAGTATTGGATTTTTAGGCCAATACCAATATTTTAGAGTTTAAAACAGGGATCTCAAACTGCGGCCCAGGGGCCTTTTCTGGCCCTCCATCTCCCTCCATCAGGCCTGCAACATGATGTCCAAACCATAATATATTCTGGCCTTTTTTACAGTTGTTTCAGTACCCTTGCATAAAAACACAATTCTATTTTTAAAAATGTATTTTGTTTGGTGCAAAATAATGGCAAAGATCAAAGATGCCTTCTAATGTGTGCAAAGGGTTGATAAGAAAAGAGAAGGTTTTGGGCCTTCATTTGTATTTTGGCTGTAAGTAGCAAAGATGAATACTTTGCTTTCTTGTGGCCCTACTAACAGATGAGAATACCAGCAGTGGTCCTACATCAGCCCCACTAATGTATCCGCTGTATAGGTTGATCTATACTGGATTTAATAGGCCAATATTAAATTTTCTGCTGGTCAAAATCTGATAGTGACACATATAAAATATGTATAATTTTACTTGAATCTGCAAGTTGCTAAAACCTACATGGACAGTCTGTGTGCATGATGACTTTTTCATGCCCAGTGTTTTCTGTTTCTGTGCCCCACATCTTTTGGATTGGGCCATAATTAGACATTGTGATCCCGTCATGACACAAAACTCTTGGCATGGGAAACAGCCTTTAGATACGTATATCACTTAAAGGACTAGTTCGACATTTTGGGAAAAAATATACTTTAAAAATACGTTTTTCCCCATGGCTTCAGTCTTTGCTAAGCTAAGCTTCAAAGGCAAAAACACACCTATAAACATCTGCAAGATTGCTAATATTCAAACAATATCTGCATATTTCCTCAATATCCGCTGAACAAAGGGCTTCTTTTTCACAAGACTGCTCTAACAACAAGCATGGGAATGGGAAAGTCAGAGGGCTGGACAGACATGCAGAGATAAGAAGAAAGAGGTTTGAGAGTAAAGCAAGAGGGTACCCAGAGAGAGACTGAAGCGGGTAGGATTAATGTCAAAGTCATCCATCCTTGTTTTTGTCCATCTTTTTTCAACCTCATCCCTGTAAAAACCCGCTCAGCTTCCTTGTATGTGCTTGTATGTGTTTACGCTTAAGTGTGTTTTCGGCTGTGTATGTGTGTGTAAGCTGATTTGTGTCTTATCGAGATCCTCTGTGGAAACAGACAATGTGGTTTATTTGTTATCTTCTTGTTTGGACGGCGAGATAAGGCGATCAGTGTTTGCGTGAGCGAGCGTATGAGCATGCGCGTATATGTGTGTGCACTCGTGTGTGTGTGTGTGTGTGTGCATAGAGCAATAGATAAGCGGAGTGTTGTGCCTTTGAGTTTGAGTGACAGAATCCTAATGCTGATCCCAATGGTCAACAGCCCAGAGATGTTCCACAGAAAGCTTATTAGACCTTTATCCATTATTTATACCGTGCCCGCCTTCGGACACGGACACACACACACACACACACACACACACACACACACACACACACACAAAACAAAAACACTGTATGTGAGTTTGATTCATGTTGACATGTGCCTGACTTCTACTCGTGGAATATAAGTAGCCACTGAGAAACCTCCCGTCCAGAACATTTCCCATCATGCAGGCAACAACATGCTCTTAACTGGTGTATAAACTCAAAGTTTTCTCTGCAGTGGCTTCGAATATTCTGAATCCTAAAGCACTTGCTTTCATGTACAGCTTTTTTAGGTCATTATATGCAGCACTTAAGAGGCACGTTAAAGCTTACAGAATTCACAGATTGCTTCTCAAAAGCAGAAAAGGCTCACATGAATGAAAGAAATGCCTGCAGATTTCGGTTTACTTACGTCTTGTATCAGCAGCAATCCTGCACTTTTCCAAGTTCCCTTCACTCTGTCAATGTGTAGTCACATACAAACATTTCCTATGCCACTTATCTGATCGAGTGAAACACACAAGATGGTCTCTTCTTCTTTTTCCTTTCTCATGTGCTTTTTTTCTGGCTTTAAGCCCCAGTTCCACTCTTTCTTTACCATCACATGGACTAAAGACTGGTGTGTGTCCTGGATTCCGGCACTTGAT
>JAGRRF010009292.1:4396216-4408073 GCA_019097615.1 Morone chrysops | reverse complement strand
CACACACACACACACACACACACACACACACACACACACACACACACATACACACAAGCAGTCTGGACAAACCTGAGCCACATTCTCAGCTCCATATCCAATCCTACAGCCATTCAAATGTCACCGCCAGCACCTTTGACCCCTGTTACCGCAAACAACACACACATAAATCCACACACTCTCTTCATCACCATCACCCTCTCCACACTTGAAGTAAGACAGCACACACACACACACTTTAAGCAGTGTAAGAAACTAAAGTACATGCTAAAACTGAGAAAAGTGTGTTTATCCGATAAGGAGGTGGCACACACTCACCTCAGAGTGGAACCCGGTGCTCCGCTGCGCTGTGGTGTAGAAATGACCAGCTGCACCCCCGTCCTCGCAGAGACACATGCACACACGCGCGCGCACACTCATACACTCGCCGGCGAGGTGTGTGCGAGGACAATGAGACTGGACTGGATGGAGCTAAGCAGCTGTAGTAGGAGGAGGAGGAGGAGGAGAGTGAGGAGGAGGAGAGAGGGAGGAGGGAGATGGTTGGGCGGGAAGGTGAAAAGGGGAGGGGGGGAGAGAGAGAGAGAAAGAGAGAGAGAGAGACTGGGTGAATAATGAAACACAGAAGAAGAAAAGTGGCTGAAAAAAAGAAATGTGAAAAGGGTCCCACTGAAGCGGAGTCCCTCTTGTTCCGTCTGTGTGTATGTGTGTGTCTTAAGTGTGTAAAACATGTTAAGGTGTCTGCGTGCGTGCATGTGCGTGCGTGCATAGACTCTGGAGGGTCGCCTGTTCGTCGCTTGAGACTTGGCGCCCTGCCTCAGAGCAGAAAGTGTAGCAAGAGCGGCTTTACATCTCTTGTAAGTGTTTTGTGCGTGTGTGTGTGTGTACTCAATCAGCTAGCCTGCAGCTCGCCAGCATTAGAACACATCTCATGCCTTCTTGTCTCAGAAGCTCCTCAAGCCTCTCTCTCTGTCTCTCTCTCTCTCTCCAGGGTAATACCACAGCCACTAATCTCTTCAAAGGTCTCTCGGCCACTCAAGCAACCAAATTCTCTCTCTCTCTCTCTCTCTCTCTCTCTCTTTCTTTTGGTTTCTTCTCACTTAGCTTTGCACTGTAAAAAGTCCTGCTCTTATCAAATCCTTTTTGTAGATATTTCAGTCCTTAAACAATGCGTTTTCAACAGAAAGCTGAGCTTGTTTCGACAATCTTGTACAAGTTTGTGTTCGTAAGAAGAAGCAGGATTAAAAACGAAACTTGATTTTAGAAAAAGCCCAAAACCAACAATAAATTCATATAAAATAATAGGAATTAAGTATTTTCTGAGTTCTTAAAGCCTGATATATCTTATTCCTCTGTGTCTTAGAGCTCCTTTGTGCACTGACACTATTAAAAATAAATCAATGACTGAATGTTGCTTCATAGTTCGTTTTAAGCCAATCCCACATACACCTGTGAATCCTGTAAAAACTCACACGAGCATCAAGTGTGTATTCATAGTAAATGTAAGTAAATACTCTCCTGTTTGAGGAACATTTGCTACAGTGCACACCTGTTTAAAGAAGATAAGAAATATAGAGATTAAATAATACTAAAGATTTACATCTTATAGAGCCACAGACAGAGTTGAGCAGTTGCACTAAAACACGGCTGGGTTTTGTTCTTTTCATGAGATTTTTTGACAATAAGAAAAAGACTAAAATGACTTGATAAGAAGGAGATTCTTGCAGCGAGTCCAGCACTCACAATCACAGATACACACACACAATCACACACACCCTGAGCTCCAGGTGTACGTGTGTGTATAATTGTGTGTTTGTGTGTGTGAAGTGCCGTGCAGCCTCAATCCTCCAGCTCAGCCACAGAAAAGCCAATCTCCACATCCAATTATTTGCTTCTCAAAGGCAGACAGATGGAGAGAGAGGGGAAGAAATGGAGAACGAGGTAGAGAGGGACAGACTTAGAGTTAGAGAGAAAGAGAGGCTCTTTGAGGGTCTGCACAGGGGGGAGTTAATTAGAATGAAAAAGAAATGGAGGGAAAAGAAAAGTCTCTTCTCCGCTCGAGTCTGGAGAATAGTTTCACAATTAGTCAAAATCCCAAACAGAGCCCGTGGACACAACTCAGCAGAGAGAGCGAGCGAGCTAGAGAGAGTACCACAGAGAGAGCGCAAGCGGGAGATCAAAACCCAAATGAAAAATGCCAAAAGGGACAGAGGAGCTGAAGTTGTTAGAGAAATGACAATGGTATATATGTTTTTTGGTTCTTATTGTGTTGTGTCTCCATACCCTCCTGAGGCGAACGCTGGCTGTCCTGCCTTCTCAGTCCTTTTACTCTTCTTTCAGTCCTCCTTCTCCTCTACTTATTCTTCTCCTTCTTCTTCCTCTTCTTTCTCCTTCTGCCATCCGCCGCCCGGGATATTCCATCAAAGAAGAGTCCGGCTCATGGTGGATGGAGGCATCGCTACGCTTCAAACACACTCCAGCTTTCACTACCTTCTCCTCTTTGACTCTGCTTTCTCCTCTCACTTTCGTCGGCCGGAGCATTTTTCTTTCTTCCCGGCAGCAGTGACACACAGCGTAGGGGGGTTGTTGAGGACGCGGAGGGGTGGAGAGAAAGACTGAAAAGGAGGGAAAAGAGCAAGTGTAGGTAGATGGAGCGGCGAGCGGAGAATGACGGGAAGAGGCAGGTGGAATTGGTAGTGACACATCGCGGAGGTGTGTGTCTGCGCGCGTGTGTGTGTCAGAGCACGGGGGCCGTCCTTCGAGCCGACACACCACCAACGAGGAAGAGGTGGAGGAGGATAATAGATGGATAGATAGGTGGATGGAGGGATGGATAGAGGGAGTGATTCAGCAAGCATGCCAACCTCCTCTCCTCCTCCCTCACACACACACACACACACACACACACACAAACCTTAGTTCATTATCATTCACTGGATTTCGCCATGACACGCATGGCTAACCTACTCACAGAGATGGAGCCGAGCCCTGAACAGAATCTTAATGGAGGAGAGGGAGAGAGGATGAAGAGGAGGAGAAGGAGGAGGGTGTATTAGGCGAGCAGGTGTCCCCTCTACGTCTATTGTTCCCCGTCACTGGGTTTCTGTGAGCGTGTGTGTGTGTGTGTGTTCGGGTTATTCCAGTGTGTGTACGTATGCACGAGTACGAGCATGTGAGCTTTTTCTTGTGGTAAAGTAGCTCAAACGAAGCACACTTGCACGATTCAGCCACAAGCTCCACTTCTATTTTAGGATTCAAACTGCCGTTAGCCAAAGTCTTTCAACTCGAAAAAAAGAAAAGTATGGCAAGGATTCAGTGTCTCCCTGAGAATTTCCCTCTTAGGAAGTTGAGGAAGTGTCTGGAACAGAATTTCGACAGTTAGGTGAGACATGTGACAGACAGCTCAAATCTGTTAAATAATAAATAAATGAAATATGAGTCAGATAGTTTTTCGAGGTTGAAACGAGGCAAGCCTACATGGACCACAAAAAAACACCACAGTCGGCCCAAATTTCACAGGCATTGTGACAACATAAAAAAAAGAGTCTGGAGGAGAATATGCTTGGACCTGGGCTAGGAACAGGCCAGCGCTGTGAAGCACTTTTGCTGCATTGTGTATTGCAACTTAAGTAAATGTGAATAAATGTATGAGAGTGAGAGGCACAGGATACGATTGTTGTTCAGTTTGTAGTATTGATCAAACACGTTTGAGTGGGCTCTGATTGCATGCAGGTAAACGGTCTGTGTGGAGAGCACAGCGCAGGTAGAACCTCACAACCCACTGAATATGACAATCAACTCTTATTCGCTTTTTTAGAGTGTTTCTGCATTCATATGTAGATATCTGCTCATGAATATTAGTTGAAATGTCATCTGTTGTCTCTCAACTCCATTCCCGAATCTCTAATCTTGCTAGTCGGACTGTAAACAACAATGGTGAATAAAAGAGGAAGTCTTGGCCTGAATGTCTGGATATCTACTGGAAGCCCAGTAACACTGGCCATTGTCCCCAGAGGCTAAATCATCGTCAGCCAATAGATCATGGCTCCGAAGATAGGAGCGCGACAAACCCCCCAAAATCACTCTGCATGATCAGAGTTTGATCCTTTGGTTCAGTAACTTCCAGAAGAGTCTAGAAACGAACAGTATGATTCAGTTATTTTATTCTGATCATGTGTACGGGGTGCTAACAGCAAATCAGGAGATAATTAGCCTTGCTCTGTCCATGTTTTAAAAAAAAAAAATATCACCTAACACCTCTAAAGCTCACTAATTAACATATTAATCAGGGTGGAGTGACTGTCTTAATGTTGTCACTGCTGTGAGGTTGCCAAGCAACCAGTGGACCAAAGAGGAAAACAGTGACCCAGCAAAGAAATGGTTCCAGCACAAAAGTTGACATTTTTACATTTCAGTTTTTCTACAGAATAAACAAACAAGGTGCTGTTTTTTTGTTTTTTTTAAGACTTCATGTATCTGGTTCACCCTTTTTCAAGTCTTTGTGCTACGCTACGCTAATTGGTTGCTGGCGGTAGCTTCAGTGTAAAGACATGAGATTAGTATTGATCTTTTCATCTAACAATGCTAGAAAGCAGCAAGTATATTACTCAAGATGTCAACGATTGTGTCAAATGTGCAATCACTGGCTATTGTCTGACGATGAATTAGCCTCTGGGGGCAACGACCAATGTTTCAGGGCTTCCGGTGTAGCCAGTGGATATCCAGAAAACGGATAATGGATAACGGTGGGCCAAGACTTGATGTGCAAGAGTGATGAGAAAGACACATTTTGGCTTATCTCTAGAAACAGCTATCTACATAGAAAGGCAGATACAACAAAAAGCTAAATCATAATCAGACGATCGCGATGGGTTCTGAGATTGCATTTAAGCCACTGTGTTCCCGTCTCTGCTCTCCACACTGTTTACATGCATGCAACCAAAGCGTGCTAAAGCGTGATTGATACTACTCAGACTACAAAGAAACCAGAACGCTTCCATTGCACCCAGGAAGAATGGCTAACAACACGAAGGAGAGCAGACCTGGACAGACCGACGGGTTTCATAATGAATGTGTTCTGCTCCATAACAACAAGGTGACTTTATAAAAGGTCAGAATAAGTCACAGTCAAAATTTCATGTCACTTAGTTGTTATAACACTCAACACTACACTATAAAAATGTGGTTCATTGAATATGTATGCAGCTACTGTTACAATGTTGTGAACAATCAAATCATGTCATTTTGCAGTATGGGTCCACTTTAATGAGATTACATAGCTAGCAGGCAAACACCAATTAGGTGGGATTAATTAATTCTGGTGGCAAAATGTGCTCTCCAAGCATGTTAAGCATCTATTAGGCTGCAATAATGGCTAAGCTGGTAATGGTTATGATCACTTTTTCTTGATGCCGCTTACAGACCAGACGTAGTTTACTCAGGTATGGTAAGAAGGAATGGACTGGCTTGCTGAGTCCAGCAGGTGTATTCATGCCTCTGTTGTTACTGTGGCAACATATTTAATTAATGGAAATCTGAAGGACGTGTGTCTATAATTATTCGCAGTGGTTGAATTAGCAGTTTAATGCAAACTTAGGTTTTTGTAGATATAATTGTTTTTAATAATGCAGGGTTTAGTTTATCCGCAGTTCATACTTACAGTGAATCCTATTCTCCTCTGCTGCAGGAATCATTTTTCCCCACACAGGGATCATTGAAGCCAGTCATCGAATCTAAACACATGCAATAAAGGAAATGAAGATGAGTTCATTTTAAAGAATTTCAGTTCTGAAGTTCTTGAGTCTGAGTCACAGAAGCTTGAACAGTTGCTTTTACAATTGCTAATTAACAGAGTAAAGCCAATAAGTCATTGTGGATCCATCTACATATATCACTCAGTTAGCAGCATATATTTTACAATTCCTTCGCGCCTGGAAAAGGGGGGGGTTCAATCTGCAACTACACTGCTGGATGTCACTAAATCTCACACACACTGGACCTTAAAGTCCTCAAAGTGCACAGAGTCCAGTCCAAAAGATTAACATTCAAGTCAGGGCTGAGTCACAAATCATCTGAACTCAAGGCTAATAGAACTACTATAAAAGAGACTTTATTATTATAATTGGAATAAAATGTGCCATTAAATGTGTTCAGTGTCTATCAAATTAAAAGTGGCAAAACTTACCTAACATAAACAAAAGGATTTATGTGAGGTCTTTGGGAGTGCCATAGCAAACTGAACACCAAAAAAGCTCTTTGCACTTGTATTGGTGACAAGAGGTGCAATTTCATAAAATAAAATTGCACCGCACCAAAGGATGGGCATAAATACAACCACAGCTGCGCCACTCTAAGCGACTCAGTGCAAGCACGATTGTCTGGAACCACAAAAATTACCAAACAGGTACAAGCGCAAAAAATTGGACAACAATGGCTGTGGTTCTAGTGTCAGCTCACTTCCCCAAGAATAAAAATCACCCTGGCATATAAGAAGTGACATAATGAATGTTTGTGGGAGCAGCGGTGTGCCTAGAATGAATAGAAAAGTTGTGTAGTGAGTTACAGTATAGAAACTCAAAGGTCATCAACTTACAATCCAAGAAAAACAACATCACAGTGCTGTGCATGCTGTATGTTTGCCAAGTGATCTCGGGAGAGTGCAGGATACACCCAGCACAGCAATGAGTGCAAAAAGCTCACCTCTCCTGCCACATGTGTCAGGGCCCTAAAAGTCAACTGTCTGTTGCCGTTCATGTGCCCTCATGGCTCATCATGCTCAGATGGCTGGGTCCTCTCGGATTCTCTCTGTTTAGAGAGGCTGAGTCTCCTTTTTACTATCTACCCTGCCTCCTATTTCACAACCCTGCACATCCACATTTCTACCCCTAACCCACCTGACGTGGAAGGATGTAATGTATTCATGGATTAATTTAATTGGACCTATTTAACCCAAGCCATTCCTTTAACTTGCATCGTTTGATTCCTTAGGTTGGATTTACTACGGACTACAGTGGGAGAACTGTTTCACACACAGTATGGATCCTAGTGTACCTTCAGCCATCTGAGGAGGGGGATCTCCTGAGGTTTCCATCAAGGGGAGATGCTACTTGTCTTATTAGAGAGCTAGTGCCATGTCAACTGCTACAGTTTGTGGAACTTTAAAGCCCACTGAGACATTGGGCCAACATTGATATTCTTATCTTATAACTTCCCTCTTCTCACTTTTTGCTATGAGACTTGCTCACACGAGTGCTCTATGTCAGATTTGGATTCAAACTAATGAATACCACCTGTTCATGAGTGGGTGCACGTTCATAAGATTTGTTCATTAGTTGGGTTGAGAGAGTACTCGATGAATCAAGTATCCGGTGCACATAATGTACATATCAGGAGTATTAGTGTCATCAGAGTAAAATGTGTCATTACCTAACTTAAAAAAAACCAAAAAACTAGTTCTATAAATGTCCTCTCACTCGTGTGATCAAAAACATTGCTCTGAAGATCAATTCTAAGGCAGATCTGTAAATAGTTTTCTAATAAATACAGCAACTTCTGATCAACCCATATCAATTTTAGCTTAAATCTGAAACTCCTCGTTTCTCACTCACTTTCGGTTTAAGCCTATTCTGAGTTTGGATACAAATAAAGGTAATTTAGTTGGTGGAACAGAGACAGATTCAGATAACCGTGTGCTCACTCGGTACAGTGTGTAGGATTTAGTGGCATCTATAGCAGTGTATTTGCAGATTGCAACTCATTCATGTCAGTCCCTTTCCAAGTGCGAGGGAGAAAATACTGTGGCTGTAAAACACGTGAAAAATGCAAATGGCCCTCTCTAGAGTCAGTGTTTTGTCCATTCTGGGCGACTGTAAAAACACGGTGCCTCAACATGGCGGCATCCATTGAACGATTATACAGTAAAGAAAACATACCTATGAATATTATATTCCATTTTTGCCAATAGATCCTCCTAAATGTTACACACTGGACCTTTAACAAAAAAATTAACTCATTAGTAAAAAGAAGAACTTGTAAGACTTAAAGTTATGTTTTTCCGGTGTGTGTTAGTGGTATTCGTCAATATTTCCCTTAAAAAATACACTGCCAATGGGAAAATTACCATCAACTTTTTGTATGTGTGTGTTTTTTTTTTTCTTGAAGCCATAGTTCATCTTATGTTGCCTTGCTCTCCTATAAAAGGGGTGAAAAATAATAGGTACATTTTGTAATAGATGTTGTCCATGATGATGACTGAGATGGAGCCAATATTTTACTCTGTGATTGTTTCATTTCTCCACTAATCTTTGTTTGCCCACTCTCTGCACTTTTACACTTTGTACTGTTCTGAAATCCTGCCCTAAAGTTTCTTCTTTTCTTAATAAGTCTTTGGTGGGTGGTTTCCCTTGTTCTCATTGTGGGTTTAGGGCTGCGGGGTGCCATTTTCATTTACTGTTTCATCATGTAGGCGTTACAAAGCCCCCTGAGATTCTCCCAGTTAGTAAGAGCTATACGAATAGGCTTCACTTCTTCCAGTGCAAACACGATTAAAGCTTTCTAGCTACAGACGATAATGGAAGGAGTTAAAGGCCCCTAACATTTTTTTTTAATGTTCATTGTGTTAAAACGTGAGATGAGAGAACAAGTACCAACATGTTCCATTTAGCACTAATCGGCTGTAATCTTTGAGCTGCATTTTTCATCATCTTCCCTCCTCAGCGTCTTATTCTTATCTTCTCCACATTCTCTGCCGCCACCGCAGTCCATAACCCCACTGGGGTCATTTAAGTCTCATCTCGTCTGACCTAACTAAATCTGCAATCCAGCCAAGGAACCAAGTTAGTCGCCCACCTTAACCGCTGTCATCGCTCCTCATCTTGTGACACCTTAGCGACACCCAGAGTGGCGATCAGCGTCGCCTTCGCCAAAATCTCCCTTTCAATCACAGTTTCAATTGCAATCGTCTAATTTTCTGCTGGCATGTCAGTGCAGAGCCCGGGTATAAGATTTGTCAAGTGTGAGACCGGGGGAGAACCTGCATCACATAATGTGTAGACGCACGCTATTTCCTTTGCGTACGGCCTACAATTTATTTTATAAATGTCAGATGAAGCCTGGCAAGCGGTATAACCCAGCCGCCCCCACCCCATAGCATGGTGGGTAATATTCTTATTAGAGATCATTTTGATTGGCTTCCTCTGCCCTTTTCATTGTCTGAGCGACAGGGAGGGAAGGGAAGATGAGAGGTGTGTGTGTCTGTATATACACACACACACACACCTATGTATGTATATATACATATATATACATGAATTTGTGTGTGTATGTGTGGATGTCGAGGGTTTATGTAAACAGAGATTAGAAATGCAATAAACCTGTCACATGGAGAATGCTGCTGTCATGGTGTCAACCTGAGCACACTGTCACTCTTATCAACCTATTTTACACACACACACACACGTGCATACACACACTTAATAAGGAAGGGGGGAGGATTAAAGTTGGATATTGCGCATCTTAAGCCATTCTGACTCCCATGTCATGCTGTTGGAGTACCAGCACAGTGTGTGTGTGTCAGTGTGTGTGTGAGGAAACAGCAGCTATTGAACAGACAGCTTGCTTCCCTATTTCTTGCGGTGCCACAGATTATTTCACGGCCCTTCGTCTGCTGTTTGTGTGCGAGTGTGTATGAGAGGCCTTCCTCTAAGTGTCATTTGCCATGCCTTTTGTACACGATTCTGTGTGTAAGTGTGTGCATGCATGCGTTTGCACCATGGTCGAGGCCCTGATGGGTCCCTAGACACAGAGGATGAGTTAGCCTCTGCCCTGGTTTCCATGGCAGCTGCTGGCTTTATTAGACTCCCACTTTAGCACCCACAAACACACACACACCTCATTGTACACTGACAGGGCTACATCGACACCCCACCCTGAGGCTCTCGCATTTTGGAGCAGTTAAGCAACTTGTCAGGAATGAGAGATGGGTGATGTGTGGCTAAATGAAGCGCAATGGAGAAACCGTCACACGATTTCACACTTGAGTAGCCTCAGGCACTGCTACCGCCCCACTCACACACACACACACACACTCCCACACAAACAGAGAGGCGGGCTGAGATGAGCTTGAAATGAGAACCATGGTGAACATCAATACAGCCCTCCATATCTACGCTCGGCAAGAACCATTCCAGATCAATATTCCTCAGACCTTACCAATGTCACATTCTGTATGCTACAAGCCAGACAGCATTAGAGTCCCTCCAGCCAGCATCAATCAGCTCCGAGCCATCCGTCCAACCACTTACGTGGCTCATAACATGCTTCATAAAGGCTGTAACCACCTCGACACACACACTGCACCAACATTCAGATCTGATATGGTGGTAAATACTGCAGTTGGGGATGATTGTAAACCATCACTGTAACCATAGAACAGTATTTACTAATGCAATAAATGCTTTTTAACTTTTTGGGAGTTTGGTACGTTGGTCACCTAATCCCAGAGGGGCTGCTAGGCATTCTGGACCCTGTTAACACAGCTCACTGTGGGCCCTAAAACTGAAAATGTCTTTAATCCCAGGTATGATTCAGGGCCCCTCTTCTGCTCCTAGCCCCTAAAGCATTCAGAGTGTTTCAAACTCATTCTGTGGTCTTTTTGTACTCCAATATGGGATGGGATTTTTGCTACATGTCATTTTTACGCGTAGTACAGAGCTGGCTCGTGGAATTGGCATCATTCCCATTTCTTTAACTTTTATTTATTCACAAAGAGAACATGAATCGATAAGCATTAAAGGTGCGACAGGCGGTATTTTTTGGCGTCATTGGGCAAAAATGCCATAACAACCTTTCAGAATACTGTGGTCAAGTGGTCGAAAAGAAAACTAGACTTCTACACCTAGTCTTGGCTCTGTTAGCCCGTGATGGGAGACTTTGGCCAATCACAGGTCATTCCAGAGAGCTGTTTCGTGTATGCATGTTACTTCAAATGTTGAAAGGCTGATTCAATGATGGAAAATCCTACAGCTTGTGATAAATGTCCAATACCTCCTTTGTCTTTGCAACATTTAGTACAAAACAAGTGTGAACACGTCCCTGCTCCACACGGAGCTTCAGATTCATTATGTGTGATGCAATGGTGCTCATATCAATGAGCGGCAAAGAGACATGATAGTAAACTTTGCATAATTTATTAACCAGGTCGGATGGTAATTATAACTTTAACTTGACTTATCTTTTATCAGAGAAATTATACTTTTTATTTGAGTATAGATCGTCAGTACTCTACCCACCTTTGACAGTGGGGAATATCTTTTGACTGGGGACAGTGGAGTGTGTGACTGTGTGGTGTAGTAGTGTATCATCTCTCTGTTAGACGTCGTTGCAGCTGCCACTGGAGCCCAAGGCACTCTGCCCTGGGGCTGCAAAGGGCTGGAGGGGAGTCGCAGCAAGAGGAAACAGGGTGTTTTCAAAGCTCATGTAGCATGAGGTTTGCAGGGCAACCATAGTGACTCCTGCTGCCGCTCAAACTTGTTGGCTTGGTGGGAGGGGCAACCTCTGTGGCTGGCAAATAAAGCCAACACGGAAGAACTAAAAACTGCAGTTCCTTAAATGGCTACAATTTTCACACTTGTACTGAAGCTCGTATGTGTTGCCATAGTTACCAGATGATTATTGCACACATACATAGCTAATACTCACTTATACTGCTTCCTTAACAGCAGCCAGATTAGTAGTTAAGCTCTGGTACACAAAATGATGGTATCTTTTTGGACTCTCTAATCTTTGCAGTTTTTGTGAAATACTGCATAGTGGTATAGTATTAAATGTTACACAACTTAGACTTCTCTTTATTGATCCTTTT
>JAGRRF010009292.1:4367762-4392759 GCA_019097615.1 Morone chrysops | reverse complement strand
TGGTATAGAATTTGTCAAACTAAATAAATGTCCATATCCAAAATCAAGATCACTGTGATTGTATTCTGACTTCAATTATGTCTATTAAATCTACTTCACTTGAAATGTACTATAATAGACAGATGAAGTCTGCGTTTCTTGCCCGCCAGGTATCCATGGTAACCACGTGACTGCAAAGTATGAATTGCGATTGGTCGATGAAACGCTACCAGGAACGCCCAATAGGTGTTCTTGTGTCATGATGGGAATGCCCAAGCCGCAGCTGGACCCTTCTCATCAAATGAGGCAGTGCTGAGAGATGGATCCAGATTGTTACTGTGTTGAATATTTCTCACCTCAAATAGTTGCAGAAACTGTGCAGCCAATGAGTGCAGCTCAAGTACGTCACCTCCGCTGGCTCTGACAAACTGTCATGGCGACGATCGTAATGCC
The DNA here is from genome assembly GCA_019097615.1 of Morone chrysops. NCBI lineage: Eukaryota > Metazoa > Chordata > Actinopteri > Moronidae > Morone > Morone chrysops. Next base: position 4,392,327 of record JAGRRF010009292.1, on the reverse strand, counting down.
AAACTCGAGGTTTCAAAACGGTGCTCCACAAACCAATGGATGATATAACGATAGATTCACACTTGCTATGAGCCCTAGACACAAAAAAGGGCCCTCACATATGCACGCATTTACACACATACAGTATGCACCCACTCACAGCTCAAACAGGACTAATACTGTAACACATACTGTGTGTTATATTACATTTATGTTGATTATTTTGGTATATATATCAACCACATCTGAGCGTCTGAGTTCTGTTTTGCTCTTTGCACAACTTGTACATACATCTTTTTTCTTTAAGGGTTCAAACAGAAACCATATGTGAACAATGTAAATGAAAATATTACCTTGCTAATTATAAAATAATGCATAACTGAGGATCAAATGTAGTGCAGAGCCACAGCTACAACCACACAGCACAAAACAGTGGTCTACCCAGACCAGCTGCTTCTTCTCACCTTTAGTGAGGAGAAGTTATTGATCAAGTCATCACACTCCAACCGCTGCATGAGTTCACGTTCACAAGTGACAGCATGTTCATGTCTGATTCCTTTGTTTGTAATCTGTTTTGACATTTGAGAAAAAAGGTAAAATTCTCCCTAATCAGCCGCCGAGAATCTGATAGAGTCTTGTAATCCATGATCCAAGTGGCTGGTTGATTTGTCGGGTTAATAACAGAGATAGCAGAGGGCAGTGCGTTCCTTCCGTCAGTCACAACACTGTCTGATTCTGTCTCTAGCTCACATCTTTAGCTTTTTCTTCTTTAAGTTCACAGTTTGACACACGAGAAGCATGTTTTTCTATATTGCTATTGCAACTGACACTTGACATTAACATTACTTAATTTCTGCACAGCAAGCAATGTAATTACAAAACACCCCACAAGCATATAATTGTACTAGATTCTTTACATGTTGGCCCATTCCTGTGAAAAAAGTCCTTTTTACTTATTATTTACCCACTTAAATGATCCTTAAGGGCATTTCCCCCTTGATTGCAGGGACCTAGGCACTTGTCCATTTCTCCTATGCTATAATCTGTCCTAATGAAATGCAATGTGGTGACTTCACACAAAAAATTGCATTGTTTGAACTTTGAACTTCATAATGAAGCTTTAGTGAAAGTTCAATAAGGAAGATCTTCTGATCTTCATCTTTCCCATGCCCTTCCTTACATTCACAATGCAATTATTTTTCCTCTTGTGTTCCTTCAGACACTCTGCCCTTGGATGCTGTTCCTTAAATATCATTACGAACCTGTCATTCTGTCTTTCAGGCATAACCCACCATCTGCCCATCACGACCATGACCTTGATAGGGGTTTTCCAAGGGCCCTGTGTTCAGCTCTCAGAACTTTTGTAGCTTTTACCTAATCTCTGGTTAAGAGTTTAGTTTCATTCCTGTGTTCCTGTTTGTACTTTCAGAACCCAAATTCCACCAGATATGGCCGTTACGCTTTCCGGCTGCACAGTGCCCACTGGAGCTGATTGCTCCCATTCTAGACAATGCGTCTAGACTCTGCGTCCCAGAAGCGTTTCTCTACAGAATACGCAGCTGGTCTATTTTTGACGGAAGATACGACCCACTCGCGTCAAGCAGCACAGAGCAGATCGCACCGTCAGGAAGTCAGACACAGAAACAGAATAGACAATACGTAAATTTTCACAATAAAATACCCTGTGTAGACACCGGATCAAATTTTACTTTACAACATTGTGGCACCAGGCCAAAGGTCAACCAGTCAGAGGAGATTTGTGGAGACACAACACACCGCTTTGTACCCTTTTTAAGAACAAAATACACAAGTAAACATCAGGCAGGCAAAACGCTCAGCTTCTGAAGTGCTCTAGATGGGATTTGAAGATGTGTGGATCAGGTTTTGTCAATAAAGTATTGATCATGCAGATGACCTAGAGGACTCAGAAACTGCATCAAATACAGTATGATACAACTGTGGTTCTTATGCAAAATAAACATTAGTTGCTGCTTCCCACTGAAAGTCCATACTGCGAGTTGAGCTGTTCTCATTGGCTGCACAGTTTCTACTCGTCCATAGCAGAAAACAATGGCGGCTCGCCTGGTCACACACAATCTCGTATTACAGCTAAACAGTACACTGAAATATGTTTCAGAATCTGGATCCATATCTGATCAACACTGCCTAGTTTGACAGTTTGATCTGAGTTTGGTGCGTTAAGCTGGAACAGAGTCACTGGGAATGACCTGTCAATCACAAGGTAGCCACGCCCAAAAGCATTCCCTGCTTTATTGTCTATTTTACTCTAAATTCAACTATAATTTACTAAATGAACATCATTATCAAACACATGGGTGCTTTCTACAGCGTGTTTGGTTTGTCCACTCTGGGCTACTGTAGAAACATGGCAGTTCAACATGGCAGACTCCATGAAAGAAGATAAAAACGTCTCATTCTAAGGTAACAAAAACAATTCTTACTTTCAGGTGATTATACACTAATGAAAACATACTTATGAATGTTATATTCATATATCCACTATGACTTAGTCAGGGGTTACTCAATGATAGACAAGGGGTCTCTTAAGGAAAAACGTTGGGAACCACTGTAAATAACAACGCTACCAGTTGGATGCTTTTATTGTGAAGAAATGCAATGTGTTTGTCACCGAATTAGAGTAGCTTCATTAGCAGTGCTGTTAAACAGGTCTAATTTATATTTATATCTGGTCAACGGATCAGTTTTAAATATTGCAGGAAGGAACAGTACAAACAGACGCAACACCTCCAACATGCTGTCCAGGTAAACGTTGCTGTGTGGTGCTTCTCCACCAGCAGCGTCTAGACTAGGATTCTGTCTATGTCCTATCTTTATATCAGTTAAATGAAGATGTTTCACATTGATGTTGTCTGTACAAACACTTCCAATACATCTCAGCTTACTGAATAATGTTCAGACGAATTTGTCACACAGCCTTGCTCACCGCCCACTAGTACACCTTCACCTGCAACACTCAGCACTGCCATCTGATTGATTGTGGGCTGCTGCATATTTTGATGATTTACTCCTACTGGTTTTGGTGACACTCTTGTCTGTACTTTTGCTTTGAGGACGTTGTAAGGCATGTCTGTTCCCACCGTGACTTGCAAGCCTCACCATCTGGCGGGGACACATTTCGGCAGCAGCCTGAGAACATGCCAAATTAGATTTAGTTGGGAGTAAACTGCTGTTCGTGCTGCTACAAGCTGCCGTTTTCTCACTGTTGGGATAACGCTAATCACCTGTGATTACTAAGCATACTGTAGGCTAAAAGCACAAGCATGTGACAGAACTGCGTATTGTGTAACTTGTATCACTTTACTGTGATATGAATCAGGCTTCACAGTGGTTGAATGATGAATTCAATTGAATGAATATTCAAAGGTGTTAAACCCAGGGTGGGTAAAGTGAGAGTGGGTGAGTTTACCTTCAACCACACTCCCTTTGTCTTGTATCTATGTCAAGATATGCAGGAATAATGCAGCCTTTTTTGTCCACATCTATTGGACAAAATAACAATGTCCTATTCAGCACTCAAACAGCTGCATCCACTTTAATTGTCTATTAAAGAATGCACACTACAGCGCCAAGGTTACATCAGTCATGCTGTATAAACTTTATCCACCTGCATGTTGTTGCTCGCTCCCCTCGGTCTCCCCCCTTTCTTTTCTCACCCTCTCTCTCTCTCTCCTCTCTCCTCTCTCCTCTCTCCATCAGCCACTGGTATTCTCATCTGAAAGAGGAGAACAGAGCGCAAAAGAATAAGCATGGGGATGCAAGGACGCGTGGCGGAGAGAATACTAAGCACCGATGGGTGTTAAACACAAAGCCCTGTACAGACGCCGGTGTGCACTCACTCACACACACACACAGAGGTGTATATAAGCACACATTACTCAGCGGCACATGGGCACGCACATGTATACACAAACACACACTCTGCTGGGTATTAGCGGACCCCTTGGTGCGGGTTGAATAGAATGTATTTGTACCTCAGGCTTAAACAGTGAGGATTATGGGGGATACGAGGGGAATGCTAAAGCCAGGAGGGAGGCCAACGACCTTGGTATGGACTCGGAGGGAGGAGGAGGAGGAGGAGGAGGAGTTGGGCGTGGGTGGCACATCATTCAAAATTGCTGTAAACATGAGCGCTGAAAACAATGACGGCCTTGTCTGGTTGTGTGTGTGTTCAATCTGAGAGAAAACCAGTAACGGCATCATCAAACATTCAGTTGTGAGGAGTTTCATCTGCCCACAATGATGCAACACGTTTGTGAATGATGAGCTTGTGCTTGTTTGAGATTAGCATCAATAATACATTCATGCCTTTGTTTTTCACCACTTTTCATGCGTTTTAGTGTGTGTACATGAGTGTGTGTTTCTCCATGCGCCACCACTTTTCCCCATTTTGCATGTGTTTCTGTGCGCAGAAGCAAAGGGTGTAAAGAAGAAAATGTTAAAGAGTGGAGGAGAAAATAAGATATAAGATGGATAAAGAATTGGACAAGGAAGGAGTGGATGAAGGACAGAGTGGGGAGGGAAGGACGGAAAAGGGACGATAGAAAAGTAACAGATGATAAAGCTAATAAATGAGGTAATGGTGAGGCATGGATAGAGGAATAAACACCAGACGAAGAAATAAGAGTAGAGATATAGAAATAGAGATAAGGAGGAAGATTTGGAAGACGAGGGTGGAGAGCAGAGTGAAGGGCAAATATGGAGGAGGGATAGAGGAATGATGGGGGGATGGTTGATAAAGAGGGGGTTAAAGGAGGAGTGATGGAAGTGATAGAGAGAGGAGATGGATGGAGATGGAAGACTGGAAGATAACCTTGTATAAACTAGCTCTTAAAGGCTTTCGGAAATAAGTTTGTGATCAAGGAGACCCCTGCCTGAGTATGTCAGGCAGCTCGGTGGCTCATAATGGGATTAACATTCCAACAATCTAACTATAGAGGTTTAACGCAATGCAATGACAAAAGTAAAGTAGCGGTTTATACAGGAAGTTGTCAGCGATCATCTAGACCATCAATATATAAAAGATGGAAATTGTGTCTCCACTTCATTCCACTGTACAAAAGTTAAGCCCAAATATCCCCGATATAGCCGCTGCTATTTTTCACCATCCAGAGCAAGAGTCTGATCATTGTTGGCGCAGCAGTATCTAAGCCCCCCCAAGCCGAATACATCATCATGAATATTTTTTATAAAAATATTATTTTTTCATATTTGCTGAAACTTTCACTATGTCCTGACAGTAGAACATGAGACAGATTATCTGTGAAAACAATCAGGTTCCTCTGGGTCCTCCTAGTGCTCCTAATGGTATTTACAAGAATCCACCGGGCCTCAATGAAAACAAACAAATCAGAGCTGAGAAAGATAGTCAATTGTTGAATCTCAGGGCATCAAATACAGACGCTTTGGGAATGAGACTCAACCAACTATCTTCAAGCCACCAACCCAAAGCATTTTTATATCTTTCTGATTGGTTATTTTTCATTCAGGCCCGGTAGATTCTTGCAAATGCCATTAGGAGCACTAGAAAGAGCCAGAGGAACTTGATTTTTTCACCAGAGGGTGATCAAGACAGTTTGGCTTCACTTTTGGGGTTTTGTGTATTAACTCCCCCTTCCAAAAAAACAACTCCACTTAGGCTCAGTCTAAATAAAGGCTGTCTAACTGTTCATGGTGCAGGTAGAAATTGGAAATTGGCTTTAGTAGGAAAATAAGTCAAAAGAGCTCACTGAGGCCACGCTGCAGGATTTTTCTTCATAAATAGAGGTTGTGTATCTAATGGAAAGAGCCCCAGATAAATGTAAAGTTGGTTTGAAGTGTCTATGATACAAAAAGTAAGAAAGCTATTGACCAAAACCAGGCTATAATAGGTCATGTGCAAATTGTACAATATATATTGTTTTTAAATAGACGCTGTGCATTTAACGGAAGTGTTGATGAAGAAACTTCAGCATGACTTTTAAGTCGTGACTTCCACACTTCGATATCAGATCCTCATGAGGTAAAAATAGCACCTGTGGGACATAAATCAGCTTTGTTCCGCACTGAACAGCTAATCTGGTGAAAACTGATAAAAGGTTATTGAGGAGGAACTTCACAGAATGTCTGATTTCTTATACTATATTAAACTTCATATTATCTATACAGTGTCTTTGGTTGAAAACTCCTGCTGCTTTGGCTACAAGCAGGTCCTGTTAGTTCTGTACAAACAGATATATCAAAATATCTGATGATTAAGACCCAAGATCTGAACTTATAAGGAGTCCATTTTTATGATGTCTCAACAGATCTGTGGATGTGTTCTTCATCAGAAACTGTAAAGAGGGCGTCTGCAGATTGTCTGTCTCCCTGGTGACTAGGAGACAGACAATGCAAAGTCAAAACTCACAAAAGAAAATCTTCAAATACATTCCAAAACTTGCAGGATGAGGGCAATCGTACTCAGGCATGGCACGGATCAATCGTACCTAATAGGAAAACACTCCAAAACTTTCAATACTGCATTTCAGCTATTGAAGAAAACATTATGCTACTAGCCTGGATACTTAGTTTTCAAACGACAGGTTGGAGTCAAATACAACCTCCAAATTGTGAGCAGAGCCTTTTATATTGGGATTGCAGAAAAACTGTCAAAGAGAAAGAAGATTTGGATTTTTACTGTTGCAGAAAATTGCCAAACAGTCAGCTCTTAAGATCAGCCAGACAGCTGAGCAGTCAGACTCCGTTTGCAATGTCAGGTTCAGGCAACAGTTGTGTGTTATCGTGTAAGTGTAGTATAAGTATGAAAATGACTGCCATACTTGAGAAATAAAGCCCAGCGGCAGTGGGATGAGCTTGAGTGCAGAGAAGGGATGGATGGAAAGAGGTGCTGGAGGAAAGGTAAGGAAGTTGACTGTGAGATGAAAGAGGACATGAGAGGAAGGGATAGCGGTGTATGGGTAGAGGAAAAGATAAAGGAGACACGAAGAAGGATGGAGGACAGGAGGAAGTATGCAGAGAGCTGTGGAAGGAGGCTGAGGAACGGATGGAGTGTGGGCGAAGAAGACAGGGGATCTGAGGACCGAGGAGGGTTGGAAGGAGGCATGATGGATCACTGAAGAAGGAGCTGATGTGTAACGGATAAAGTGAGGTATCTCATGGCTGGAATACCTCTAAACGATGTGTGTGTATGTGTGTGCACATTTGACGTTAAGGTGAGCTGATTAGTCACCGGAAGCTCCCCCGTACCTCCCTCACTACAGGCTGTTTAAGGTCACTTTGTCCCCGTAGCAACAGGAACGTCAGTGAACACCCCTCCTCAATACCCCCGCACGGCTCTCACCAAATGCCACCATCTGTGTGTGCGTATGTGTGTGTGTGTGTGTGTGTGTGTGTGCGCGTAGATGTGTATGTGTGTTTCCTGAACATCGACAAATGCCACTGACCAGTGACACCATCAAACCAAACAACAGGGTCTTGGTAGGGTTTTCAGATCGTGTTAGGAGTGCTGGCTTTATAGCACCGAGGTCACACACACACGTGCACAGACACACACACACGCACAGACACACACACAGTAACAGTGCCCAAGTTCTCTGTTCACTTTTCTTTTATGCTCCTATTTCGCTTTTTCCAAAAGTTTATCCAGTGAGAGTTTAGTGCAGCATGTGCGCTGTGCTGGCCACACATACACACACACACACACACACACACACACACACACACAGATGTCTGAGCGTTCCTCAGGTATTGAATTAATTGGACTTGGCCATGCATTTGCTTCATATGCATTAATGTGTGTGCCGGTGCACGTATCTGTGCCCCTTCTCGTTTGCCTGCAGTGACAGGCTCGCCTCTCCTCGCTAATGCTAACACGCTGCTGCTTAGCTTCTAATTAAGATGTATGAGTCACCACGTCTGTGTGTGTGTGTGTGTGTGTGTGTGTGTGTGTGTGTGTCATCACAGTCTGCCACACATGAATGGTGCTGTCTGCGTTGTGTTTGGCAGGGTTGAACGGTTTTGCGGCCAGGAACGTCGTCTAATTTAAGATGTCACACATGCTTGGTAGCTCATGTACGCAAGCCTCTCACACACTGCTGTAGTGGCAGGCAAAATGCGCCGGCCCAAAGGCCACACACACATATAGCCACACTTGTGCCATAGAACATCTTGATAGATAGACAGTTGGGCGAGGGGGTGTTGATGAGGAACACACACAAATGTCATCTGCTTACGAACCCACACACACACACAAGAATGTACCACTTTTTAAAAACAGCAGCCACTGTGCCTTCAGTTCCCTGGCAGGGTGATTACTACTTTTATCATCGTGCTAATCATCAATCATCATCCCACAGACACAAGCATGCTGACATAAAGACGCTTCAGCTTTTAAACACACAGTCTGTAACAGCCTTGTTAATGGCTGTGCTGTGATGTCTCCATGATCATACATTCACATCAAGTGACTAAGAGCAGACACTGATCATATATATTTATGATCAGTATCTATATACATGTACTGATCCTGCAAGCTGTGCAATTCACATTAAAAAAAATTAAGTACAGTATTAGGTGCCGCTGGGTTGTTTGTGACAACTAAACAAATGTACAGTGTGTCTGTTCTGGAGCGAAGCCACCAAAATGTCTGGGGGTGCCAAAAGAGGATTTCAAGGGGATTCTCTCAGTTACCATTAGATACAGTGGAGCAGAAGACAGCGTAACAACAAAAGAGAGTTCCAAGTAAAATATGACAAGAATGTGCTGTTGTTGACGTTCTGTGGTATAACAGCATGTATGATGCTGATGTGGACTGGTCCTATCCAGCCCCCAATGTTTGGATTCTGGGCTACTGCAGAAACATGGCAGTTCAAATGTTTCACACTGCACCTTTAAGACCGCTCCTGGCTAATGTCCAGTCTAGACAAATTGGGACTTAAAAATGGGGCTTAGGGCTGTCTCAGTAAAGGAATTTCCCTTGCAGTGATCTAGGGTGGTATGTGGTATTATCACCATTTTTGTTCTAATCAACTGCATTTTCCCTCCTCCCGGGTGACCCTGTTAACTGCTGTCTTTCTGGACGAAAAAGTCGTCACTTAACATATCAGGCTCACTTGCTATTCAGGCTGGCCAAACAACGGGAAATCAGAGACTGCTGTGACCACATCTGTACAGAGACCTGCTCCATCAACATCCCAGACCAAGCACTTGACAGGCTGACCTTGCTCCGAGTGCAAGACGAGAGTTTACATCGATGGTGCTCGGTGCTCAAACGCAGTCACAGTGGTAGACAGTTTCTTTTCATGTGAAGATGAAAATATTATCATCACTATCTTTTTGCTGCTGTTTACATTCCCTCAGATGCAAATTCAAAACATGCACTGCAGAATTATTGAATGGGTGTATACAATGTACATGTATATAAGTAACTGTATAGATTTGTATTTATTTATTGTATGCCTATTGTAATTATCAATTTATTATACAGTCTATTATATTTGTTATGTTCTGTGTGTGTAGAACTAAGTGACATGCCATTAAAGTACAGCTTTCATTTTATAAGCAAACTTGTGTATAATGACAAATGAATTACTTTGATCCTTATGATGATAAAGTTGTGTCTTCAGGCTAGCAGCAACCAACAGGTATGACAATTATTCTTTTTTTAAATCCTGAGACTACCACTTCAAAGACTAACTTAACACCCCGATGAAAGATGCTGTGACTTTCCACATGGCTAAAGTAATGAATAGACCCCCATGACATTACTATTGGGTGTAGTAACAGGTGCGACACAGCAAACCCAAACATGCCCATGAGTGTTATCCAGAGTTGGGAGGGTTACGTATCACAATTTGAAAGTAACCTAACCTGATTACTGTCTGTTACTTTTGGATTACCTCAACACCAAATGTGTATAGACAGACAAGAAAAAAACATCAATAAGTTGACCTTTACTATAAGACAAAAGAACAATTTAATGAAAAGAAAATTAAAACCAAGATTTTCTAAGCATCAAAAATCTGTGTATTTAAAGAAAGACCATTTTCACAGCTGAAAGGCAGAACCTTTTCTGCTTTAAAAGATAAAATAATGGTGAAATTTGGATCCAGTGAAATCATTTCTTCACTAGAGGCCATGATAATGAACTGGCAACTGAGTAGCTATGGTTCTACTGGAGACTAGAGTGGTATTGATAGTCTTGTGAAGTGAAGTAATGTGTGCGCACCGCACAAGTGCATGGTCGTAAATCATTGTTTATTTTAAAAAAATTGTAATTGCACTAATACTCATACTCAATACCCATTTTTACTAAATGTAACTGTTGATCTGATTACATTTCTTTTCTGTAACTGTAATGGATTATAGTTAGCTGTCCCTGATTACATAACTAACTACATGTAATCACTAGTCTGGTGTTATTAGAGGTAAAACTTTCTACCAAGGAGGGCAGTGAAATACTGCTTTTCAACCTGGTGTTAAGCTACTCATTCCTTTTTTATACTACAATTTATGACAAAAACAACACCAAGATTGTCTCAAAATCTATCGCTATCGTTTTGGGTAAAAAAAAAAAAAAAAGCTAATTCATATATTTTGAATTACAAGAAGTGTCTTGACAACTCACACAATGAAAAGAACATATGTTAACTTTGCGTTTTCTTTAGATCTGGCTGATATGACTGTTCAGCTGCAGAGTGCTTACGAGCCAGACTGTTTATCATCCACAGAGGGGCTTTTTGTTTCCATTGCTGCTGTTTTTTGCCACTGAGGCATGTTGGCAGGCTGCTGCCAGGAGGCCGTCTCTACCCAGCCGGTACGTCGCTGCCCGATCGGGAGCCTTTAAACAAGTGCGCCCACACACAAACAAACAAACACACCTCCTCCCTTTGATTCCATCTTCATATCTTTTTGCAGCACGTAGGCCTACGTATCCATACTGGTTCCAGAATGCTAGTGATTCTACATTTCATAAGTAATTGTATGCAAATAAGCAATTAAAACTCTTTGTTTCTCTTCCCATTGTTCTCTAGACATTTCTCCTTTTTTTGCTGTAACACTGGTGTCCTTGAGTGAAAAGTGCAATGATTTTGTGAGGGGCCACAGTGAAACATTTCATTGAATGGATGTGAAATTAATCTGTTGAGAAGGAAGTTGCTGAATTGTGGAGCCAATTGATGCTCTGTTGGGCCTTTGCATCTGTTGTATTTTTTTTTTTGTTGTTGCTATGTTTCCTTCCAACTGAGTGAACCTTTCAAATGTTGGAAATCATTTTTAGCACCTCCACTCAAGCAAGTGAAAAGCCTTTCATGAATTAATATTGAACGAGCTCCTCTTTGGTTTCGGTCATATTCCATGCTGTCTGAAAACTAAAGAGATAAATTGACAAATGACAATAACTGGAGACCATTCAACTATGGGGAAAACTCTTCCATGTCTGTGTAATACTAAGACCTTTATGGGAGGACCCTGGTGGCGTAGGTAAAGAACGTGAGCTAAAACATGTCCATTTGTTGCTACCTTTGTTGCATGTCACGGCCTCCCTTTCTTCTCTTTCTTCATTGATTACTCAGTAAAGGGTAAAAAAGTCTGCCATGTTGAACTGCCATGTCTCTACAGTAGCCCAGAACAGACAAACCAAATGTTGGCTGTAGTTAGGGACTTTACAGCCCATTCTCATTCTCAGGTCATCAAATGCTCACTTAGTTGAAATCTGCAACTTTACCACTAGATGCCACTAAATCTTACACACTGGTCCTTTTGGAACAATTTCTTACTTTAAATAACAAACCCTAGCTGAGTCAAATAAAAACAACTACCATATCCATATTTTAAGGCAAACGAATGAATCACATTACAAGCTTTATCTTAAAGTTGAAAAAGTTAACTTAAAATAAAATTAATAAAACTGTATGCTTCTCTGCCCTTGTTTATTTCTCTTAATTAAATTAATTTTATAACCCTGTGGCCCTGTCTTGTTCTTTGATGGTACCCTCAAAATTATCTCTGTGGTGGAAATTTGGTTTCACTTCAATTCATGATGTCAATTTAGTGTTTCAATGAAGCCTCTTGAAAGCCTTAATGAAGTATGTGCATGAAATCCACTGTCACCAGTTGTAGAGAGGCAATCGTGATGTGTTTGGGTGTTTAACATAATCCCTAATGACCTTCAGTCCCCCCTGGGTGTCAGTGGTTGTTCTGATGCTTTCAACATCAATAATAGGGAACAGGCTGCATGAATAGCATTAAAGGTATCCAATGAGTGTCAGCAGGCCTGAGTGAGCAGGGCTCCTAGCCAATTAATGAGACCGACTGGCTTAACAATGAAAATGCATGTGTTGGGCATGTACTGGGTGGACAGCAGAGATTTGGCATCAAGCTCAAATCAAAATTGAGTTAGTCAATCTTTTTACCAGGAGAACTCACAGCCTTGCTATGCCCATGTGAAAACATAATAAAAAGTATAAAATCATACAGCTTTATTTGACAAGGTAATTGAACTCAGTGGAACGATCATTTTGAATTACAGTGATAGACTTTGAAATAATGATACTGGTGTCATTTTCAGGCACAAAAGACAAAAAAGGATGATGACTGAGGAGAAGACAAAGATACTCAAACATTGACTTTTAGAAATGGAAACCAACACTGAGAGCAGGAAAAATGATGAAAATAAATGAAATGATAGTGAAAATCAAGTTGTCCAAACATCATGTTCCACTCAGGATGAGCTACGATCACTTTGGTGATCTTTAACTTAACTTCTCCCTTTAAAGCCATCAGGTCAAAACTTCTATTCGTCCAATACTGTTGACCAAATGCCACCGAAACTAATGATATTTCCATTAGCCTCAGCTCTACTTTGTGTTTAGTGCAAATAAGCATGCTAACATAAATCAAGATAGTGAACTTGGTAAATATAAATTAATTATAAATATTTTACTTTACTATACCTGAACTTGAAATAAACCAGTCTGTTTCTGTCAGAAAAGGTTCAGCCCTGTTGCAGTTACAGAAGCTAGATGTCCGGTCTCCATGGAACAAATTGAAAACGAGTTTTTGCTTTTTGGGTGACTTTATAAAACTTGCTGCTGAAGAAAATCAACTGAAACACACAGAGACACAAAAAGACACACACACTTAACCTGTCATCCTGTGGGAAACACTATGCCTCTATAATGCAATGACAAGTTCACAAACTTCAGAATAGAAGAAATGCGTTAATATTTTCCTGTATAGCAACAAATGTTCCTGGCATGGCCTTCTATGGGACTTGACATTGCTACTATGCAACCAATAAAAACACCTCTAAATAGACAGTGATTAATCCATCTGCCCAGATAAAGGTCCAACGACTTGAACTCTCCATCTGCCACAACATATGGAATTCTAAAGAAACCCTGACAGTTTTTCCTGGGAATAAAAGGACTCACTTAGACCACTGCCCCCTTCTACTTTCCAGATAATGATTGTACAGTCAGATGCAATAAGTGTGTAAATATCAGTGCGTCCAAAATGTCAACACTTTTTTAGCTCGATAAAAATGCATTTAAATTACAGTGTCTAGAAGATTTTTAAACAAAGGAAAAGGTTAGAGAAATCTCTTGTAACTCTCTTGCTCCTGTAGAGGAGCATGTAATCCTTCAACAAGGCAAGAAAATCCCTTAAATTGCAGGTTTTTACATGACAGCAACACTGTGCACTGCAGCAGTTTAATCTCCCCAACTGGAATATAGTAGCCAGACTCACTTGGACCATGTCCATTCATCCACCCATTATCTATACCTGCTTAACCTTTGCAGGGCTACAGGGGGCTGGAGCCTGTCCCAGCTCACTCTGGGCGAGAGGCCCAGGGTACAACCTGGACAGGCCACAGAGCTACTTTGACTTTTTACAACATTAAAATACAGGTTTAATATTTGAGTACATTGCAATGCTAATAACTGTTTACTTTAACTTTTCTACTGCTACATGGGATGTTGCTACATTTAATTAATGCAGCACTAATGGGTTTTTTGGCAACTTGGGAGCATAGCAAAAAGCTAAAAACACAAGATATTATCACCTTACACATCCAGCAGATAATGAACAACATTAGCATTCATTTGCAGCTATTTTTCCAGCCACCCAACAAATCCAAGTCCAATATTTGCTCTCTTTTCAACAATAAAGTTCTGGGCCTAAAAATCTAAACAATTAGCAATAGGAAGCTAAAAGCTTAGTAGAACTAGCTGGCAGTTCTCGTCAGTGTACTGACTCAGAATCAGTTTATTAGAAAGACTCAAAATATTGGTTCAGTGCTTGAATGGAGCTCCGACTGCGCAGTCCCACTCACCGAACTGAAACACGGCTGTTCCGTTCTGCTCAGCTCGCTAAGTGAACTAAGAATGGCTGTGAAAGATAAGACTGTAAGCTGACTGAAAAGACTGAAAGCTGCCTGACAGTCTCCTCTATGTGCAGCACATATATATTTTCACCACAGCTAATTTTCCCTGTCATAGTTTTTATAATGAACAACAAGAAAATATTTTTACATTCTTCACTGGCATTGTGTTTTGCACTGTAGCAAAGCATCTCGCACTCACAGTACAAGCATCCGCAATAGACTAACCAACGGACAATCCCCCCTCACTGTGCCCCTCCTGTACAGTCTACTGACAGTCACACTGCTCTGCAGAGAAACACAGAGACAGCCATCTCCGGCGCAGATACAGTGCTTATTTTACCAGCACGGACCAGGTAAAGCAAGAGTGAACAGCACTGAACACATCAGCTGGTGTCGATGTCATTACAACGTTGTTTCCATCGATTTTCGGCTACGTCATTAAAAACGAGCCTCCTCCACATGCAGCTCACCTGCTAGTGTAAAAACGGAGTCAAGCCGGTGCGTATCTCCGTCTCTGCCATGCTTAAACTGTCATCTAGTGGGACATTTGATTCTCTGTGGTTTCATGCATGTAGTATTATAAATGTATATATTTTTGATAACTTCTGTACATATGAGTTCATGTTTTATCTAATAAAATGTTTTCTTCAAAGCTACTTTTATTCTACTGTGTGCAAATGGGTTTATATACATCCACATCAACCATTCAATTATATACTGCAAAACAACTTCCACAGAAAACAATGTATGCAATCACTGATTTCTGATACAACAAAGCAATCTTGTCAACACCTACCTGCCAAGCTGTCAATCAAAGACCTCTGACAAAAAAAACATAATTTGTTATTTTTAAATTAACCTATCATTTAAATAATAATTAAATTAGATGAATGACGGAAAGTATGAATTCCTGTCATGATTCTGTCATTAATGCCTCTTTTTAATGATAAGACAACTCAATAAGAATGTTGTGACATCCTCAGGAGGATAAATGGTTTAGGTTTTCAGATTAATTTTCTACCTGAAAGTCGTGGCCAAGAGAGATGTGCAGCAGGAATCATTTGACAGAACTGCAATTACCTCTGATTACTTTCCTAATCACAATCAGACAGGCTCCATGTTGTCCGTGACAGGGTTGAACTCAAACAGTGTCCTTGTCGGAGAGCAGCGCCTGACAATGATTGCGGTTTTATGCCTCAGGTGAGAGTGGATGTGCTGTGTGTTTGAAGTGCGTTCACTTCCCTCAGTAAACACATCCTCTATCAGATGCAGTGATCAGAAATGAAATTATGAACTTGTTTTCTCGTCTAAACTGATAAGGCCTGAATGCCACCCATTTGTGTGAATCACCCACATGTTAATTGCCTCCAGCTAGCTAGTCTGATACACATGTAAATTTGGGTTTGTAGTTCATTTACAATAATTCCCAACCATTTAGCATCTCATCTGTCCGCCTGGTATTACAAAATGTATCATCTCTGGCCCACCGCAGTGTGAGCATCATGTTGTTGTTTCAGGTGCTTTTAGAGATGTTGTTAAATGGAACAGTTATCCTAATGGATTCTGCTGCAGCCTGGTGCTTCCAGCCAACTCATCAGCCTTACCAGGGAACTCAAACTATTGTACCCAGCAGATGAGATTTTGGTTCGAAGTGATCAGCTTGGATGCGAAAGAAATGAGAATAATAGCTAATGGTGCATGATGTGCAACCATTTTTACATTCTGCTGAGGTAATAATGTGGTAATCCTCAGATACGCATTTTATCTTTTTCCTTTGTCTCTATCTATCTTCGGGAAAAATACACTCCTCCAAATGTATGTTGGAAATTTGTCCTCCAAATTAAAAACAAGAAAATACATTATTTAGAGTCGCCCTCAAGCAGTCTCTGATCTGGTTCTCCTATTGACAGGATGTCAGTGCCTTCCAAAACCATTACTGTTACAAACTTTAAAGCCTTTTCTGATTTGACACAGTGTAGATTGGTTAAATTTAAGACCTCAACACACCGGGGGAGAGATTGATTAAAAACGTTAATACTGGCCTGCAAATATATTGCATCAAAACTATTCATACCAGCAGTGCCAGTGATATGTGACTATTTGTTGTTGTGAAGTTGGAGGTTATTTATTCCATGTTTTGAACAAGGAGACTTGTGTGTGTTTTGTCACATTTATAGTTTTTGTGTACTTTGTCATATAATATATTGTGACCAGAAACATTGACAACATTAACAACAGGTCTGCCACGAGTTGTGACGGGATGTCTGGTTAATTTGCTCAGAAAAAACTACCTTTTTTCCACTTTTTAAAAAATATTATACTAATATTCGCGTTCAGTGTGAAAAAAATATATACTGACGTGCAAATTAGAGGTCCATTGTGTAACATTTAGGAAGATCTATTGGCAGGATATAACACAGATAGGTATGTTTTCATTAGTCTATAATCAAGTTTTTGTGGTTTTTCTCAGTGTATTATCCGTTAAATTAAACTTGATGGAACTTTAGGCACAGAAAAACATGTCAGTCTCTTTTTACTTTGTTTTTAGTTATTGAAAGATGACACACATTGAAGGAGACATTATTGACCAAAAGTGAATTTTACAGTGAAGACAATTGTCAAGTGGACTTTCAAATTAAAAAGTATATAGTATAATACTTGGTTGACAAGTTGGTGAAAAGGATAGAGCGATTTAAAGTGCTTTCCTTGCTAATTACTGTATTAATTACTGTGTCAGAATGTATTAGATATTTGAGCATTCACAACACTCTATACAGCTTGTAGACTTATTAATTACTACAATTGAGGTCAGTAAACTCCTCAGGAGACACTTTTAACAGAAAACAAGACAGATCAAATTAAAAGAAGGTGGCAAGGACCGTTATTTGCAGCTGAGTTCTCTACCCATAATAAAGGTTTAATTACACAAATTCGTAAATCAGTTCCCTTCAAGGTAAATTAAACAAAACATTAGATCCTGGAGGAAGATTTATTATATTTCCCTCTGCCATTGACATTCTCTCAATCTGATGAACATATTATGGTCCAAATAGGGATGATTCAAACTATTTTAATATCTTCTGGCTTTTCTAAAAGGAGGAATTATGGTGATCCTCAGATAATTGCACTCTGATCATTAATAATGACCAGCTATCCAGCCCTCTTGTCAATCAAGAGGAGCTATGTTGTATTGTGCAGAGGAATTAGGCCTTGTGATATATGGAGAACCTGGCTAAGAAATAATTCTCATGTTTATCAAACTCCCATATTATTCGCCATCCCAAAATTAAAGTAAAAATAACTAAGAAACATGGGGATGCTTCATTCACTAATTGGAAACCAAGTCACCTGTGTCTTTATTTATTGTGGGAAAATATTTTAAAGATCAACTTTGTTCTGGAAATTTTCATGGTTTCATTGTCATGGTTAAAATGTGCTGTTGGGTCTGTTGGGTCTCTGTAAATAAAGAGTAAAAAAATTAAAAGGAGTAAGGGTTAGACCTAATTTATTTGAAAGGTGTCCTGAGATAACATCATCCCACAGAATTCCTTTTGTTCCGTCACAGACAGTCTAGAGACGAGAAGTCACTTGAACGTGTAATTTTTGGGTATTTGGAGAAATGATTGATGTTTTTCTTGGAAGGATAGTCTCACGTCATAAGTTAAAAGTCTCCACTGTTACATAATTAGTTATTGATGTTATAGATCTAGCTTCAACATATAGTCAGATTCTTCTGTCAATGTGCACTGACACCAAACCTGACATGTAAATCTAATAAACAAACAGTGTCAGGTGTCACACACGTTATTGAAGTACATTGCATAACCAGAAATAAAACTTCTAGCTTTCGAATATACACTAAATATATCCAATTACTCAGTGCCATCACAAATAATCATTTTTGTCCCTTCCTCCCCTCAGTGAGACAGCAGGAGCTGAGGAGCTAGCCGAGCTGTCAGATGAGCGGCAAAGAAACAAACATGTTGTTGTTGTGAGCTGTCGATGTAATCTAACCATGCACCTAAACTGACATATTGTTTTACTACCTTGGTATTAAAGCTGAAACCTTCCACACATTTGTACCCTCTTCAGTGGCAGGAGAAATAAGCATGCTACCAGCTACCAAAACCCAGTTGAAACATAAAAACTGTCTCCTCACATTTGTCATCCTGTTAATGTACATAGCCACCAGCACAAATGCGCTACGTTTATCTTTATTTTCATATTAGCAATGGCTCAAATGATGTGAAAATTGTCACTCAGTGAAAAAAAACAAAGAACTATCAACCAACTTTGCAGTCCCTGTCATCTTTCAGCTCATTGTTTTGGTCTTACAGCCCTCAACTACTGCTTTGATTCTGTCTCACAGCACTCATTTATATATTTCTGAATTACTGTGTGATCTCTAAGGTCCATGGACCAGGGTGACTGAGCCAAGGGATGCTATAGCCAGGTCACAGATCAGCTTAGTCCCAGTTAAGCCCCCTCAAGCATAAATAAAGAAATATGTAAAAAGGTAATAACCAGCCACTCTGTTCCCAGTCAGATCTGAAAACTTCTTGCTCTTTTAAACATCTTAATGTTGCTTTTAATTGTGGCTGCATTGGCACTATCAGGAAAATACAAAGTCTGTCACCTTTGCACATGAAAGACCTTATTTCCATTGCCTTGTGGTCACTTTTGTTGAACATTCTTTGGCCAGGATTCAATTAAAAACTGATAATTAGTGCTGCGGTTATACTGTTTTCATATGCTGTGTTACAATTTGAATCAGATGATATTTCTCCTAAATCCTTGAAAGGTAACAGTGGTACATGGAACAATTTACTATCAATAAGGCCCATAAAAAATAATGATTAGAAAAGTGTGTTGCCATTGAAAAGAATGGCAGCACTTCACTGTGAATATTTATTGACTTGAAGCCTATTTATTGTAAAGAAATAATGAACTGCAAATTTGTGTAAGTCATTCTGTGGACAGCAGGGATCCTTCACATTACTGATGACTTTGTGTCGTGCTGTGATGAATCCTTCTTTGACTTGAACATTTTAAAAACTAAGGACATAGCAATAAGTTTTAGAGGATTACCGCCCACTGTAATCGAAGGCAAGGAAATTGAGTTGGTGGACAGCTATAAATATCTGCTGTTGATAGCAAACTGCGCCTCGAGAAACATACAGGAGCAATCTGTACAGACGTTACAGCAGCACTCGTTTTTCCTGCAGGAAATGATATCTTTTAATGCGGGTAATAAAAGATGACCTCGCTTCATCAGAATTTTGTTCAATATGTTTTGACATTTTGTATCGTAGGCTGAATTGACATCCTGAGTGTGTATAAATCAGAATGAGGGGAAATACACAGCCGGGAAAGGTTAACTGTGACAGAGGGACAAGGTAATGACATGTTGACTGCACTCCTATTCAGAGGTCATTTGAAACAGAATTAGTGGTACTAGTAGCCAGACACTATTTGTTTACTGTTTTTTACTATTGGACTCACCTGATGATTTATATTGATGTCTGCTTCATGTTGTTTGTCTGTGTGGTAGATTTTGGTGTTAAATGCATTAAAGCTGTTAAATTGGCTATAATTGTTATTTTATACTAATGTATGAAAGGACAATGTAAAGGCGGTCACTAGTAGTGATTAACCTACAGAGAATTATCAGCTGAATTTGCAGCTGCCTTTTGCTTTATAGAGCTTTCCAGTAAGTTTCAGCTCATTGTTTAGCTGTCTGATCACAACCTTACCATTGTGATTCACTCTCAATGCTCTCATAGCATCATTTTCAGCCACATCAGGCAGCTGTTTTTCAGAGAAAAAGCTTTAATAACCCACTATACACTACCTGCTCTGCACCTAACAGCCGACAGGCACAGTGAGAAACTAGCTGAACATAGTGGAGCATTTAGCAGCGGAAGAGCCACATTTAAAAGAATCTTCCTAATATACAGACATATTAATGTTACTGTAGCTCCCTTAAATAGCAACGTTTCAAGTAACCATGTCAATAAGTAAAGACAAAAAGCAGGGTCCTGCATTACTGCAGATTTGTCAAAAGGTGACATATCTGCGTTTTCTTTCTAATTACAATACAACGCTGTCCAATTTCCCAGTGTCAGTTCACATAAACTCTCCAGAAAAGCAGCAATTGATACATCTACATGTTGTACTATTACAACTCATTCTGCCTGTATTGCGTATTTGGTGTATGCTACACGGAGACTGTCTTCCCATGAAAAACTACATTAGTTGTTTGAGCAGGTCGTTGAACAGTCAACACTGCTTTCTTTTCCATGATTGTTCCATAACCAAGTGTTTATTACTGTAACCATCATGCCGAAAGTCTTCTAAGTAATTTTAAACCAAACCACAATCTTTTCCTAAACCTAAGCAAACCTTAAAGCAGTGTCACATCATAAAATGGTTTATTTAAACGGAAATTTGTAACCGTTTAGGAAGGCACTGACAAATGACCTTTGGCAGTGGCGGCGGACCAGAAAACACCTGCATGTCACTTTGGTGGTCATGAAAAAATTACACATTTAGAGTGTTGGCTACGACATCAAATGATGAGACACAAAGTGCACTCACTGATGCGTCTACAGCCAGCTAGCATGCCAGCAGCTCTGTGAGGCTGTACTCAGGCACAGCAATGTTTTGAGCTAAATGCAAACAACAGGTAATGTGAAGTGAAGGTAATGTTTACCATGTTCAACATTCTTGCTTAGCATGTTAGAATGTAGTATTAGATAAAATGGAAAATATGACCTGATGATGGTGCTAGGCGAAAACTGAGCGGGGTCACCAAGGATTTCGTCCTGTAAGGAGCATAAATGTCTGTACATATCCATCCAATATTTGCAGAAATATTTCCATCTAGACCCAAAGTGGTGGACTGACATTGCCATCCGTAAAAGCCACATCGCTAGCATGGCTAAAAAGTAAGAATTTAAATTGAATATTGCACTGCAGTCATAGCTATAATAATTTACCATTGCTAAAAAAAACCTGATAAAATCTCAAGAAAATATGCTATTCGGTACTATTTCTTTTTTGGCAAAGTCAATGCTGCTAATGTGTGAAATTTCTAATAAATCTTTTAAAGCTTAGTTGTGTTTACTATTCCCTCTATCTGTTTAATTTGTGCCAAAATGCTGCCAGCGGTGATAAGGGCTGAACTAAACTACATTAGGGCAGGCTCCTGTGTAGCAACACCATCTGTCTGTCTCTATCGCTCTCGCACACATTTCTTTCTCCTCCTCTTTGCTGCACAGAGGTGCCGCTGTCTCTTCCTCTTTTCACGAACTTCCCCTTTGCTGAAAGGCAGATGCCCAAATCAATTGCATTCACTAAATTTATATCAGCTCAAGTCAACACGGCCGAGTGAAATGGAGGGACATGCACAGCTCACGCCAGTCTAAACAGCTGCAATGCTCTGCTAATCAATAACGCTGCTGATAGACATCAAGTACAATGAAAGGGCACCGAAAATAAGCATTACTGTTGAATCACTGATAACAGTATGCTTCATTCTCCTGAGCAGCACAGAGGTGGTTCAAAAACAGACCATTATGTACTATCACTTCCACTTGCGGCAGCAACTGTCCTATAAGTGAACCCAACAGCAGTGACAGTATCATTTAAACCCACATGGCCGAGACGAACCGCATGTGATGCACACTGTAAAGAGGGAAAAAACTTCAGAGAATTCAGACTTACTGTAAATATATTTCTACCAAAAGAAAGAGCAAAATACATGTCAAACAAAAGCAAGCTTTTCAAAAGGCAATTTTAATGAGGCTTCTGGGAGATCCTTAAAGTAAATATTATATATATAAAAATATATAATTAGTTTGAAGTTTTCAATAAGTCAATATTGTGGAGAGGGATACATGTATTGTTTCATTGATAAACTATTGTTTTGTCCATCTGTGGCTGGTTGATATTGATACTCCAAAACCTATTGAGTGAGACAAAAACAGTATCGATAACTCACCTGCTCATTTAATATTGAATAACTTCACAACTGAGCAAAATGTCCTCATCACAAAAAGCTCTAAATGTGTGATGCTAAATAAAGCACGTTTGAATTAATTCTGAACACCGGTTCCTCCTGAAAGTGACGAGTGTAACAGAAAGCAAACCCAATTTTGCCTTTAAAATATTCATAGTCATAATGTATTGGCAAACACAAACAGCTGATGCAAGTGTTTGCTTGGGGATATTGGGATGGAAAGGGAGCAGCATCTTCCCCTCACGGGAGGGAGAAATTCAATTGAAGGATTTGGAGAAAATCCTGTCGGGTGAACTGTGTCTGCTCCAGTTGCAAATGCAGTGTTCTCTAGCATCCTGTTGTTTCCCTCTGGGCTCTGTGTATGCGTGTGTGTTAGTGTGCATGTGTGCCTGTTTGTCAGAGGCTGTGAGGTGAGGGGGTGGGTTATAAAATCAAAGTTTTAAGTTCCCAAGACCTCAGAACTGCTAAAAAGTTACACGTTTTAATGGAAATAAGACTGCAATTGTTATTAGAATGGGAATCTTTCTTTAACTCATGAGCCTTGTAATATACTACAAATCTGAAGCCTTTAGAAGCTTTAACACAAGAACAGCATATACTGTACCTGACAAGAAAGTGACATCCCACAATCTCACAATGATCCTCCAAGTTACTTAGGGCGTTTTCATGTTAAGTAAGATTGCTCCGTACTGTGCCTGAGTACATCTGCTGCCCTTTTCCACTGGGGTAGTGGAGAGGGGCAGTCAGCTTTCACATAATGTTGTTCCGTACCAGAGTACACTTGTGTCATCTTCTACGTGACATTTATGTTGTTGCTAGAGTGTAGAAAGACCTTCAATCATGAGATCCCAAGCCCATATGCCCTATATACATTACTCATATTTTGTCAAGAAGGACCCTCGCCGGCCTTCCTACTTTATCAGTCAGGGTCATGCAGTTGGCAGTGTTGTCTTTGAACGACTTTGGAGTTAAAACTCCATATAAACTATTAAAATAGCTGGAGGAGCACGCATTATGAAGAAAGGTAGCGCAACAAAACAATGCCAGGTAGAGCATAGATCTCCACTTATGCTGGATTTATGGATTAAAATATATATATTGCCATTTTCCAAACTATCAATGATTCAGTCATCAGCCACGTAATAAAGGAAAGCCAATTACTACAAATCTAACCTTACAACATAACAAGCATGGGATGACTATCTTGGCCGAAATGACTGCAATACGTGATATTATCACAATAATCATGAAATTATACTTAATACTTCTGGCCGTAAAACAAGCTGGAATCACTTTACCTTACATTTTGGGGGATAAACCGGGCAAGTCAAGCCTTTAGCCATGGTGACAGGCGTAGGACTTTCGAAACACTGGAAAGGTCCCTCTCCGCGATAATTGTATCACTATAATATTGTATATCGTCCCATCTCTGCAACATAATCTTGCTCAACAGTGTTCTGTGTAACACGGCACTGAGGACGAACATTTCTCACAAGGCAGGAGAGGGAGGGCCAAATGTTGTAGATCCCAGTATCACATGCAGTTCAATTTCCAAAAGCAAGTGCTGTGGTAGATATTCATCATAAAGGAGTATACCCCACATTTCAAACCAATGAAAGAAACTCTCAATGAGGAAGACTGCACTGAGTCAGCAGCTAATCCAGATTAACCCAGGACTTCTGTTTTCTAAAGTTTGTTCTGACAAGACTTAAAAAAAAACCCTGGAATCAAACAACTCAACTATAGATGACTAACTGGCTTTGTTGTACACGTAAAATCACATGCATGGGTATGTGGCTTTTAAGAAGCCTTATGACTGATAATTGTGATGACTCTGGTTGTTGCTCCTTGTGTGTTTTAGTCCTTTTTCTGTGCAGACAGGCAGAGTGGCAGGGATGGGGCTGGAGGATGAGCCACACCTAAATTAATTCCTCCAGATTGCTCCCTCTGATTGTTAGGCTATATAGGGAGCTGAAAAGGTCAGTTCTCTCTCTCTCCTCCCAGCCAGCAGGTTTTTGGTTTGATTGTGTTTGGGTTTATTTAGATTTGTTTACATTTTTTCCTACACCACACTATACTACTGGTAACACTGATGTTTGGGGGATTTGGCCATGTGTATTTGTTTGGGCACGCGACAGTGGCAGCACAGGATTGTGGGATGG
>JAGRRF010009292.1:4344283-4359910 GCA_019097615.1 Morone chrysops | reverse complement strand
AAAAAAAAAAAAAAAAAAACACGTTTGAACACCAAAGTCGACGTCATCCACCACCATCATCTTCATCTTCATCACGGTCGCTTCCAGCTGCTGCTATCTAACATGTCCACCTGTAGAGCTCACAGCAGGACTCTGTCACACATGGAGGGTTAACGTTAGTTGAGAAGTTAGGTTAGTAGAACTTTATGAGCGGGACACGAGGCCATAAAACAGCGAGGTAAACACAAACAACTGTTTAAACCTTTTAAAACTCCCGGTGCTCCCTCCGGGGGGAGTCCCGGAGAGGCGGACTCAGCGATCCCCCTACAGGCCGCAGTGCCCCGCTGCTGCTGTTCGCTGCCGGCCGTCGAAAGTAGCGTTTATACCGCAAATAAACACACACACAACTGTATTCAACTAAACAACAACAAGGCCGTTCAGTCAGGTAGATCGGGGCCCTTTGGAATCAGTGTTAGTCCTGAGGCCCATTGTTGTGCCAGCCACGACCATCACCTCATGTGATTGGATTGTTAGATTTCAAATCAGTAGGAGTTGCCAATGGAAGGTTGGGAAGAATATTTCTTTGGTGGGTGACTGTAATATTGTCACTAACAAGTGTTAGTAACTGTAAGTGAAGAGAACCATGGGGCCAGGACAGCCGCACCCTGTCCCTGTTGGCTGGTCCTGGTCAAGTTCTAAACTGTTTTTAAATTTGAAAATATTGGATGACTATGCTGCTAATTAATAATACTAATAATAACAACAACCACATATGTTCATTATTAACAGGTAACTGGAGGGGAGTGAACAAGATGCTATAACACTGGGTCTGCATTACTGGCTTTATTTAGATTTCTACTCAGAGTTTTCCAAACTTTGTTTGTGGACATGGCTGTGAGCTACAAATTAATGAGTAAATTAGAGTTTTAAATGCATCCCGAGGCTGTTAAAGGTCACTTTCAAATTGCTTGTGAAGCAAAAATCCAGTTTCTATATACCACTCAGACTCCTGAGCAAGACCAGGCAACATTTTCTGAAGCCAGTTTGTGCACTCATTTAGCTGAGTGTTTCAAGTGTCAGACCAGCCATCTCAGTGCACTGTTAAAGGACAATGGTAGCATTATTTGTCAGAAACAAGATCCATTCACCTGGGTTGGGATTCGAACAGGGCTATGGTTACAAGGCAGTGTTTCCAACCACTGTACTGCAAAGTAAGCCAGGAATATAGCTTGGAAAATATTGGAAACAAAAGTTTCTTGAGGAGAAATCCAATTAGTGAAACTCCATACACCATAGACTGTCCTTATTGTTTCCTTTTGGCTTGTTCTGGAGTCTCAGGCACACACTTTCTTTGTTTTGCAGCGTACTTGAGCCGGGCTCTTGATCGATAGCAGCCATACTCTTTTCTCTTGGAAAAGATTCTTCTGCCGCTGGGCTTTGTCGGGGGTTCCTGCAGACTGGATGTTTCGACAGAGCCTTTAGTCCACCTCCCCAAGCTTCACATCTGTCCATCCAAACAGCTCCTCTGCCATCTTCTGCCTCGACTGTGGTTAATTATTCACAGTCTGAACAGCACTGAAGGTTGTATAATATCTATAGGTATGTTTTCATTAGTATATAATGTCCTGAAAATAAGAATAACTGTATTTTACCTTGCAATGAGCCGTTTTTATCTACAGCGGGTCTTTTTCTACGGAGACTAGATAGACTAGATATTGTTTGATGACATCGACATAAAAAACACCACTGCTGTTGAAAACCTATCCGATGTGACTCGGGCAGAAATCATGTTCACAGACGAGGTAACATATTACAGCATTATTCACGTTTAGTCACTTACGCCGTCTTCCTTCCTCATTCTCCAATATCCAACTTTATTTATATATTCTTATTATTATTATATTTATATAACCAGTATTAAATAGAGTCTGAATGAACAGAATATGGGATAATGGCCAAGTTCATCTTGAATAGAAATAGTCAATCATGAACTCAGTTAAAGATTTAAAATCTGCCAAATAAATCAGGTGACTTTTAGAACAGACCAGGCATATGTTTAGGCATCTGTATGAGGTTAGACAATAGACCATAAACAAATACAGCTTGGAGTCTGTCAGTAAGTAATTTATCGTATCCACAATACATACCAAATCTTTCTTCATAACCAAGCGGATGTGCCTTTGCGTCTCAAAAGAGTAATACACAGACACCATGAAAGGACGTTTCACTCCACACACACCTGTCAGATTACATTCTTCACAGTCCAATGGTAACATTTGATCATCTTCATTGCAAAATCCTTGAGCAGTCTCCTTGTGGTGCTCCAGATTTACAGTCGTCACTGTAAAAAAAACAAAAAGGTTTAAATTTCAGCAGCTGGTGCGCCAAAAAACCCCAGTAAAAAATAAATGATTTTGACTCATTTTCTTTAATTAAAATACAGTTTTTACCTTTAATTTTACAGATTCTTTTTTACAGTGCTGCACAAGAGGGAAATAAGGGAAGAAGTGAAGATATTTACAGATTTACACTGCTCACACACAAATTCTAATTGTGAACACAACAAATTCTCAATCTATGTCCTCAGTTGACTTCATTTCTTCGTTTCTTATTTGGACTCTGCAGCGTCAAAGAGACAAGTCCAGCAAACACAGTCTGTCTCACTCACCCACAGGCCGCATTGCTAACGAGCTTTGGTGGTCTCAGGCTCTCCAGTGGTTTCCTAGGAGAACAGCTGCAGTCTGCTCAGTTCTCAGTTAAATGTGAAAAAATAATTGCAGCACTAACTGACTTACTGATAGAGTGTGTTCTTTATTCAAACAATGTATGTCAGCACAGAGACCTCATCAGGGTGTCTGTAGCCTGATTCAACACGCAAAGGAGAAAAAAGTGATGAAGTAAATAAGTAGACGAAATACAAAAAAAAAACTATGTACAATGCATGAGTCTAGTGATAACCTGTATCATCAAATTGTCTTGTGGTTAGCTTGACAATGAATGTGATGAGGTTTGAAAGGTTTTTCTGAGCTTGAGGGCTAACTCATACAGTAGTGATACATACTGACCATTATAACTTATGAGCCCTTAAAACTAAGTATTGTCTGTTTCCCACCGTGCACATGGATATATGCAACCTGCAGATTAAAGTTGACCTCTGTCTTGGAACTCTCACATTAGCATCCTGGAAATAAATGTGCGTCACGTCAGCCTCGAGCTTCCTCTTCCTCCTGCTGCTGCTGCTTGGTGCTACCTGTTCAGCTGATTGACATCCCTGCAGTGTGCAAACTATCCCATGGCTTTCAGGGGAGTGACTGTGATTCACAGTATGCTGACTACAAAACAGATAAATGAATAATGGCAATTCAGTGTACCGACTGAGTGGGACTAAGAAAGATCTTTGAGTTAAAGTGAGTGAAGTTGTTAGCAAGATTAACATGTATGCCTGTATGTTTGTTAAGGTGAATCAGTGAAGAATCACCTCATGCATGAATTATACATCACTAATATCCCATATTACACATGATCCATAATAATGAAGATACAGAAAAATAGAAATGCATTGCAAAAATGGCAGAATATTTTAGAGACATATTTCACATATTTCATGTCTTATTAAGAGGAGCCACACCTCCCCCTGGCGTCCCTATGTGTTGTGCTTGTTTTCGTGTGGTCTCTGTAAGAGCGGCTTGTGAAGCATGTGTGCGTTTACCCCACCACACTCACCCTCACCCTGGCAGAGTACCACTGCCAGGTTGAGTTAGACCGAGTTACAATAATACAGCTTACTATTTGTTTATTATTTTATACTTTCTTTTATTGAACTTTATCTCGTTTTATCTAACAACTTTTTGATATTTATTGCTTTTTGATATTTTGTTTTAGGAAGTTTTAAGGTTATCCTTATAGCAGTCGTAGCTATTCCTTTATTTACCCATTTATTAGTAATGGAGTATGTGAAGTAAAGCGAGTTTTAATCATATTTGCATGCTCTTATCTTAAGTATTTTTTATTTGGGTTTTTATTTCATTGTTATATATATTTTACTTTTATTTGATCCCTTGTGTTCCAGCCTTTTCCTCATGTTTTACCAGTATTGTATGGACCTCTACTTCGGTTTGTTGGACTTCAGATTACTGGCCCTTTATGGATTTGTTTGCATTATTGACTGCCTTATCTGGCTCTAGAGAGGGCGAGTTTAGTGGCCACCGTAGTTTCTCCTTCACGTTTGAAAGGCTGAGCTGTATTCAGAATGAATGAAGCTGCAACTTCACTACCAGATACCACTAAACCCTACACACTGGTCCTTTAATCATCTCACCACAGCTGACATTTACCTTGATATTACTTGAAGGGGTTCCTACTTCCAGGCCTGGAACTCTTACGCTGCAGGATATTACTTAAATGAAAATCCTCAGTAAAAAAACAACAATTACTGTAATATAATTCTACATTATTTTGCAGTCCATAATTTTGCAATTTAACAACTACAGAAAGGTAAATATTATGGAAAGTAAAGACATATGCAACATTAACCTATTTATAATATATAAGATAAATCTATATTAATTATCATAAAATGCTAACAGGCCCTCAGCTTATTATACAGAGAACATCTTCTTAACACAGTTTACGTGAATGGCTGCAGTTTTGTTAAGTTGAGGCACCAAAACTACTTGGTAAGGTTAGGAAATTGTTGGAGGTTATACATTCAAACAGTTGAAGGCTCCATGGTTTCCTCCAACAATTTAAGTAGAACTAACTCCTCTGGTTTTACAGTGCGCTACCATAATATAGAATGTATTGTGTGACATCATGTGGTCAATAATAGCAAGATAAATCAAGCAATCCCACAGCAGCGGCAGTGCAATTGCAGTAAGTTATAGCACCATGAAGATATTATTGCTGCTCTTTGCATATTTCATTTGTGTGTGTTGTAGCTGGATAGTGTCCATGCTGCATGTGAATTATCACCATTTTATATGCGCCTGGTATTAAAAGGCCAACTCAATTATTCACATTGAGCTGAACCAAACAAACAACAAATATGTTAATTGCAAAATTTCTGTGACAGTCATACAACATTATGATTCCCATACAGATAGTGACTGTAATCTAGAGGACACCAGGAGAGATCTAACACTGCTTCTTTTTTACTGTGTTACTTCATAAATTACTTTCATTAATGAGCATTATGGATGCACCAAATGCCTCTCTGTTGTTTGTTCCTGGTGAGCAAGCTCCAAATCACTGTTATTAGTGTCACACTCCATCTTATTTCCAAAAAACCAACGCTAGTGCCTTTTTTTATTAATGTGAAATGGATTCTGACAGGATTCTTTAGTTTTCCAAGAAGCTTTGAAACACAAAAAAACTAATCAAAACAAAACTCATGACAGCAAAGAATGCTCCTGTAACAGGTGGGTTGAATAAACTTACAGCACATGCAGGATTAGCAACCATAACTACTGTAGGCATAAGGAGAACTACATTTTTAATGTGCTCTGCAGGCTCCAGAGCTCCTGTTGCAGCCATATATCTGAGCTTTCTGTGTGAGCTACACAGCAGTCTTGTACAATGGTCAGTTTGTGACTGCAGTATTTATCAGTTTCCACAGTGTAATTCAAACCTGAACTGGAAAGAGGAAAGAATCATTTAAAAGGCAAAATTATACAATCCAACTGGGCCTACATGAACATTTGCACAGTGTGTTTTACAATGAAACTGAATCCACTGTTGCTGGACAGACAAGCTCTTGTAAACACTGTCCTCTGCTGGACGCCTCAGGCATGTACACCATTGTTTTAAAGTTTCTATTCCTGTGAAAACATTAGAGCTGCTTTGCTTGAAAGAGACTGAGCTCTACGGGGGTTGAAAAGCTTCTACAATCATTGTGCTTCTAAAATCTTTTCCAAAACCTCTGAATAAATAAAAAAAAAGTACAAAAAGTCTGCAAAACAGTGGGTATATGCCTTTGCCTTTAAAAAAAACATTTACTACTCTTACTACATAATAATGGTGATGATATTAATTTTGCTCATTGTTGCTCTAGTGTAGACCATTTTAAGTGGTTCAACTAATGTCTGTAGTTAGTGAGTTGGTCACTTTTTTGAGTCATGTCTTGAAAAATAGTGAGGATTTAATGACACTGTAGTGCCACTGTATGGAGAGGATCATTTCCACTCTATTGCACCTTGTTTTGAAGCACTAAGACAGTTCTGTTGCCTCTGTTAGACTGCATTTCACATTTTTTTTGTTTTTAGTTCTGCTTGTAACAGTCCCACATCTTGCTTAAAAACCTGTCCACCTAAATATAAATCTGTTTTGTTGTTTTTTTGGAATTAGGTTGTACTTTTTCTTTTTATAAATTAGGCCAGCTGAATGTCACTACTGTCTAAGTAGCAGTACAGTGGCTGACCAAGGATGCATGACACAGTCATTTGTATACAATCTAAACATTTGTGGGGATGTTCAGATGACAAAGCATTATGTGATTACCAGTAACCCTGACATTAGCCGCCATGACGCAGAAGTCAAAAGGTTTGTGGACTGGGGCGATGAATATCATTCACAACAAATCCTCCATATTGAACCACGAAACACGTCTATGCCTTCTTAAACTGTTACAAGTCAAAAATGTATTTAGTTGTATGATGGGATAACATTACTGTTAAGGTTTGGTTAGGTTTAGATACAAAAAAATACTTTTAGGTTCAGGGAAAGATTGTGGCACCTCCAATCGTCATGGTTACAATAATAAACGTGAAGGAGGGACCTCCTCCCTATGTGGACTTGGTCACTGCAGGTCACCTGACTTCCTCATCAGCTCCCCTCATTATTACTAGGGCCGCTAGAGGACTTTGTCACTCCAAACTTAAACACATTTTTTTGTCATTTGACATATTGACATATTGACAATGACACTGACCAGATATGAGAACCAACAAAGGAACATTCTCCCGGTGCGATGCAAAGTTGACATTTGTGTTGGTGCACTCATTTGCATCCGTGTTGTTTTTTTAGGTGCCATCTGTTTGTGACCCACGCTCCCCCCATTTCCCCTCTACTGCACTCACCTGCCAGAAAACAAGTGCAGACGAGTGGAGAGCTGGCAGAGGCTGGAAGTGGAAAGAGGAGTGGGAAAAAAAACCTAAGAAGTGCTGTGGGTGGAGGTTAACTACACTGTAGATGGAGGGATGTAGGAGCTTGAAGCCCAAGCAAAAATAGACTTAAACAGTGTCATGCACTGACATACACTCCAGTCAGTACAACCACATAATGGAATATGTAATGGGAAAAATAATTAGCTGCTCATTAAGTCAAATGTGTGTATTGTATTGTATATTACACCTATTGTGCTTCAGTTTCAGACGGCAAAGCAGATTTGCATCTCCACTTTGTGTGGAGTTAAAAACTGGTGATCTTTGACTGGTGTATGTAGTTGACCCCTGAAACGGACCAGAAATCAGCAAACTGATTTCAGTGTGCGGCACATCCTGCACTGCCTGCATTTCACCTCAGCAAGCCTGCATTTGCATTTATGTGAGCGTAGCCTGATTGGAGCAGATCATTGTCCGGAGAATTTACAGCGAGCAGGTGGGCTCTTTTCTGCTTGCCTATATATTGGTTTCCACTCTTTCACACTTTTTTTATATTGCAGATACGTCGAAATATATGTAGTTTTGATATCAATGCAAAAAATGTCATCATTACAGATAAGTCATCCTCCTGCCCCCTCTATCCAGGCACATTCCTCGTCTAAACCAAACAGCTGCTTCCAGTAGGTGAGAATGCATCTGACAATCAATCTTCTGTTGAGTTCTACATGTGTCAAAGGGCAACTCCAATCAATGTCCAGACCTGATTCTAGGTGGCTCTAGGTTCTGGTTCCATGCCATGCAAGTGACCACTGCCAAGGCTTAATTCATATCTTGTCGTCAGACTTGCCAACCTGCGCACATTTTAGCAGGTACACATTTGGACATCACGGTATGCTGGTATGATTTGTCACACAAAAAGCTGGTGATGCCTGTGAGTTCAGTTATGCCTGATCAGTATTCAAATCTAACAGCAGAGACTAGCATAAGTACTGGGAAGTGAAAGTAGCAATACAGCAGTGTTAAGATACTCCATTAGCTGCATACTCCAAATAAAAGTCCTGCAATTAAAACCTTACTTCAGTAAAAAGCACAGAAAATCTACCTAAAAGTATCACAGTACACATGCTCATTGTGCAATCTGTCCCTATTTAGAGTTATATTTTTCAAAGTAGCATAAAATGGAAGTTATTTTTTTCTTTATAGTCGATTTATACTGTATGTGTAATAGCTTGAGGATATAGTGGTGAGCTGGGAAATTAAGTGGTGCGAAATCAGTATTGTGGTACTGTGGTAATTGTGGTTGCTAAATGCCGGCAGAGTAAGTGGGGTCCACCACATACACTTCTTTAAGGCTGCGACTCCGCCACTCAAAGTTAGCCAAAGTTAAACGATACCCAAAGCAGGACGCAAATTTGCTTTGCCACAAGAAGCTAATGTTTCATTCGCCCCTTTGCTCACATAGAATGGTAGTTAATGAGAAGGGAATATACTAAGTTCATTTAGCGTATGTCTGATCATTCTTGTATCCCACAATCTGACAGAGGAAGGACTGAGAATGTACCTTTTAGATGAATAATAAAGTACAATACAATTGAACATCTTTTGTAACCCTTGATATTTGATTAGCTTAGCTTAGCATAAAGACTGGAAACCGAGGGAAACAGCTAGCCTGGCTGCCCAACGTAAAGAAAGGGAGAAACATATCAGATCTAAAGATCACTAATTAACAGAATGTGCCTCACATGTTTCATCTGTACACAGACCGAATTGTAAAACCAATTTGTGGGTTTAGAGAACATTATATGGTGTAATGAGCCCAGCACTTTTGTTGTGTCTCCTGGTTGCCTGTTAATCTTGGAAATGACAACAATCCAGGAAGTCATTGCCTCTGGCTGTTGTTTGCCAAGTAGTAGTTACAGTACATAACTCCCACAAAAACCCCACAATGCTGTTTGTGCACTGATTAAATAAATTAGATATAATGGTTCATTTATATCTAATTTAGTTTAATTTGTTTGCCGAACTAGCTGAAGGGGGAAATGCAGAACACCCAGATTGAACAGAGAGTAATTCATTTTCAAATGAGTTTTACACCCTACCAGCAGCATTCACCACACTATAAAATCAACAATAAAACACGATGGTATAAGGGTTCAAGTTCTTCCACAATTTTCTTGGTCGGTTCTAGGAAGGTAGGCTGCCTTTTAACCAAGCACTGCCAAATTAAATCACTACATTTCTCTGCAACACATGAAAATCTTACCTCTAAAGCACACTTACAAAGTACATTGAGAAGAGGTTTTATGTGATTTATGTATTAAATAAAAGGGGGGAAATTCACATTAAACAGACTTCACTTTAGCTATTTGAGTACACTATGGCCCTCTGTCAAAGTAATTACTCACCTGTGATTGTTTAACCTACAAAAAAATGATGAAAACATGGCTGCCATACACTGCATTATTAAACTCTATCTGTCGTCATGGTAACAAACCTAAGTGAAATTCAGAAAAAGGAAGGATGTGGCTAGCAGTCACTTTGACACTTTGAGGATCAGGAGTAGAAATGGTTTCTGTTTTAAAAAATTACCTCAAGAGCCCAACATATTTTATTCTACCTTTATTATCAACAGCCCAGGTGTTATTTAAGCCATTATTTGTATGACAACCTTTACATAAAAGTTTACTGTAAAAGGATTGAGCATTAAAGTTCATTCCATAGTAGACTTTCTGTAGTGTGACCAAAAAAAAGGTGTGTGTGAGCGCACATAGCACATGCTACACCACTGCTGAGGTGGGAAACACAACAAGGTGACATTTTTACTGCAGGGTGAAAGAAAAAAAAAAGTGTATTTTCAGTCTGTCTAATTATTCTTAACACCAAAAGGTTCCAAAAGGTCTGCAGGCGATTCTTGAGTCAGCCCTGCACATCACAGTTTAATATGTTAATAGCTTTAAATGGCAGAAAGATTATGAATTATTTATGTCGATATCCCCAAGAGGTGAGCTGAGAAAACTACATTTCTTCATTGTAGTCTCTGGTGGGCTGGAGGTGGCTCTCTGATAGCAGCTGATTTTTCTCTTCATTTCTGGAGCAATCTTGTCATGACAACAACTCTGTCTTCATTTGCATCCAGCCACCTCTATCTTTCTTTTCCTCCCTCACAACATCCCTTGTACTTCCCTCTCCATAACTGCTTCACCCTCAGGCAGGCCCGCTCTCTCCCATGTGCCCATCAGTGCTCCCTCCCACCTAAAACTACAGCAGGTTCCTGTCCTTGAAAGACCTGAGTCCAAAGCACTTTGCCAGATGTCCAAAGAACTCCCCTTTCCCCGACAGTGGGTGGTAGTAATTAGTGTCAGCTAGCCTAATTAGTGTCAAATCTCTTGGACGAGGTAGAGCCCTGAGAAAACCACACAGCCTTTTACTGCAGCCAGCGCACAAACACTCTAAATCTTCTGTAAGAAGCTGCACTTAATAAATATTCTGCTATGACAAAAGAAACAGTTAAAAAGGGTGCAAATCATTATCAACACCATTCCTGTGAATTGAACTTAAAAATAGTTGCATAACAGCAACACATAGCCAGCTCAAGTTTACAGTGAGTGGTACAAAGAGGAAAATCTTTCTTTTAAAGGTCCAGTGTGTAACATTTAGGAGGATCTATTGTCAGAAATGGAATATGATATTCATAGGTATGTTTTCATTAGTGTATAATCACCTGAATGTAGAATGTAGTTTTCGTGACCTAAGAATGAGCTGTTTATATCTACAGACATAGCGGGTTACTTTCAATGGAGTCCGCCATGTTGAACCACCATGTGTCTACAGCAGCGCTACACACTTCACAGCCTGTTCTTATTCCTAGGTCGTCAAATTGTTACCCTGACTTACGTTACGTCCTTGACTGTCCAAAGTCCAAAAGTCATAAATGCTCTTTAACACTGTTTAAGTACACAATGAAAATCTTAAAAGACACCTAATATGTCCTTAAAAGAAGCGTGCTATTTATATGCCATCCCATAATATCACGTTGATCATAATTCTAAAAGCCTAGTTTAAAGGGGAACTTGGCAACTTTTTCAGCTTAATAAACCCATTTAGAAGTCATTTGGATGGTTACATGGCTCCGGTGAAATTCTTTTTTACGACGTGTTGTGAAATACACGTCCCAGAGCTGTAGGGGGAGCTCGTTGAGAAAACATGCGATGACAAGCTAATTCAAAATAATTTGTAATGTTGTATGAATTGTAAGAATTCAGTCTTGGGATATAACTCTACTCAATAGTATATATATAAATAAGGATAGTGTTTGTTTGTTAAATCTAATATCTAATATCTAAATCTGCTTTTAGTGGCTATTACACACACCATTTCCCACAAGCTCTAGACAGCATGTTAACTCAACAGAGGAGCCCAGGCTAATGGCAGTGGTTAGTCCAGCCAGTTCTTTAGACCATGGTTCTCAACTGTTTTGGAGTAAAGGACCCGCAAATTGATACACATCAGGCCACAGACCCCCATTTGATAAGATGCAGTCTCAGTGATCCCAATCTGGTTTATTATCTAGGTTTAGTCATTCCATAACAGTCTATACTATAGATTATCAGTGAAAATAATTGTTATTCTTATATATTCTCTCATTAGGCTTACTTTCAGTCGAAATAATAGTGAAATTAGAAATATAAAAGTAAATATTTCCCATTTTTCTTGGAGTCTCGGACCCTAGGTTGAGAACCACTGTTTTAGACAACAGACGGTTTCAGATGTTCATCCGTGCATCCTCAGAAAAGCTTGACATGGTGAGTGTCTGCAGGGCGAGTTAGTGAATTTCTGTAGGCAGGCTAGCTAGCCGAGAACATGGCACAAAAACAATCATCGACTTCTTCTACACATTAAAAAATCCTGGAGAAAGCCATGGAATTTATTTATTCAGTCCTAATAGGAACCACCCTTTCCATGTTCAGTCTATGAGCTTTCCTCCACATCAATCCACTCTCTAAGAATACCACAACTACGGATCAACGGAAGTTCCCCATTGTGGGACAAATAAAGGAATATCTTATCTTATCTTATCTTAACTATATCGTTTGGTGTATTTAACACTGCAGCCTATAGGAGGAGCTGCGAACAGTGCCTATAGCAGCCACCTCAACAATATATGCAGTGCACTTTCTAGCATTGCAGAGGAGTAGTGTGTGTGTGTGTGTGTGTGTGTGTGTGTGTGTGTCTGTGCATGTGAGATAATTATCTGTGCTTCATGTGCTGTCTGACAGTGGGGAGGGGAAAGTTCTATAATAAACTTAAATCACTCAGCTGTAATTACAGAAGTTGTACTGCAAAAGAAAACTCCTCCGCTGCCTGATTGGCCTCACCCTGTCTCACCTCACTGTCTTTCTGGTTGTCTACTGTACCAGGACTGTGCTTATCTGCCTGGCTGCCTGTCTGTCAGACTTTCGGACTGGTTTCTCACCAACATATCTGTCTGAATGACGTCTTCACTGCTATCAGATTAAAACCTCAAATATGATTTTTAGCTTCTTGTTGCAAGAACTCATTAACCTCCTACAAGAACTAGTGAGTACAACACAAGTGCTTGGTAGTCGGTGAGACTTGGCTGGCTCTCTGGCATTCTTGCCTCTATCTCGCCATCTGTCTTTCTCTTTTTGCTTATCTGTCCGTGTGTCTGGAATTTGCTGGGGCAGACAGCACTTCAATCAAACAGCTTGTTCAGTATCATCCTCTCACAAACCCAATGTAATAGAACTGTTAACATATCTTTCACTGTGTACAACAGTGAATCCAAGCCACTGGCCGTCTTTCAGCTGTTTACTAACTGCTCTTTGTTCTCTCTCTCTCTTTGCAGCCATCTGTCTGGGCCTCGACACTCAGCTCTCATTCTTCTTTCATCTCTGTGTTTCAAAAGCCGGGATTGCATTATTCATTATGAAAATTGACTTGGTACCCATGATGCGGGCTTTCGCAAAAACACACATGTCTAATTACAAAGTGATTACAATTCCTTTTAAGTTGAAGGAACAAGAGCAAAATCTGAAATGATGAGGACGGAGACCATCAGGATGATACAGAATATTGTACTGGTCATTTATCTTGTCATTTTACAACAAAAAGGTTGCACAATCAAAAGAAAGTTATAGTCCCGAAATGCTAAACATGAACATAGAACATAACAGGTGATTAAATAATAATATCCAAAAATAAACCAATACAGTTATTTATATACATATATACATACATTGTATACACCCATGCAAAACAGCAGCAACAAGATAGAGATGATAATATGGTTTCATCTTGAAAAGAAACTTTCTATCCACTGTGACTGCGTTTGAGCACCAAGCATCATCGATGTAAACACAGAGTCCGCCTCCTCTCGTCCTGAAGTCTGTTGGCTCTGTCTGTCGAGTGCTTGATCCAGGAGGTTGATGGACCAGGTCTCTGTAAAGAGTCCCATTTCGTCCATTCTGCACATTAGCCAGGAGCAGCCTTAAGTCCAAGCTCCTATCTGGCTCTCTGCCTCTCCTCCTGGGGCAACAGCAGGTGGGATGGTCTGACCGACGGGTCTGGGTGGACTGTCTCAAAGTCTGTTGTTCTTCAATCCAAATTGAATTATTGTGTGTGTATGTGTGTGTGTGTGTGTGAGAGAAATGTAGGGGTAGGTCAGCTGCTCAATCAGGGACAGTGACAGCTTTATTATGTCCTTTAGCAGCGAGAGGCTGAGCACTGTTAAGATGGAGGAGATTGGTGAAGAAGTTCTGCTGTGAATGACATTCTATCACAGTTGGCGCTCTCGTTGTATGTGTGTCTATAGGTAAATTATGCTCTCAGCAGAAACTGAGTAACTTACATACATTTTTTGTGTCTGCATGGGTTTTTTCCAGGCCCTCCGGTTTCCTCAGTTCCTTATTTTAAAGTTCATGTTGACCAGCAAACCTGATGTAATAGACAATACATAAAGTTTGCAGGTCAATATGGTGACCACCTGGTGGTGGTCAGACTACTGTAAATATATTTTTTTATACATCCCCACTGGATCTCACTGATTGAGCTGTTTGTCTCCACTATAGTTTGTTCTCAACACTACTCTGATTAACTGCCACCAAACAAATATACAAATTAAATAATCAAATTAAATATGTGGCCTTTGCTGCATACTGTAGGGCCAGTCATTTTCTCTGAAGGTTAATATTGTGGTTTATAAAAATGCAATAGTTTCTTCCGACATTAACTGGAGCATTGTTTATGTCAGCCAAGGCTGGGTGCCTCCACCGGTGCAGCCATAATGCCTGCAGTGTGTCAGCATAGTGTATGCTCAGTGCTGATGATCTATGCATAATATCTTCATTCTCATCATCATCACCATCATCATCAGGAGCTAAAAAATCCATTACACACATGATTTCATTGTGACCTCTTACTGATGGCAGGAAGGGGTTTAAATGGTAGTAGTAAATATATGATAAATGGACTGTACTTGTATAGTTCCTTTCTAGTCTTTAGACCATTCAAAGCACTGTACACTACATGCTACATTCACCCATTCACACACATTCATACAGCAATGGCAAATGCCATCACAAACGGAAATCAACTCATTAATTCACATTCATACCCCGGTGCACAGCGTCAGGAGCACTTTGGTTATCAGTATCTTGCTCAAAGATACTTTGACATGCAGCAGGAGGAACCAGGGATCAAACCGCCAAATACAGAAGATGAATACACAGCTGTTCAAAGAGCAGCATATACCTTTGCCACTTTAATTTCATCCCAAGCCAAAGCAAATACCATAGATGCAGAGGAGCCACTGTTACTGAAAATATCCCTGCTGTCTGTATCGGAGGTGGTGCAGCTGTTGAGAGAGAATAGAGGTCTCAGCAGGGTTGAGAGGCAGGAGATGGTGTATTTATCCTCCTGCTGAGAGCAGAACTATTCTGTAGCGCTTCATCTCTCACTGCGCTGTTCAATCCAAAGGGGAAACTCCCCCATCTGTTTCCCTGCAGGGGAAATCTCATTTGGCTAAATGAGGCGACCTCAGTGATCCTGGCAGCCTGTGAGGTTCATGTGATGGTGGGTAGCATGTGCATGTCTGCCTGTGTGTGTGCTCTCTGTAGTCTCATGGAAACGGATGTGTAATAGGCTGTACTCAAAAGACAAAATGTACTTAAAAGCCACATACTGTGCATATACACAAGCAAGGCGATAGGAATACCCTGTTCTGTGTTGTTAATTATTGAAAGAGCCTCTGACATTGGTTATCACCTTCGCAATTTTTTGCTATATGCATTAAAGTGTGTGTGTGTTTTAGTTAGCAGTAGGCAGTCCATATTGTAAACAAATGAAAAGACCAAAACCAGCAAACTGATTCCATTAAGTATTACCTGTGCAGCAAAATCCTGACACAGATTTGCTGTTTCAGTGTCCTCCACTGTTAGCATTGCACTATAGTAGGTGAATTCGAATGAACATAAACTGCAGTTTATTTTGACTCTCTCCCACATACAGTGCCTTGCGAAAGTATTCGGCCCCT
>JAGRRF010009292.1:4330713-4343706 GCA_019097615.1 Morone chrysops | reverse complement strand
GTGCAAAACTGATAGAGACATACCCCAAGCGACTTGCAGCTGTAATCGCAGCAAAAGGTGGCCCTACAAAGTATTAACGCAAGGGGGCCGAATAATTTTGCACGCCCCACTTTTCATTTTTCTATTAGTTAAAAAGTTTCCAAAATCCAATAGATTTCGTTCCACTTCACAATTGTGTCCCACTTGTTGGTGATTCTTCACAAAAATGTGGCAAAAGGTTGAAAAGTTCAAGGGGGCCGAATACTTTCGCAAGGCACTGTACCAAATGTGTAACAGCTGAAGACCTCCACATCCAACCTGACCCGTTTATTAGAGGTAGGACTTCCGTCACTAAAGGCTTTAGTTAAAACAGCCCATGTCATCACATAAGATTAAACACTGACTTAATTTGTATGATGATTAGGCACTGTAAATCATGAATTCTCACCTTGTTTCAAGTGATGACTAG
The DNA here is from genome assembly GCA_019097615.1 of Morone chrysops. Lineage (NCBI taxonomy): Eukaryota > Metazoa > Chordata > Actinopteri > Moronidae > Morone > Morone chrysops. The sequence goes on along the minus strand of JAGRRF010009292.1, from coordinate 4,343,258 downwards.
ACTATAAGTACTAACCCAAAAGAGCTGAACTAAACCCCTTGATTAATTGCACATCCGCTGCAATAAGTAGACCTTGTATTGGATCATTTAAAAATTACATTTATAAGGTTCTTCACATCATTGCACAGATATTAAACTCAGAAGATGGACAAACCAGCTCACCAATGCCTGTGCTTGTGTTGCACTGACTGACTGCACTGAGAATTAAAGACATTTACAGTTATGTCCTGAGACTCATGACACACACAGTAAATGTGTACATATTCTGGGGGGAAGGCAGTTTGTGTTTCTGAAATAAAAATAACACAAATATTTTTGGTAGCATATAAGAAGCTCTAAAATGATTCAACACCATGAAAAAAGTAACAAGTATCTTAACCTTATCAATTTAAAAAAAAAATTCTGTTGTCCAATCATGGTGGTGCTACTGTCTTTCTGAACTGCGACCTCTGTTCCGCCCGCTCTTTTCACTGTTCACTGTCTCAAGAGGATCAGGATGCTCCTCAGAGCCACCTGTAAGTTGAATGATTTATTTGGTGACATTCACATTTATTAACTCTAACCTGGTAAAAAATAACATTCACAATGTGGTAAGTAGTTAAGATAAGTTTCCCATTATTTTAACCTGCTCTTGGTTATAGCTAGCACAAAAGCTAACTAGCATTGCTAACATTGGATGGTTGCCATAATCTCAATCAGTCTTGCGTCGCCACGCCATTAATTAAATCTTTAATTTATTGGCCAGTGTAAGGCAAGTCACTTGATATTACTGCGTGTGTGTGTATATAGTAACAAGTAACGTATTCACAAGTTATGCACCAAAATAACCGCGAAGAGGCAGCCATCTTGGTAACGCCTCCGGATAAACAAGAGCAGGCTAGCTAAATGAATGGGGAGTGAGCCATAACTGCACTTTCACTGGTCACTGGGATGTGAAAACTGCATGGATAGAATCACCAGTACAATCAGATGAAAACCGCTGAGTTTGACGACTTTGCCCCAAAATAATGTTTAAAAGTCGCTTTTCCCCATCGGTTTTACTTCTACTACGCATGCATCACTACCGCACAATTGGCTGTTTTCTGGCTTGGCTGTTAAAAGCCGATGATTGGCGGGCTATCTTTGGCGTTATGGGCTGACGGGAATTGTATTGAGGATTGTGGTGTGTCTCTTAAACGCCTCTGGGCAGACTGAAAGTGGAAAAATTGGTGCTTTTATTCTGAAACAGGCTCGCCTCGGAGTAGGAGTGTTATTGCAGTTAGCTTCTGTAAAGTCAACAGAAAGTCAGACAACAACAACAGCTGCAAATTAAACATGTGCTGATAATTTCAGTAGGAGACGTTTGCCTTTGAAATGAAATGGATTTAACAGCCATCAAACGCCGGTAACGTTACGTGTTTTGTCTACGGTGAATAACTTGGCACTGCTTGCTTATAATCTTTGAATGCCTCGGCAACGTTATGGTCTTCCTGTGATTTTTGCTCTGCCTGTTCAGTTTGTACCTGCTAACGTAAGTTTAATATGACAACAAATTGTTGGGCCGTTTTTAGAAAAGGAAAAATAACTAAGGTTAGAGCGAAGTAAAGAGGGTTGTGTGAGAAGTGACTTTCCCATAGCGGTATTTTAAAACATGCCAAGGCAAAACAATGGAAAAAGTTACCATATTTGACATATGAATGTATTTCAATATAATTTTACTCTGTAACGTTGCCTTGAATTCTGTAGCATTTGATTCAGTGTTTGGTGTCTGAGCAATTTATATTTGCTCTTGTCAGCACCAGCACAAGGTAACGTTAACACACTCAAACTCTTACTGGGTGGCATGTTTGTATGAAATCCTTTACTTGGCTAACAATTTTTGTTAAATGAAGGAAAGTGTTACTGCCAATTTCAATGCAGTCAGATTATCTTTGAATTCAGGGTTTTCTTGTCTTTTTCCCCAGGACCCAGACCTTGAACCTGAATCTGTCAGAGTTCTTGCTACAGTCTTTAAAAATGCAAGAGTGCTCAAGGAAGATTTATACTGTTCACGGTATTAACCATCTCATAAATAAAATCTTGTCAAAGCAACAATGTTTTTGCATTTGACAGAGTTCTGAAATTTTATACTGATTTCCAAGAATTCATTGATGTCAACAGAACATGGAAAGAACTTTGACAGATTACAGGTCTCAATGGCAAGCACAGAAGCACTACCCCAAACAAATGCTGCAGAGGCCCATCAAATCCAGGTATTTTCTTTTATAATTTTGTTTACTGTATATTCATTGTTCATGTAAATTCTAGGGTTGTATTATGGCTGGGCAGTATGACCTGAAATGTATTAGTTACTTTAAACTCTAGTGCACAAGTATCATATTCTGTCATGTTTGCCGTTGATTCTTTCTGCATGTGATTGTTTGCTTTACATTCAGTTTAATAAAAAGGGGCTCAAAATAAAAACAGCTTGTATCAGTAGTTATGCATTAACTATTCTATATATAACTAGTCTATAATGTCAGCATCAGCATAACCTGGGTTTTCGCCCAGCCCTGAGCTCTGCACCTTATCATGTCTCCCTATACCTCAACCAATATAGGATTTTCCACTGCCAAATGAACAAGGAAGCCTGCTGTCTCTACTTTAGAGCAAAGCACCAGTGATACTTGACGAACACAAGGAAAAAGGAATGCTTAAAGGCCTCCGCACACCAACCCGATTATCGGCCGTGGGACGTCGTTGGACAGTCAGGCGAGGTCGGTGGCTCGAGTCGGTTCGGTGTGTCCCGCGCCGTTGTCAGTCGGCGTCGGCGTCGGCCTTCATTTTGGCCGATTCAACATGTAGAATCGGCCAGTGTCCGTCGGCCTCAATGACCAATCTGATTGGTGGAGTGCTCGCCCTTGACTAGCGAATCAGTGAGTGCACGAGAAAACCGGAAGTAACGATGGTAAACAACGCCAGATGTTGTTATTATTAGCCATCGTATTTTCCGTTCAGCGAGTAATGACAATAACGATCCTTCTTGACTACTATCAACACACTCTCTGATGAGAACAATGACTGACGACAGCGTGCTCTGTGTTTACTAGGTCTAGTGATCAGTCATTTCCGGTTTTAATTTCTTTTTGGGCGACAGCACAGATTAGCGCCGCCTGCTGTTATGGGGACGTATTACGTCTCCGCATGCGCAGAACGTACGCTCCAGTCGGCGTCGGTTTAGTGTGTTCGGAGGCTTTTTTTTGACCGACTCGAGGAGACGGGAGCCGACTGATCAGTCCGACTGCTTTTCAGCCGACGGTCGGCCGTCGGGTTGATGTGCAGAGGCCTTAAAATAGACACAATGAGGGTCCTTGTCAAAGTATGCATCAGTCACTTGGAGAAGTATGGATTGTAAGTATAAATTCAAAGAAGATTGCAGTTTTGAAACCGAAGCTAAAATGTCAGGCCTGATTGCAGTTCCATGTCTGTGGATTTTGCTCTTCTTCGCCCCCTCCAGTTACCCACCAAGTGCTGAAAAGCTCCTTTTAGCAAAGAATATCATCAACACTTTCCCATCCTTGAGGGTTCAAATTCAAGGAAAAGGACATGGATTTGTAAGTAGCATCTTATTGTTTCCTGAAATTAGGGTTGTCCTGATCAAGTTTTCCCCCTCAAATTTTTATAAATTGCTCTTATTGGCCTTTTGCTTGCAAGTCTTTTGTAGTAGTGTGTTGAGTGTGTAGGCTCTCCTAGGAACAGGAATTTGTTGTTTGTGTAGATTATAGAATTAGAAGCAGCAAAAGTATAACTTTTATCTCTGGGTGATTTATACTATTTTGTTTTTATAACCTCAGGAGCATTTTTTTGATCCAGTATCACATTCTGGATTCTTGGAAATGAGACTGCGTAACATCCACCAAAAGCCACAGCACAGCCGCAATCCGCACCGAAATTGAGCATATGAATGTGGACATTCTGGGCATGAAAGGTCTGTCGGTAATTAGCGGTTTTTGCTAAAACGGGTCACGTGCGATTAGAATGAAAACATATCCCAGAGAACAGACCAACTCAGTAAATAAGTGTTATTAACCCCAGGTTCATTTTGCGCCGGAATTGTCCTTTAATTTAGCACTTTCTTCCTATAAGAGAGAGTTTAATACCTCACTACACCGTAAGTTGATATAATTTTACTATTTCTCATTACTATACTTTGGAAAGTGCAGATTTAGTATTTTCAATATCTATGTTGAATTTAACTACGCGTAATTCGAGTTGCTATACTTTAATAAGGAGATGCTGAAACTGTATTAGAATTTGTAGGAGCCCAAGAACTAATTTATTTTTATTTTTATTTTTATTCTAGTGTATCCCAAGCACAGTCAAATTCAACCTAGACGTGCACACTTGCTGCTTACTTTTGCGGCTAAGGACTTGGTCCCACCATTGTTTTATGAACGTTAGCTAGCTGTAGTTCCGTTAGCTATCTTGTTCTTTTGGTTCTTCTGGTCCCTCTGTACTTTGGGGACCCTGTGACAAATACTGTGACAACAAGGGCACCAACTTTTCTCTACATTAGGATTCTTACTGATTCTGTTAATGATGGAAATTGTAGACACAGCTGTAGTTATTTCTTTTTCCACTCCCTCTGTCCCAATCAATATCACTGCTTCCCATGATCCACATAACAGTGCTGATGAGTTATGTTCCAAATATTCGCTTTTGCTCCTCATTGGCACTCACTCATTGGCCTCACAGATTATAGATAATGGACACATTAAAAGGCTTAAGCTACAACGTTAAGGGTCTTCATAATCCTGTCAAGAGAAAGAACATTTTGCACCAGTTGAAACAGGTTAACTGTCAGATAGCATATCTGCAGGAAACCCATTTATCTGATGGGGAACATGAGAAGTTAAAAAATTCGGGCAGATAAAGTATTTTACTCCTCACACCGCTGTGGGAGAAGTAAGGGAGTTTCCATACTTATACACAGACAAATCAACTTCACACAAACATTGGTGCACAAAGACACTGAAGGAAGATATGTTTTGGTCAATGGATTAATTGATGGCATAGAGGTATCCCTTTTAAACATCATAACACTGTTTAATATAATATTACAGTATAGCACTGGTCTATTGTTGATTGGAGGAGACTTTAAATTTGTATCATCACTGGGAGATATTACGGAGATAGTGTACGCTGCTTACTAAACATAATATCTCACCAGCAAGATAGGAAATTAGAATCAGTCATTATATCCTTAGATGCCCAAAAGGCATTCACTTTGGAACGTGGATGCAGACATGGCTGTTCTTTATCACCTTTACTATTTGCTATTAGTATCGAACCGCTAGCCCAACTCATCAGGTATGATAATGATATAAAAGGAATTGTAATTAATGAAGAGGAACACAGATTTTCGCTTTATGTTGATGATGTAATTCTGTATCTGACAAAACCGGCATTAACGATACCACATTTAAGACAAATCTCCAAGTTTGGATTTCATTCAGGATATAAGGTAAATGTGGAGAAAACTACGGCTTTGGATATAAATGGCACGGTCCCACATAGTGTAAATCTTCAGAGTGGATTTAAATGGCCCATGGAAGGTATTAAATATCTAGGTATATACATTCCCCCATCTCTGCAGAATCTGTTTGACGGTAATTATAGATAAATTATTCTGAGCATTAATAATGATTTAGAACAGTGGTCTATGCTCCCTCTGTCTCTACATTTGATAATTTGGAGAGAATGATGTCAAAAGTTATATGGCAAAAAAAGCGACCTACAATTCGACTTAAAACTCTACAGTTATCTAAATCAAACGGCGGTCTTAAACTCCCAAATCTAAAATATTATTGCTGGGCTGCACAAATGAAGCCTATGATAGCGTGGCTTCAGAACAATATAGACATGCATTGGCTTAACATAGAAAAAAGTCTATGCTCGCTAAACTCTCTGCAAGACCTACCCTTCCTGAGTGCTCCCACAAAGTAAATGGCAACTTGGACTAAGAACACTCTTAAAATCTGGGTTAAAGTACAGTCAACTTTTGGATTACCGACACAAATATCATCATTAATCAGCATGGAATCTATAAAGAGCTTTATACCTAATAATTTGGGCATCGGCTTCAGAAGCTGGTCAGAGTATGGCCTGGTTTATCTGCACCAGTTATTCAGTTTTGGTAATCTAAGGACATTTGAGCAGTTGAGAAGTGGTTATGGTCTCCCTAAGACAGATTTCTATTGATATCTGCAACTTCCCCCTGCGACAGGGCACAAGGAATGGGGAAAACTCATAAAAACTTCTCCTATCGAACAGTTCTTAATAGAAATACAAACAGGAAATAGAGATGAAGAGTGTCAACATCTAAAGACATTTCAGAATCCAGTGTGACCACTAAACCATCTGCACCTGCAAGTCATCCTGCACCAATGGTTGCACAGAAACCTGTCCTCCCATCTATTCAGCAGAAGGAAAGGGCTGAGCTCCTGAAACCCTGGAGAGCTTCACCAGTGAAAAGGAAAGGGGTGTCGGAAAGGACCGACACTGGGCCTTCAGAAAACAAAGTGATGGGGCCATTGACATTAGGAGCCTGACCTACTGCATCCTAGGGAACCAGGACCAGAGAACACCAGAACAGGGCTTGAAACACCTGAGATTCAGGTGCCTCAGAAGGCCAGAGCCCGAAGGGTTCTGCGGTCCGAGAGGGCTAGGGCAAGACCTGTGGTCAATAGGACAGTTGGGAGCGACCAGGATATGGCTTTTAGTAGGTAAGGCCATGTGGCAGAGTTCAAACAACTTGAGTTTGTCACAGTTGATTCATTCTACTCAGACTAGCCCACATTTAGCACATACCGATGACATCATAAGATTAACTCTGGGACAAAGTGACTACATTTAGTCAAATAAGTAAACATCCAACAACAACATGAAAGTTTCTTGTAGCTGCTTTAAATAATATCTTCCTATAAAAAACTGAAATGTTCTTATAAAAAATATATAACTAAATAAAATATTGGGCATTAATTGCACAGCTCTGCTAGATAGATGCTCTGAGAGATTTTGCTGAATAAATACCATAATACAACATATTAGACGATAGTTCCACCAGTAACATGCTTTTATGGACCTGAGGAAAAGTCTCTGAACTCCAAAACCTTATTTAGCACCATTGTCACAGGGGTCACATGTACAGTAATGGTGCAACTGCATTATGGTGTAACTACACCCTTCAGTTCCACTAGCTCCTTCCCTCTCTGCAAATTTAAAAAATGCATCAGAGACCTGCTAAGGACTTTAGGGGGCTCAACACCAATCAGTGATTGATAGACTGACCACAGCAGCTAGCAGAAACAGCGAATTGGTAGTCAGAGCTAATGAGCAGCTGCTGTCAGAATCTCTGTGTCTGCACTGGAAACACTGAGTCCGCTGGAGCTTCTACAGTCAATAGAAGCACTTTGACCAAGCCACTACACCAGAATAGAAAAATACTAAGTAGAGAGCATTGACAGTATATATAATGGACAGAGCTTCCAGGTTTGAAAAGTGAAGCCAACGCAGAAGTGTCTTAAAAACCTGCATTCTATGTGATTTCCAGCTGGGGGAGCTCCATTGGTTGCAATAAAACACTGATCCCATTCACTTTAATGAAGAATGAGCTGACTTGACACTTAATTTATGAGCAGTTTACTGATGAGTTTAGGGTCTCAGTTGCTAGTTTCACATCTTCTTCATTACATTATGATGTTCATTTAGTAAATTATGGTCCAATTCAGAGTAAAATAGACCATAAAGTTGCATATACTTTTGGGCGGGGCTACCTTTTGATTGACAGGTCATTCTTAGTGAGTCCATTCAGCACAGTACACCAAAATATCAAACTATCAAACTAGGCAGTGCTGATACGAAGATACGAAGCAAGATTCTGTTACTGCGTTGCCTATTCCTCACTTAAAATCGTTTCAGAAAAATATTTTAGTGAACTGTTTAGCCGTCATATGAGATTGTGTCCTACCAGGCGAGCGGCCATTGTTTCCTCCTCAAAACTGCTCAAAATCAACTCTCAGTACAACATGTCCGCTGGCTTGAGCTGGCTCCGTTTTACTGTCATGTTGGCGGCCAAAACCCAAACTCGAGGCTTCAAAACGGTACTCCACAAACAATGTGTGATATCACAATAGGTTCCCACTTGGTAGACACTGATTTTTAATATAAGTAATAGAGTCAATAGAGTATAGAGTAACAAAGCGTCACCCCAAACAGTCGACTCTATCTTAGTATTTGCACATTTTAACAGTAGAATTGATGTGTTTCATCACAATACAGTCATATAATTCAGTTTACAGCTTTTTAGGAGTCTGTTCACACTCATATAGGCCAATAAAAATGTTAATGTTGTGAAATATATGGGGCATTCTAGTATCTCAATCACAGCCTCAGTCAGTTTACAGTTTTTAAACATCATTATTGCAAAATTATAAACTAGCTCCTAAAGCTGTAATGTAAATAAACATCTGTTACTTTCAAGCTCTTGCCAAACGAGTTTACACATGCTAAGCCTATCACAAGGGAGCTAAATCTCTGTATTTCGCAGAACACAGAGTTTTTAAATCTGGAGTCTGTGGTGACTTTCCTGCACTTGACCACCAGTATTGGTCTGTATTTCATAGTTCACCAGTTCTACAGAATCATACTTTTCTCCATCCTGCCAAGTATATAATCTATTTTCTCTGCCGAATTTCTCTTAATTTATTTCCATTTTTTCCTATCTCTGAACGTTGGTTTAGAAGGTTGGCTGTATCGGGTCATATGTCCTATTTTGCAACAAACATTGATTCATTGAATGTGTTGCAGAGGACAACATTTTTCAACAGAGTGCAATTATGTCAGCTTCTGCATACTGAAGAATATTCAGTATTTTCAGTTTCTATTTGACACTGAAGGTTGGTTTTATCAACAAAGCTTTCTGAAGATTCTGTTCAGCTGTCTTTGATAAAACAGCATAGATAATGTGATGTTTACTGCCTCCATGCCTACAACTGTGAGGGTTTGACCACCGTTGGACGGAAGGAAAAGGAATTAGAGAAGTAAAGAGAGAGGGAGAGCTCCATGTTTGCTCACCAAATATGAAACAGCCTCCTTGGTGCCAGCAGCTCCCCGGGATAGATTTTAATTTTCTGTAATGCTGTGTGCTTGTACACTACGTCCCTCAGTGTGTGTGTGTGTGTGTGTGTGTTTGAGAGAGAGTCTGTGTCTCATTCCGCCTACTTGCACACTTCAAACACTTAGTTTTAAGTATATAGTGTAGATAAGACAAAAAGTCAGTGCACTGAAAGTACCCGGATGACCCCCTAAAAACGGTCAAAACATTCAGTGTGGAATGATGGACACTACTCGCACTAAACGGACGCCATCTTGACTACAAAGCGGAAGGGGAGGGACCAGGGACGACGGCGAGTTTTTAAACATTTTAAATAATGGCGTAAATTACGTTATAAATGTAAGTAATGGTGGTAATAGGAGACATTGTACTGTCGTCTAATGCATCACTTACATGTCCCTCACTGACTGAAGCCGACATAATTATTTGGCGAGTTAATTAGCGTAACGTCATGTTAATGCTACCTAACGTTAGCTACCTAGCACGTTAAGCCAGCCATTGGGACGAGCACGTTATAAATGTGAACTCTATCGTATAAATGTAATACATAAAATATAAAGGGCTGGAAAATCTCGTTCACGTGTGTCGCGTTCGTCACACTCATCCCACTCGTCATTTCCGGTAAGTGTTTTAACATAAGTGTTCCTTTTGGGACAATACTAACCATCGACAGTGGGCACTACGGCAGTTAGTGGTCAGTGCACATAAGCAGTGTACTGACGGAAGTATGCGGAATGAGACACAGCCAGAGCGAGAGAGAGAGAGAGAGAGAGAGAGAGAGAGAGAGAGAGGGAGACTTGTCCTGTACTGAATGACAAGGGCAATCTAATCACACTGAAGAATGTTCTAGGCCAGGCTGCTGGCTGTACCCTGCTTATTGTTGTGTATTAAGGTGTGTGTGTGTGTGTGTGCTTACTCGTGTTCTTGTACATTCAAGTATCCTCATCAGAGTTCAGATAAGCCAAAACAAAGTAATTTCTGATTTTCCTGTGCATATCATTACAGTATTTCCAGTACTTGTTGCAGCTATATTCTGGGATATTTCACTCTGGTGAAATGATATCACAGTCATACCCAATGCAAAACTTCCCAACTATCAGGTGGTGATATCGCTTTACCAACACCACCTGAAAAGGCCTGCTGAGGTGGACTCTGGAGCAGTTTGCCAATGCTGCACTGAGCGAGTTGTCATTATTTATGACAGAGTCTGAGTCTATTTTAGTCTTCAATTAGTCCTCTTATCTAACTGTTTCTGTGGGTTTTGTGAAATCATCATGACCACCAGAGTAGATAAATAAATCCATGTGCAGTGATAGTTAGTCATTAGATGGGTGTGTGTAGGGCAGAGGTAGGCAATCGGCGCTCTCCGACGGCTTTAATAAAATATGTATGGAAATGAATAAATGTGATTCTTACATTATCCTATTCTTACTGTAAAACTGTGTAGCCATTACATGTGTGGACAGATTTATGTGCTTTTTATCATGAACACTGCTTACTGGTATGCTTGATCAGTGGTGAGAAATTATTATGTCAAACATGTTTTTGACCAGTAAATGCTGTTTTGTTTGGGTTGCGGCCCCCTGGTGTAGATCAATGCAGGATGACAGGTCACCAACAGGGTTTAATTAATGGTTAATATGTCAGTCCATGTCACTTCTTGTCACACGACTCATAAATGTTTTTTAATAAATAAAAGTTTTGTTTTTTTTATAAAAAGTTTTTAATAAATCGGTGTAAACAACAGCCTGATTAACCTGTTAGATCGTCTAGGGGTAAATATTTCTTGTTCTGGGCCCATTTACCCCCGTACCACCAACCATCTCACCTTTTTTTTCACCTTGTTTGCTCTGTTGCCAGTCTGCTTGTCCCTTTTCTCTCCAATAAGTTCAAAACCTGCAGTTCTCTCATTATCCTGTAGTAGTCTTTAGGCTTGAGGAGTAACCCATTACTGTTGCAGAAAAAAATACATAATCAGGTCACTGTTACAATAAATAAAAGGATAATAATAATAATTAGTAGAAAAATCTAGTCTACTGTCAAAGGATACACTATTCTGAACAGAATACACTTACATGGATACTTTTTATTGATCTTTTTTTCTCTTATCTTTATTTGCATATTTGGTGTTGAGGTATTTGAAAAGTAACGGAAAGTTATTAAATTAAGTTACTTTAATATTATGATACTTGGATTAGGTTACTGACTAGATTTTTTTAAACATTGCATATAAATCGGATTAAAGTGAGGGATCCCATGTGTCCTGGGAAACATGGAAAACCTCCCAGTCATGGAAACACCTAGAAATTCATTAAAATTACCAAATATCCTGGAAATAATCTATGCTGTCCTGGAAAATGTTTATTGTATTTAAGCCCTTCAATAAGATCCTCCTCAGACTGACGCAAAGAGAATTCTCACAAATTCCCAGTGAAAAAATGCCTTGTTGTCGTTAATACATACAAAGCAATGTTAACTGTACGTGCAACACTTTAATTTAATCGGCTAATAGGTCAGAAGATGAATTTCATGTAAATTAAATTACTTAATTTGAACTGTTACTTATGGGCTGTGGCCAAAGTCATGTTACGGTTAGAGAAAAACTGTAGTAAAATCAGTTCAAGTAAAATAAATCGGCAAATTAACATGGAGTGTCTCATAAACGGGTTAGGGTTACTACGGAATCCATGCTACTGGCTAGCTTGCCGTTTACAAACCAACCCATCAGCTAATGCCACAAAGCAACCAACGCCAAGCCCACACCGCCCAGCCAAGCTAAGAGCCAGTCGGCTAACCTTTAACTTCGCTTAGACTACAGTAAGCCAGTTGGATGCCCCTGCCTTGCATCACTCTAGGCTAGTAGTAAGCTATTATGCTGGTTAAAATCCACCATTTGTCATAATACACAAGATAGTATCATGGCTCATGTTAGCTGGTAGAGACATTTTGCAAGCTAACATATTCCACTAATTCACATAGGCTGTGTCTCATTCCACCTACTTGCACACTTCAAACACTTAGTTTTAAGTATATAGTGTAGATAACACAAAATGTTAGTGCACTGAAAGTACCCGGAAAACAGTCAAAAAATTCAGTGTGGAATGATGGACACTACGCGCAGGGGAGGGACCAGGGACGACGGAGAGTTTTTCAATATTTTAAATAATGGCGTAAATTACGTTATAAATGTAAATAATGGTGGTAATAGGAGACATTGTACTGTCGTCTAATGCATCACTTACATGTCCCTCACTGACTGAAGCCGACATAATTATTTGGCGAGTTAATTAGCGTAACGTCATGTTAATGCTACCTAACGTTAGCTACCTAGCACGTTAAGCCTGCCATTTGGATGAGCACGTTATAAATGTGAACTCTATCGTATAAATGTAATACATAAAATATAAAGGGC
>JAGRRF010009292.1:4319749-4330545 GCA_019097615.1 Morone chrysops | reverse complement strand
AGAATGAGACACAGCCATAGTATTTTGTGGTTACTTTAGCATGCTAGCTATGATTCCACCCAGCCACGCTGAATAATGTTACCCAGCGATGGCCGCCCCGCAACGCCAACTCACAAATTAATCCTCCAATCGCAACCCAATTTACCACAGATCTAAGACAATATTTTCTGCTTTGGTTCGTGGACAATAACTGTACGTCATGAAGGTTCATCAATAAGCTTTTACTTTCTTGGCTACATGTTTATGTATATTGTTTGACTGACAGGTATAATGACTCATTTTACCAGTGGCTTTCTTCATTAGTGAATAAGACAGTCTTGTCTAATTCTCTATCTCAACAACAGGTACCTATAACCTCAATGGACCTGTGGTGTCTGATTAAACCGACAGATGCACTTACTTAGCTTTTATTCTTCCCTTCACTTCCATGGGACAAATGAGAAATTATCTGAGCGTTTTCTTTATTCATCTTTTTCACAGATTTGTTTCCTTGTTCTTCTGTGACAATGGTAGGGAACATGTGTAAAGTACATTATGTGAATTTACACCAATTAGAATACTGTACACCCATAAGCAAGAAGAGAAGAGAGAATGAACAGTGAAAGTGTAGACCAAAGAACTCAACAGGGATTTCTCTTAATTCTGTAGCAAGCCAATTAATCTGCTCAGAAGAATTCAAGGGTTCATTGTTTCTTTATTTCCTCCTTCCTGTTCTCATTCCAGGAAAAACACATTTGACCTTTCACCTCTGGCATCTTTCACCATGAACTGTATAGCTCTTTTCAAACACACAAAGCCAATGCAGTTCGTTCTACAGCTGTTTAATGTCCAACAGCTCACAGACAGATGCAGTTATATGATTTTGAAGAAACCAGCAGTCAAACTGGCCTAAAAAATTATACCATCCTAAATGTTTTATAAGACTGGCCTACCGGTTAGCTTGCAAATTTACTTCTGGATCACAACAAAAAGTCCAAATATAGAAAGTTTGACTATACAGAATATATGTTTATGATAATACTGTAATCACCAATAAGTTAATAGCTGCTGTACAAAGATGTTTGCTGGGACCAACAACCAAACAGTTGGTGAGAAAGGTTGTAAACAAACATAGTTGGATAAATAAAAATGAATACACCAGTATGGCACCGTAGGTGATAACCATTTTATGCATATAAGAAGTGGTAGAATAAGTATTATAAAAATAATCCATTACAGGTAAAAGCTTTGCATCCAAACTCTTACTTAAGTCTGCTGTGATACTGTTGACTCACTACTGCCTGAATGACTTTTCCTGCTACCTGGAATTGGGTTGAATACGTTCTTCATGTGTATCTTTGTGACATAGAGACAGATCTGAAAAAAAGAGAAACAAATTTCAGATTCCCACTGATCCCAGTATGAGGGGGGATTCATCCTCATGAATCGTTCTGATGGTGTCAGATTTTATTTAAATGAGTGCAGCCACATTCAAGAGAAAATTGGCACTAAAACTATTTATTGCTGGGCAATATGAACTAATTCTGTGTACTTGTTTGTACAAAATAGCTTTTGGATCAAAGCATATGAAAAAACACCTCTTTGACTTGACTGCGAGGAACAATATGATACCTGTGTTGTTTTTATTTGGCTCTTCTTCAGCTGCTGTTTTTTGTGTCTTTTTCTGTTTAGCACTTTGTAACCTTGTTAAAGTGCTGTATAAATAAACTTCATCATCATCATTATTGTTATTATTATATGTGTAGGCTGTACTTGAGCTAAATGCTCACATTAGCATGCTCACAGTGCTAGTGCTAGGATGTTGATGTTTGCCAGTGGCACTAAACACAAACAACAGCTGGGAATATCACTAGGTATTTGGTCATAAACCAAAGTATGAAATTTTGATATGATGATGGTGCTAGATGGTCAGAAGATAGATAGTTCATCCTCAACTGTTGGACCATGGATTTGGTTGAGATATTTCAATAAAAAACAAAATCCTGTTAATGCAAATCTTCTTTGATGGTTCTGTCACAGGCACAGGTACTGGAGAAATGATTTGCTGTTATTTTTAAGGGAAATTTATCACCAGGGTTTGAGTCAATGGTAGCCAGTGGGGTCTGAGGAGTCTCCCATGAAAGCAGGGGTCTGTGTACATTACCAAAAACATTATTTTAATGACACATAATGCATTTTTCAGTGTAACTAGTATTGTGTATTATGAGTATTATTTCCGTTAACATTACGTTACATTAACCACTAATCTATTAGACTCTGTATTGACTGCCTGCTCTGTATTGGATTCACAACTCGCAAAATGATGCATCCTCCAATTAGTAGAGCATAGTGCTCGTACTTTCATATGATATCAAAAAGGTCAGAAGAAGCGGAGAAAGATGCTTTGAGCTGGTGGCTTTAAGATAATTAATTGTTGAATCTCCTAGCCTCGGTATGTGATAACCTGGGAATGAGACTCCACAGTCAACTATCTTTCTTGGCTCTGACTGGTTGTTTTCATTCAGGCCCAGTGGATTCTTGCCAATGCTATTAGGAGCACTAGGAGGAGCCAGAGGAACTGTTTTTTTTCACAAATTATGTGTCTCATGTACTACTGTCAGGATATAATTAAAGTTTCAGCAAATATGACAAGTTATTTTTTATAAACATTACCTAGTGCAGCTTTAATACCACTAATGTAGCCATTAGTTACAACTTATAAACCCTTTATTAGAAAGTGGTATCACACATTTCTTAAGCATGTCAATGTATGACAGAATAAAGCCAAGGTAAGCTGATGGCTTTGCCTCACACACCTCTCCTATCACTTTGTTAATGGTGATTATCCATACATTACCTGTCAATTCTCACATCTGGCCACTGCACTCAAACTTTGCTGTTGTCCTATGGTCACAAAGCAAGGTGACATTGTCACACTATGAAAGAAAAGTGTGAATTGTTTTCCCACTATAGTGCTAAAATTATTGTCTTGACTTGCTGCGCTGCTGACAGTGCTGTCAGCAGAGGTGAAGATCACACAGTTTCTGGTCTGGGAGATGTAAGGTCGACCTCCGTGGTGTTCTGCACCAGAAGTGTGAGTCACAAAGAGTTACAGTATGTTACACTCAAAATATATGTGATAAAGCACCTCTAAGTGTATTTTAATTCCAGGATTTTTTGTACACCACACTGTTCAGTAGAACGTCTAACACTGCTACTCCAACTTATCTATATGTATTTGGTGCTATCAGCAGCCGCTTTATTTGTTTTTTAACTGTCACACTGTTGCACTTAATTCTTGCTAATGGAATGACTAACAGGAACACTTATATCACATCAGGTATAAAAATACAGCTTATGGAGAAATGTTTTACTGCTAATAAAGGAAACAAACACACACTCACACACACTAGTAAAGTACATGTGCAAACAGGTTTTCACACATACACACAGCACACACACATATTTCCATCCATCCACGCTTAGTGATACATGCACTCAAACATGTATACATACAAACATATGCACACATCAACACTGACACAGCAATAAACACACAGACACACACACACACAATCCTTTTCAATACATTATTTCATGCACTAACATACATACATGCTTTCATAGCTCTCACTGGTGTGTGACAATCCTGTCAACACCAGAGGCCGGCTGAAGAGGAGGAGGACGGAAGGAGAGGAGGAGGCTGGTGCTATGCCAAGTGGTGATTGGCCGTTGCCATACCAACGAGGGAGGGCTAAAGTCAGAGATTGGTGGGGGAGGAGCTGTGGGCTGGTTATAAAACCCTCTGAGCAGCACTTTCTCCTCTCCTGAGCTGTCTGCACTGTATCTCTGCCTCTCTGTGTATTCTTTCCTGTTATCTGGCCAGCTTGCAGCACTCTGTGTGGAGGAGACGAAGGGAGGGTGCAGGGTGAGCTGTCAGAGGGACTTGTGGATAGGTTGGTCCATTTTACCCCCGTCTTCCTGCCAAACCGTCTGTCCATCACTGTGTCAGAGCTGCCTGCATCGTGTGGATTTCTCTGTGTGAGTGACACCTGGGAAGGCGAGGGAAACCTGAGCGGAGAGGCCAGCAGTGTGCCACCACTCGCCACCCCCCGTCCCCCGTGTGTGGATGACCTGTGCTCTTCTGTAAGTAGTTCTGCTGCAGCCACATCCACTTCCATTCTTCATTAAGACGTGTTGACCTCACAGGGTCAGGGGTCAAGGGAGGCAGAGACAAAGGTACATATGTTGCTGATTTGAGGCTAAACTTGTGCTTTGGGGGTGAAATTTGTTCATAATTTTTTATCAGGACTCTTCATTAGCTCACCAGACATCTCAGTGGGTCACCCTGTGCTCCAGT
Organism: Morone chrysops; assembly: GCA_019097615.1. Classification (NCBI taxonomy): domain Eukaryota; kingdom Metazoa; phylum Chordata; class Actinopteri; family Moronidae; genus Morone; species Morone chrysops. The sequence continues at coordinate 4,326,206 of JAGRRF010009292.1, read as the reverse complement.
GGGGTCTATTAATTGGTCACATTAGTGGGTACTTTTCTTTCTTTTTGGTCTGAATTTCTGTCTGGAAGTTAATGGTGCTTCGTATGTGATGAAATCCAGAGGTTACACTGCAGTACAAACTGATGTAGATTGTATAACTTTATTGTCTTTTAACAGGAGAAAGCACATGTTGTTCGATACACAGCTATTGGCTATAGTGATAGTTCTTCGCCTAATGGGAATCCAAACTATGAGGTCATGGTGTACTTTTTTATTTATAATAACATAAAATGTACAGCAAGTACAGCCTGAGGATAGATGAGCCTCTTTATTGTCTGAATTTGAAAAGTTTGAAATGTCTTTAACTATTGCAACTGTATTGTTTGCCGCTGCAATAATATCTAAGGACACCTGAAACTCCTTCAACCACCCACCTCACCTCACTCACTCACTCACTCACTCACTCATCCACCTCTCTCTTCTCTGACAAGCCTCATGCATTAGTACTCACATTTAAACTGACACAGGAACAGTAGTAATGTAGGAGGGGCCATTCAGATATACTGAAGTCTATCCATAAACACTGTATACACAGCACTGTTTACCTACAGTATAAGGGCCTGCAGGTGTAATTGGCTGTCTGGTGTTTGTGTGTGTGTGTGCGCAGTGTACATGCACAGGTTCCCTTTTCCATATCTTTGTCATGCTTTGTTGAGTCATACAGAGTTTAGACTGCTGTAGTTCCATTACAAAAATAACTAAGTCAAACAGTCAGTAAGAAGTTGCACTTCTGTTGAAAGTGTTGCATGTTGAACTCAACAAGAAGTCTGAAACAATGTGTTAAGTCATGATTATATTATGTTTTATGGTCTTCATAGGCATCAAAATGCATTGTTAGAGGTGTTACTTTTCTTTTTCATGTCACTGCATGCAGTGTTAATTAATTAATAATTAAGTATCATTTTAATGCAGCTATAATTTGATAATTACATGGGCAGATTCTCACTGACCCCAATCATAGCATTGCAACCGTAATCAGACATGTCATGATTGAAGCAGTGTGCATGGGTTTGTGCAAATTATTTTCTCACTTTTCCATAATCAAAACACATGGGCAAAGGTATAAAGACTGGATTAAACACTGTGTTTTATATGCTCTGGTGTAAGCAGTTAATGTTAGCATGCCTTGCTAACTGGCTTACTGCCTACAGTTGTAACCTAGTGTTATGTTCAAGGCCATTGTACAAGGAGTACAATACAATTAGCTAACTATTATTTTGTGTGACTACAGGTTACGTCAGAAATTCTCAATAGCAACACTTACTGTGTGGGAGGCAGTCCTGGCTGCAATTACATCAGAGTCTAGGCTAACGTAGCAGCTCTGTCTTGCTCTTTATTAGATTTGGAAAGGTTTTGCTCTCACATCAGCCTCAGCTAAACTTGTTTCTTGTCCTCATGCTCAATTTTTTGCTTTTATAAAAGTGAAACATTGTTTGAAAACAAAAAACCATACACGGAATGCCTGTTTTGCTTGTTCAAGTATTTTCAACAGTAAACTTCAAAATAGGGTAAAAACAAAAAACTAAAGAAAAAAAACTCTGTTCATCAATGTTCATCAGCTGCTGACTATGTCAACTTTTAGCCTAGGACATGCATCTTAAAGGTCCAATATGTTACATTTAGGAGGATCTGTTGAACAAATCTGAGGCTCTCAAGAGGATAGTGATTTAAAAAGCATGGCTATTTACTATGATTGTAAAGACAGTACACAGACCCCTGGACTGATCTAAATGTACCTCCAATTCCCTGGTATTTTTTTAAATACATGTATTTAAGAGCAATGTCCCTTTTTTAATTTAGAATGGAAAATAGATGTTGAAGTTCAACAAATGTTAAGAACTGAATTAGATTCCATTGTATTGCATCAAATCAAACCAAACTGTTCCATATTAAAATGCATCGTCCCTGAATCATATCATAACTCATGTATCTACATATCAGATCGTCTTAGAGGGGAACAATGCTCAGCTCTACTATTTACTCACAGTAACAGTGCATGTCTGAAATGTGTAGGCATGTTGTTTACCTGTTTCTCTGAGTAAACAGCAATGAGATATTAAAGGATTTTTAAATCACTACCCTCTTGAGTGCCTCAGATTTCTTCAACAGTTCTAAACTAGGATCCCCAAACTAAAGAGCACCCAAGGGACACCTGTTTTTTTTTAAGGCTGAGCTGTATTCAAATGATTGTAATTTGCAATTTCACCACTAGATGTCACTGACTACTACACACTGGTCCTTTAACGTTACTCCCTCAATAAAGAATCCACTATTACAAAAATAATAAAGTGGTAACTTGCATACATGCAATGCTAAAATGCATAGCTTGACAGTTGTAGTGACAGTGAGGGAGGAAAGATGTTTTTACGCAGTATTTGGAAGTAAATCAAATAAAATAGGATAGATAGGATAGGATTTGGTAGTTTGAAAAATAAAGATGTGACTGTGACTGGCAGCAGTGTTTTATTTCGAATGTTGTAGGCTTTTATATCAATAGTATTTCAAGTTAAAGCCCCTGCAAGAAACTTTAATTTTGTGTTAATTCTGGCAGCCCTTGTGGAAAAAAAAAGGAGTATTTCTATCACCTCAGTTCATTGATTTCAAGGGGACTTTCACCGAATCTGACTGGTGGCAGTATTGACTTGGTTTCATAAGCAGTTAAAAGCTACTTGTAGAATGTTTAAATACAGAACAGAATTTAGGCTACTGTAATATGCTAGACATAGATCATCTATCTAAACATTTCATTCTTGCTGTCCTTTTCAGTATTCAATATTATGAGTCTTCACCAGTTTTATGTCTTAATTTTGGTTTTCGAATTTGGTCATACTAGACATGAGCAGAGCCCATACCTACCCATGACAACAGTACAGTTACATTTTTGACACTGACAATGGTTGTTACTGTAATTTTCAGCCGATCGCAATGGTTTGCCTCAGCATGCTGCAGCTGAGGCACAATAGTAATGTTTACATAAGCAGTTTATTATTGAGTCCCTGATTCATCACACAGCCCCCGGGCCCACTCAGCCATGATAATGTGAAGATAGACCCTTCCATATTCGACAATAGCCCTGGCACCAGCACTAACAACCACTCACAGATGAACAAACCCATGCAAACATTTGGTCAAACAGACCAAATGGAAGACAGTTTGCGTTTCACACAGCACCAAGACCACTGGCTACTGTGATGAAAGGTTCAATGCTTCAGCAAGCAAGTGTCTTTTGTGATAATAAATACACCATCTCCATAACCTGAGATGCCATAGGTCTTTACTGCACATATGTTATGCTACGATGGCTGTATTCTAGAGATGGAGCCTGTTTCCCAAACAACACAAAGATCACCGACATAAGATATGGTGGCTCCGTCACTGCTGTAGTGTTTTCTATGTCAACACTGGCTGTGTGAGCAAACATGAGTGTGCTATTTGCAAGTTACTAATGTTACAGAATTTTTATGCAAAGCACTTATTGTTGCCGTTTTGAAATGCCAAAATACAAAATTGCACTTTGTACCAAGGAACATTGTGTTCCTAGTGTGTTTCGTCACTTTCTACTTCTTAACTACAAAAGATGAAAACTAACAATATCACCACATTAATGCTCTATTTTACTGTCCACTGGAGAGTAGTCCTCAATAGGTCAGTGAACAGTTGAATAAAGTGGAATAAACCCACAGTAACAGGAGCAGCTGCATGTGAACATGCGCACACTTGCCCAAAACAACACTCTGGCACACTCCTCAGTCTTACAGGATGCCCTGCAGAGGTTCTTTTAAGGTTACATTCAGCGTTTTTCACCAAACCTTAATGTGTGAATGCATTTCAACATTTGCAAAGTCGATCCTTATTGGTGCATTGTTAACATGCATATTTACTGATGGTTGTTGGAGCATGCGATGCAAGACAAATTTCCATGTGAATGGACAATAATGTGTTATCTCACGAGATCTTATCTTACTAGCTTGCAGTCTTCTTCACTGCATTTGTTGGTACGTTGGTATACTGCTTTGCCTGCTAGTATAACAAATTCATCTTAGCCCACGGTACTCTTACACAGTTTTCAGAATATCATAAAGAACATGGTCAGATACTGTTTTTGTGTGCACCAGCAGCAGCCACATGCACCATCCAGCGCCACTGCTGCTGCTGCTGCCAGGGTCGCATTAAATTACTAAAAAAAGACCTAAAGGACCTAAAGTGTTGCTGGGCATGCTTTCCTCGCTCACGCCCAGTGTGCTTCAGAAGCTCCTCACAGGTGGGCGGGCGATGTATTCACAGCCGAGCTATCCAGCTCATTTAAAATTATCCACCCTATGTGAGGCTGCCAGTGCTTTATAAAGAATAATGTTGTTTTCAACGAACACTGGACAAACACAAATGTTGTGACAGGCACTGGGCAGTGAGAAGCTGTTTGATGATTGGTTGGGCATCCTGAAGTCCAAGATTTGCTTCTTCTCTGGGCAGGAGCGAGGCCAGTGTGTTCACTTCTAACTGTTGTGCTCAGCAGTGTGTTTAGGCGCTTTACATAATTGCAGGCCTCTTTTTCCCAAGTTGCTAGTCTAGTGCTGCAGCTGTGATGGCTTATTAGAGGTTGGCTCGCACATGCAGTGACACAGGCAGGAGCCACCTTGGGAAATGTATAATGTGTTGTGTGAGAGTGGTGTGAGGTAAGCTGTGAGTCACAGAGCTGCTCCTGTCAAAAGCAGGACCATAAGCCAGAACCCAAGGGGAAAGTCCTAATAACCATCAGAATAATCACACACACATAATGTGACATAAAGGAATCCTACATATGTAAAGTCCTAAAGCACACATGCACGTTTTCTGACATTAAACTGAAAGCCATTTGATATCTGCAATATTAAGTGTGTAACTAATTTAATGGTCATGGCTTGTTTTGTCTGCTTAGTATGTAAAAAAGACCTAATGACCTTTTAATGTGTCAGTCAGAGACAAAGCAGGAGTTAGCTTCATGTACCTACGTCCAGGTGTTTACAACAGGTTAAGAGTGTAAAGACTAACCAATATGTTTTGATAAACAACGATAGATCCTAGTCAAATTCCATGGCAACACTGCATTTACAGCCTGTAAAATAACCACAAACCTTGCTTCTAATTTAGGCCAAGGTTCTAAAGCTACCGGCAGGAACACACAAACAAAAACACAATCAATGGCGAATAATGCTAAACACTACCTCCAAAGACCAAACTCCAAGGCAATAACTGAAACTGAAACAAGCTGCTTATTTTTATAAGGACATGTGACTAGCGTTGTTGAAGATACTACATTTATATGTGCCTACATACGCACCTGCTGCAATAGACCTACATACTAGGAGAGCAGTATCAAAAGTTGGACACATATGGTTTGACTGCTAAGCCTTAGCTTGAGTCCACAAATATAGTGTGTTTAAGTGTTTACAAGAGGGAAAATAAAACCAAAGCTTCAATAAAGTATTGACAGTTGAAGGGTTTTGTAAGTTGCAGTTCAGATAGCTCTGGTTGAACTTAATATTTATTCCTGCCAGCAGAAAGTTACCCAATCTAATTTTTACAATGTGCACTTTTGGCACACTCAAGTAATTTCATGCTTTCAGTCAAAACAAACAGACGTCCATTAGACTGAGTCTGTCTGAGGATGATAACCGTCTGTGTTGCTGCTATCTTTGCTTTTATCTCCTGACTCTTCCTCTCTCTCAATCCTTTTATTCTGTTTTCCTTTACCACTGAACCTTTTCCTTCTCTCTCTCTATTTCCTCATACCCATGAGCACAATTTGCTGTTTTTTGTTTTTTGGGGCATGGCTAAATCATCAGCAGCATAAATCAGCATAAATTTCAGCTTTGGTAGGTTGGGTTCACGAGTTGAAAACTCATCGAGAGAAGTGACTGTTGGAATGAGTAAACTAAAACCTCATCAAGCAGTCAAACACACTGCATTTTTCTTATTTAAAAAATGCATTAGACCATCTATCCTCTTAATATAGGGGACAAGGTACGTTTTATCAGTCTGTTTTCTGGGAATAATTGACACAAAGTAATTTCCCCACGGGGATTATTAAAGTATTTCTGATTCTGATTCTGATTCTTACAAGCAGAAACCAGAAACAAGCTGTTTTTTCCCCTAACCCTTTTTCATACTGTACTTCCAGGGAAAGTATGCTCTACTTACTCACTAATTACAGGAAAGCATTCTTTACTGGTAGAGTAAGGACACCTCCTGAAGAGTGATCCAACCAACATGTATGAAACCCTCACATTGCTGTACTTAGCCATGTGGTTTCTGTGTAATTAAATAATAAAAACATTTAATAACTCTCTGAATGACTCATTATTGTGCATTTTGTGCACTTAAAGATGTATATTATTACATTACAGCATTATTTGTGTTTTGTCCTGGGATGACAATACAA
>JAGRRF010009292.1:4287022-4299381 GCA_019097615.1 Morone chrysops | reverse complement strand
AGTGTTTGTGATCAAAAATCACCGCGACCGGCAGCCCTCCAGACCGAGAATCAGTTTACTTTCCACTGGTAAACATTTTCCGTCTTGCGAGTGAGGGAGTCAGACAGCGTCCAGTTTACTGCTGGTGATTATGTATAATTATGTAATTTAGAGTGAAAAACTTAACTTCGTCACTTTCCAGGATGTTTTGTGGGTCAGGATCTCAATCACTACACATTAGGGCTCTGCAGTGATTGGCTCTGGTGCGCACCTGGCTATGGTGGCTATGGTAATGCTAGCGGAATTCTAAATAATTTATGAAATAATTTATTAACGGTATGTTTGTTTCCTGATCTGCAGAGATATTTGACCCCTCCCCACACACACACACACACACACACTCACAGACAGAGATTTCTTGCTTTATAGATAGATAATCAGTATATTACTTTGTAAAATTTTTTCCCCAGTTTTCAATTATGAGGCTTTTTTTCCTGCCAAGTTAACAGAGCACACAAGGATTTGTGTTTCATAAACTTAAAAAAATAGTAAACTAAAGTATGCAAAGGTGATCAGGAGAGAATCATCAGTGATTTGTCTTTTTTCTTTTTGTCTCTAGTCTGACATAGGCTTTGGAAAACTGGAGACATACGTGAAGCTTGGCAAACTGGGTGAGGTATGTCAATTAGTTACTAACACATTCACCTTTAAACATTTTTCAGACACTCGGTGGAAACAGTTGACGTGTAGCCCAGTGAGACATGACTGTTCAATTGCAACGCCTACTGCAGACACTGAGCAATTACTTGACGCTAGATGGAACTTCTATCAAACACCAATAAAGCATCTCTCTGGTGTATAATATTGACCTCGCTGACCACAAGTTGTCTGCGACTCTTCATTATACTTAACTGGTTTTCTGTCAAACCTCTCAGGTGAGAACAGAGTCTGTCGAAACAGATACAAAATACAGCTTTGTTTACATGTCTAAACAAGACAGACGACAGTATGCCCATGTGTCTATTTTCTTACATCAGTTGGAGTTGGCTGGTGCATCTTTATTTAGTTATACGGAAAATTAACTTGACACTCGATGTTGCACTAGAGCCCCAGCATCTCAGACCAAAACAATGGGATAGAAACTAATAATAAATAAAGCTTACCAAAACCATCTTTGTGAGCTAACGTTAATCCCTGTGAAAGATTCATTGATATATATAGAGGTGGATGACAGCTCTCCAAAACTGAAGCAAAAACATCTTGATTGCCTCCTGGTGGCTGACTGCTCTATAGGTCATAAAGCCTGCTGCCTACAAATTTTTTTTTAGGTAGTTCTCATCATGCAAGTGTTCAGTTCTCTGATAAGTCCATAGACAAAGGTGAATTTTACCTTGCATATCATTGTAACTTAATTCAAAGTGGATATAAACAAAATAAAACTCAACAAAACCATCTTTGCTAGTCTTTCCACTGTTTCAATAACCACCAGCTCTGCTCTGGTTAAAATAAATCTTTAATTTACTGATGTAGATAAGAAAAACAGCAGTACTGCCCTACAGATCCACACAGCCAGACTGACTATGTACACAAACTACAGAGAGGCTGTGATAGCAACACAGGCAGAGGGAGTGTGATGTAATTCTCTGCTCAGGATGACATGACTCCACTATATCTTTATATACATATAACTTTTAAATCTGCATTTACAATATGTGCTCCACCATGTACTCTGTGAGATCATAATGCACTGTCGTGCTGTGGATGAGGAGGGCTTTAAGATTGCACAATGCACTTACATCGCACACCATTCATCTGGAATGATTAGTGACAGAAGCTGTCTGCATTAGTCTCAGTCACAAGGCTCGGCAGCAGATAACAGCACCGTTAAAGGATTGAAAAGAGCTGCTGTTGTTGTCTACTTTTGGGGGGATTTGCGCATGTTGCCATTACACAAGTATCCCATTTATTGATGTTCTTTTTCTCAATACCTGAAAAGATTTGTTCTCTTTTCAGCCTGCAGTAGTGGATCTGTTCACTTATTAGAACAATCAACAACATAATGATAGAAGAATTGTCAGCATTGGAAGGACAGAATATAAGAAGGATAATCATGAGTTAGGAAGATGTGCTGTCATAGTCAGTAAATGAGAAATCCCAATAATCAGATCCCAAAGAAATAAATATGCACTTAATTAATGGATTAAATCAAAGCCAGCCCGAGACACTTGCATTATGTTGATGTAATGTTTTGATGCTGCTCATGGATGATAGTGGTTAAAACTTCTAACCTCATTCAGTCAGATGGAATTACCTATCTACTGCAATACTTTATATTTATGTGCTATGGATGAAAAAGTAAACAGACAGTGAAAGTAAACTGATTCATAGTAACTTCATTAATCTATTGCTAATAATAGAAAAAAGACAAACCTACTGGCTTTTGTTTAACAGTTCTTCAGAATATCGAATCATCAGTGTCAACAGAGTTGTGTGTGTGAGTTTGTGTGTGTGTTTGTGTTCACAGGGGACGTATGCCACAGTGTTCAAAGGGCGAAGCAAACTAACAGAGAACCTGGTGGCGTTAAAAGAGATTCGGCTGGAGCACGAGGAGGGGGCACCTTGCACAGCTATCAGAGAAGGTACACACACACACACACACATACATATTTCCCAGTCCAGGAGTGCTGCCCTCGTGGATAATGATTCCATTTAAGGGCAAGTCGTACTACAAGGAAGTGACTGAAGCACATTTTAATTTGCCACTTTGACTTAAATATAGCCTAATGTACATTCACTTGTGGGGGATTGTTGCTGTGTCACTAATTACGGACATATGGTGGACTTGCCTTGTGCTCTGTGTTTTATTGATTTAATCTAACTGCACCTTTGGTTATCACAAAAAAAATACTTTTAAAGCAGATTTTTACAAAATGAACTTTTTGTCATATTTGCTAAAACTTTACTACTAAACTACTACTAAACTTTACATGTCCTCCTTCATGTGCTAGACATGTGCTGTTGCATTAATTAATACATAGTTCATAGTTACACCTTAATCTCATCACACTTGGATTATTACTTTTGCCTTAAAAGTGATCATTAATATTTCTAAATCCACTCTACAGGCAGTCAGTGCAGAGATTAAAAGGGTCGGTGTACTGTGTTCTCTTTTTCTGGTACCTGTTAAAATCCTGGTGGCTACATTTTGAATCAGTTGTAGGGAGGAGGGGGACTAATTGCTGCACACAGAGAAAGGGGAGTTGCAGTAATCTAGGTGAGATGAATAAAAAGCATGAATGACTGTTTCCAGATTTTTGGTTGAGAGAAATGGCTTAATCTTGCAGATTTTCCTTAGTTGAAAAAAGCATGACTGTATGACTGTATTTTATGTGGCTGTTCAATAAGAGGTTGCTGTCAAAGAGAAATCACAAAGGTTTCTGCACTGTGGAGTAATAAAACTGTATGAATCTAGCATGCATAACAAATAGCACCTGCCCTAATTCTGACCTTTTTCACCTTAAACCTTTGTTAGAGCTAATCTGTATCCCAAATCCATACTGAAAAAATATATAAGTAAGATATAAAACAGTCAGTGTGAATAAATAGAGCAACTTGATTTGTGAGTGTGCTGTTGATAGACACTTTAGTCCTGCAGTGCAATGCATAAATGGAGGAACTACTGAGCTGGAACAAAAAATAAAAACAGCTCCAGGAACACCTCTGAAAACAACAACAAATAACCATTTTTAGAACCAGATTTTTATATATATGATATACTAGTATGGAACTGGTTTACGGTTTAAGGTAGGCCTCAGATACAATGATCTCTAGATTTAAGTGATTTCTCAAGGACAAATTGTCAAATTATGGTGTGTGTACTACTGGTGGTACGCGAGCTGCCTCTAGTGGTACACAGAAGAATCTCTGAAATATATATATATTTTTTTTTTATTCTATAAATGAATTCAAGAACATAATACTATGAAAATACTACAAAGTTTAAATGAAAAAACTTAAAAGTATGTTCTGGGGTGTTAGTAGATTGTTTTGCCATAGTTTTTACTGTTGATGTTGTCGTTATGTAGGCACATTTTAGATAAACAGCACAACTCATCTCTCCTTTTTCTGTCCACACAGTGTCTCTACTGAAGAACCTCAAACACGCCAACATCGTCACACTGCACGACATCATCCACACTGAACGCTGCCTCACTCTGGTGTTTGAGTATCTTGTGAGTACATGGACAATTCAGCATGCAGCCACTCAGAAGATGTCGACCTCTGTTACATGAGTGGAATGTGGAAAGGTGTGAGTGTGAACACTGTGTCTGTTGTGTATTCCAGGACAGTGATCTTAAACAGTACCTGGACAACTGTGGGAATCTCATGAGCATGCATAACGTCAAGGTGAGCCGCCGGTGTGAAGAAGATTAGATGTCTCACTGTATACCAAAGGGACACTTTACATATGTGCAAAGACATAATTTTAACCCATATCACGTTGGCTTTCATTGAAATGAATTAATTTAGTCATTTAATAGGGAGTTTTTATTTTAAACACTCCTCTAGTCCCTTGCCACCACACATACACAGAACCAGCATTTGCAGCTGCTCATTTTGAAGCCAAAAAGCAAATAATGAAGCAGAATTAATTTTGCATGGTAGCCATGGAGTCCTGGAATTGAATCAATCAAATTAATTCACACAAAATCATTACTTCACACATGTGCACAAATCTTAATAGAATGACAGGGCAGTCCCGGTTTACCATTACATGTCAGTCACACAGCCAAGCATCTGATTTTCAGAATAAAATTAAATAAAATAAAAACATGGTAAAAACCCCAGATGGTTGTTTAACAATACTTACTGTTCTGGTATTTTCAGATTCAAGCCATAATTCTGTTTAACACCTGAGGTCCTTCCTAATACCTGGAAGACTCATTACCATCCCATAATGTTCTAATGTAATGGAAATGTTGTTCACTACTCCAGTAAATAGGATGAACCACAGACACAAGTTGGCAACTGGAGATATTTCCTGTTCCCTCCGCTCAGAGACACTCAGACGCTCAGCTCTAAACCAGAGTGCTAACGTTATGCTAGCATGATTCAAAATCAATAACACTGCGTATGATAGACAAACAAGTGTTATAAGGTATATATATTATGATATATACAGATTTTATTTTCATTCAGTTTATGTTAGCACATTAATTTAGAACTGTGTACAGTTTCACTGCAACTACTTAGTTGTTATCTTACATCATTGAACACCCAGCAGCCAATCAGAATTGAGTATTCACGCAACCATTGGTATAATTTGTGTTGAAATATAAAATACTGGAAATAAAAATCAGTGTATACTAATATAACTGATAATAAAAATGTACTTATCACACAAACTAAGCAAGGACATATGTCACTTCCAGCTACCATCTTTGGGTTTGGAAAATTGTTATATGGTTACATTGTTATAAGAGTCTCTAAGGGATTCTGGGAAAACCCTTTAGAACAGCTGTGTTTAATGACCCTCTGTGTTTTTTGCCATGTGTAGGCTTTCAAGTGTAATGACAAGCACAAACTGGGACTGAGTGATATATATCACATTTTTATTCTATGATTATGTTGGATTTCTGCTGTTATTCCACAAGTTACTCCCCAATTTGAGAATGTGAATGTATTTCATTGTATCAGTTGCAGGCCTAAGGCAACAGGAGGAGTCAGAGGGTTAAGGGGAGACTTGAATAGGAGGAGACAAATTCTGTTCCTTTCTTGATGGAGGGCAATAAAGGTCATAGGTTACAGGTTTATTCCCAACTAAGGAACCCACAGTAGTTTTAAAATCCATGTCCCATTATAATCACATATACAGATGTCTAATATTTGATCTTCATTTTCCAATTTTCATTTTTCTACTACAGATCTTCATGTTCCAGCTGCTGCGTGGTCTTTCCTACTGTCACAAAAGGAAAATCCTCCACAGAGACCTAAAGCCTCAGAACCTGCTCATCAACGACAAGGGCGAGCTCAAACTGGCCGACTTTGGTAAGAAAAACAGCCGTGCACTCACATGCGGCGTATACGGACATCAACAAATGCAAATGTGGTCATAAAGCCACAGACTCTTGGGAATAGGATAGCACATTTCCTGCCACAATCGCTTTCCAATTATATTTTACTGCCACTCGGAGATCTCCTTTCCTGATTACTTTAGCACCCTTACTTCCTGTATCCTAGCAACTGTGCCCCTCTCTCTGAATTTTCTCAATTTTGTGCTGGATATGGGTTGATAAACCCACCGGTATTCCCCTATTTTTCACCTGTTTTAACTAAAAATGGCATATGAGCTGATAGAGGGACTATATGAGACTTATTGCATCCTACTGTTTCATTCTACACCTGTGGAGACACAAAATACTTGACATTTAGAGGGAACTGTGGTACAAAGGCAAAGTGAAAGAGGTTGAATGTTTGCACAAAGAGCAGGCTCGCTAAAATAGCAGGCTCGCTAAAATAGCCTTATGAAAGCCCTTCTGACTCACGTTGTTAAAATCTTGACCACTTTCTGTTGTCCAGGTCTGGCAAGGGCCAAGTCCGTTCCCACTAAGACCTACTCTAATGAGGTGGTAACTCTATGGTATCGGCCCCCTGATGTGCTGCTGGGCTCTACAGAATACTCCACACCCATTGACATGTGGTGAGTACAGAATTTTGTTCATTTCTGTTAAGAAAATTAAATAGAATTGACCAAGAAACATGGGAACACAAAGATTTAACACACAGGTAACACAAATGTCTGATAAGCGCTGCGCACCTAGCTGTAATGAAGCTGAGATGCTTTATCATGAACCCTGAAACCTTAAAAAAGGCTGAATGAAAATGTGTTACATTTGTCAATACTAGGCCTATCTGTAAATTATATGACCATTTGGAGCATCTGTAATGTCAAGAAAAACTCCTGAAAAATCTCCTGAAAAATCTCCTGAAAAAGAATTCTTAGAAAGAGTGGGAACCCTGTCAGAGACCCTTTCAGGATCAACTGATTGTATGTATTTTAGAGAGAATTTAGTGTTTGGATTAATTAAAATACACAAAATCCAAAAGAGACACATTGCTGCCCTGATCACTATGTCTGTAACTTAGACATTTAAGACACTGAGTTCCTCATAGAGTTTGTAATGGGAAAAATTTTAAAAATGTGAACTTACCAGATGGTGTGCAATCTTCTTAACAACTTATAAGGTAGATAAAAACAACCCCATTAACACTACAACTCCTTGCTCAATAGCTGGGGTGTTGCTCATCAGCCACTGGTGGAGGACATATTAGAGTAACACTAATGAGCTAGCTGACTGACCACAGTGTGGAGCAGCACCCCAGTTGGGGGGCAAGGAAGAAATCTTGCCATTTTTGAGTTTACTTGGTTTACAATTTTGGTTGGAGAGTATAATTTTACAAATCTTCTAAGTTGCTAAGAAGATTGCCTACCATAGTTTGAGTTACATGAGATGGTTATTCAGGACTGTGACACATAGTATGACAGCCCTGGGTCTGGGCTAAGTATTGCCACATGTGTATTGCTTTTGTATTGTTGGATGTACTGTGTTACATTGAGGTTTTTAAACAAGCATATTAGTTTGAAAGTCTTTTTGACTTAGTTGTTAATCAGGGCTGCATGACATGGTAAAAACATTATATTGCAATTATTTTGTCAGGTGAAATTTTGGGGGTTCTGTACCAACATGTTTTCTTAAATCTAGAGAGATTTGTAGACCAGGGCATCTCTGCAGCACTACAGTACTTAATTATAATGCTGCTTTTTCACACATTTCATGATTTATTAAAAAAAACTACAGCGGCCTATTTTGCACTTGGCCTTGCAATTTCGATAATATTTCAACTGTACAGCCCTATTGTTAATGTTGTGATGACTTTCTGTTGTCCCTGTAGCCAGTCCCTTTCCTTTCCCAACACATCCCGAGTGCTTTGTGTTTAAGTGTCTATAAAGCTTTGATGGTTTTAGCGCCTCATTTGGTAGGATTTCACAACATTCAACACACTGTGCTTTCAGGTCAGCATCACTGTCTGCTATTTTGAATCAAAACTGAATGCAATCAGGGTCACATTTCCTCACCACAAGCTTTTACCAAGAGCTTTTACTGGCACAGGTAGTCTACCACATCACTTTTTCATTTAAAAAAAACAATCCATCTTGTGTCCCTGCATGCAAGGGAACGCATGGAGTTGACAGTGGCAAAACCTAATGATGTGTCATGATTGGTTCAGTTTTTATTGCACATTTAGATAAACTTTGTAAATTACCAAAGAAATTATAATTTTCTTATTATGTAAGTCCAGGTAAAATGAAAAATGTCATTTTAACTCTGTCAAACAAAATGTGACATGTGCTCAAGTAAGCATGAAATAACCAATTTCAATTAATAATAATATGACATTCATCTGTCAATCAATAGTAGTAGATAGTAGATGGTAGAGACAGTGCTTCCATTTCTGCCAATAGATCCCCCTAAATGTTACACACTGGATCTTAAATCAATTAAATTTAACCATTTGGCAGTACTGCTGACTCCCACCCGTGGGCCAGTACACCTGTTTTTTTGTTTTAAGTTGAACTCCAATGCACACAGGGCACCTAAAACACTAATGTTATCCCTGGTAAGGAGCTGTGCTTTTTTTACTTGGTAAATTAGATGAATGTCTAACAGCTTGAGGATTGTCCAGTATTTCCATGAATCATGCATATCTATTCAAATCTCCGAGGTTATTAGCAGAGATATGAGTCACTAGCCATACAATGAAGCGTAATTCATCTGCATTCACTCTCCTCTTGTGTTTTTGCTCATTAGCAGTTTGCCATGGTGAGAAAACCCTCACAGTTTCAGTAAACCACAGAGGATTAAATGTGGCTCTCTAGCAACACGCCAGCCTTTTATGAGCTCACCTAGCTACATATCCTCTCATCACGCCACAGGGCGCCTCTCCAACACACCATCCTGGATGGAACAAAAGACTGCACTGTGCCCACTTACACCATACATGTTTGCACTTATGATCAGCTCTCTTTGAAGTGTGTGTGTGTGTGTGTGTTTGTTTGTTGAACACAGCCTCACCTAGACTTCTATAATGTTGGATCACTCTTTGTTGTTTGCTCTTCCTCCACCTACTGTATCTTCATCTCTTCCCTCCTCCTCCAGGGGCGTAGGCTGTATCCTGTATGAGATGGCAACAGGTCGTCCCATGTTTCCTGGTGCCACAATCAAGGAGGAGCTACACCTAATTTTTAGGCTCATGGGTAAGATAGCTGCACATTATGATAATATCCTACAGTAAAATAAGTGACAGTGCCCTGTGACAGCAGACGATATATTTAATTTCTTTGTCTTCCAGGTACTCCAACAGAAGAGACTTGGCCTGGTACCAGTAGTAATGAGGAGTTTAGATCTTACCTCTTTCCTCAATACAGACCTCAAGCTCTCATCAACCATGTGCCCAGGTAACACTAACCCACGCCCTGTTTACACCTGACATCAACATGCACTTTGGGTGGTCCAATCACAAATGTATGTTAATGCCGTGTGTAAACAGGGACTAATTTCACTATCTGTTCAGCTGCGTGGTGTCTGAAAAGTAGATACTGATGTCACAATGCTAAAATGCTGATGTTTAACAGGCATAATGTTTTTCCATGATCACCATATTAGCATGGTTACAATTGGTATTAGCACTAAATACAAAGTATAGCTGATGAGTCCAGTCAGTCCATCCAATAGTTGTCAGGACATTTCACTCAAAACAAATGTGAACCTCATGGTGGCACTAGAGTAAAATCAGGAGTTCACCAAAGTCAGTAGGATTCATCATCTGGGAACCATGACTGCCTGTATAATTATAGAGATAATTCACTGGATAAGTTAAAGCTTTGCCTGTTGGTGGCGCTAGATAAAAAGTTACCAAAGTTATTAGGATTCTTCAATTGTATGGATATATCCAGTAGTTGTCAAGATAACAAAGTCTGAACCAAAATAATGGATTGATAGACATTGGTATCGCTATAGAGCCATGGCATTAACTTGGCCAAAAATCATTCCTCTATAATCTAGAATCTACAGATATTTTATAGAAACCGAGAGGTGTTTTTTTCCTCCACTGTCCCTCCACACTAATGAGAGCATTAGCTCTATGTTATACATATTATGTATACCGATGGCATGACCTTAGTTGGCCCTCTTTAGAAAACCAGTTAGCTCAGTCAGTAGAGCTGGCAACCCACATACGGAGTGGTCTGGGTTCAAGTCTGACCTGCGGGACCTTTGCTGCATGTCGTTCTCTCTCTCTGCCGCCCCCTTCCTGCTTCTACCCAGCCATCTCTATCAAATAAAGGCAAAAAGGCCAAAAAAAATAATACTTTAAAAAAAAGAAAACAGACCCCAGAGCAGTGAAGCAAAGCTCAACACAAGCTCAGACTTGGTGCAAAGTAGTAGTTTGGAGATTAATGTTAATAGGACTAAAGAAATTATTATTTTGCCAAGCAGCATTTCTTAACAGGGCCTGTTGTACTTGACAGCCAAATTGTTGAAACTGTTTCAAGTGTCTTGGTACAGCTCTCGGCTGCTAACTCAGCCTCTCTGAAAATACCAACTATATTTTCAAGAACTGCACACAACAGCTTTATCTTCTTGGGGTACTCATCCGCTTCAACTTAGTCAGTCTTAGAAATAGTTTACAAATCTGTCATTGGAACTGTTTTCATAATTGTTTGGCAACATGAACTGCACACCTTGGAATAAGCTTGCTAGAACAGTTACACTGTCAGAGTAATAGATTAAATAAATGATTGCTGTTACAGACAAGTCTGGGAGACATTCCCTTGAACATCCAAAAGTACTTTTACTTTTAAGTGCAATCAGTATTTTACATAAGCCACAAATCTTTCTCCACATGATTTTATTTTATATAAATATAATTAGTGTTTCATGCTTTGTTTAATATTTTGATCAGTGTGATGCGTGTTATAATTTGGTAGCATTTTGCATATTTGTTGCATATGTTACATGTTCCAATGCTGCTTTTAAATTTTAAAAGCCAAATTTACATCCTGGTGGATAATTTAGCCGTATCATAAAACTAAACATTGCTATTATAAAAAGAAATCCAGAACATTTTGGGGGTCATTTGAGAAAAAAACAAACATTTTCACCCAGTCTGCATTTACCTTCATCATCAGTAGCAGCATATCATAATACAAACTGATATGTTTATGTGTCTCCATCAGGTTGGACACAGAGGGGATCGACCTGCTGTCTGCTCTGCTGCAGGTATGAGACAAAAGTACAATGACCTTCACTCAGCTGGATATGAGACAGAACAGAGACGGCCTAATAAGCTGTTTTTGCATTTTGTTTGCAGTACGACACCAGGAGCAGAATCTCCGCTGAAGCCGCTCTACAACACCCCTACTACCTGAGTCTGGGGGATAACATACACAAACTGGCAGACAGTAAGACACACATTCACATTCACACAACATACACTCTGAACACACCTTAAAGGCCTCCGCACACCAACCCGATGGCCGACCGTCAGCAGAAAAGCAGTCGGACTGATCAGTCGGCTCCCGTCTCCTCGAGTCGGTCAAAAAAAAGCCTCAGAACACACTAAACCGACGCCGACTGGAGCGTACGTTCTGCGCATGCACGAGACGTAATACGTCCCCATAACAGCAGGCGGCGCTAATCTGTGCTGTCGCCCGAAAAGAATTAAAACCAGAAATGACTGATCACTCAAGACCTAGTAAACACAGAGCACGCTGTCGTCAGTCATAGTTTTCATCAGAGTGTTGATAGTAGTAAACAAGGATCGTTATTGTCATCACTCGCTGAACGGAAAATACGATGGCTCTAATAATAACAAGATACTGGTGTTGTTTACCATTGTCACTTCCGGTTTTCTCGTGCACTCACTGATTCGCTAGTCAAGGGCTAGCACTCCACCAATCAGATCGGTCCTTGAGGCCGACGGACACTGGCCGATTCTACATGTTGAATTGGCCAAAATGAAGGCCGACGCCGACTGACGATGGCGCGGGACACACCGAACCGACTCGAGCCACCGACGGCCGATAATCAGGTTGGTGTGCGGAGGCCTTTAAAGCCTCTTGGGTATATTTGAGGTCCATAGTAGGGTGCTATGAGCTCTTTAAGATATGAAAGGGCCTGACCATGAAGAGCTTTGTAGGTGAGGATGAGGATTTTAAATTCTATTCTAAATTTTACAGGGAGCCAGTGCATAGAAGCTAGATGTGATCTCTTTTCCTAGTTCCTGTCAGTACTCGTGCTGCTGCGTTCTGAATTAATTGG
>JAGRRF010009292.1:4245280-4264443 GCA_019097615.1 Morone chrysops | reverse complement strand
AATTTTTAGCCGAAATAGCTCAGTTGGGAGAGCGTTAGACTGAAGATATAAAGGTCCCTGGTTCGTTCCTGGGTTTTGGCATATGTAGGTTTCAGTAATAGGCTTCCAAGAAGGTCAGAGGTACATACTCAGATGTTAAAGGAAAAAGCAAGATCCTCAAATGTTATTTGACAAGGTTTTGTTCTCGGGAATCTCTGTTAAACATGTAGGACAGTTTTTTACTTTTTTGCCGAAAATTGTTTTCGCTTTGCAAAATCTGTGTACTACTTTTTTGAGGTCAGACTGAAGAGCTGATGGTCGGCAGTTCGATCCCGATTTTCGGCAGATGTGGGACCGTGTTTGGTCATAGTTTATTGTGATGGTGCCCCCAAATGTTATATGCAAAGGTTAAATGCTTTGGAAAATCTTTGTTAAACATTTGCGACAACATCCTTTGGTTTTGGGCCAGTGGCTACTATTTGAGCTGATTTCCGCACATAGGTAGTAGGTAATAGGTCATAGTTATTAGGTTGCCATGATTGTTGGTGCAGACTCAGATGTTAAACGAAAAAGCAAGAGCCACAAATGTCATGTGAACAGTTTACGTCTTGATATACATCTGTTTGTTGCTAGATAAAAAAGACTTCAGAATTTGCCTTAAGAAGCTTTACAGACTGTACAGCATACAACACCCACTGTCTTTAGACCTTTGATAAGAATAATGAAAAACTCAAAAATCATTAACAGTAAAAAAGGAAGAAACTTCAGGGAGAGCAACTGAGCAGGAATTCCTCACCCAGGACTGACAGGTAGTGTTCATAGCTATAAGCCTGGCAAGATGCATCTCTGGAGAAATTCTAAATCCTTTGCTACGTTTGGGTTGACGAAATGAATGTAGGCAGGTTTTGTGAAAGGCTAGAAAGGAAAAGAGTGTTTTGTGATGTTCTTTGCTTTTGTTTGGGCCTGAGAGTTGTACTGAAAGTCTTCAAATGGTTTACTTTAAGGGCAGATAACAGATGTTTGTAAAATGTATTGGTTAATTTTCTGTAGTGTGTTGATGCAATAGAACACAGTCTTCTGTTAAATCATGGTCATGGTCTCACTGTCACTGTGTGTCTCTCTCAGGTGGGGGTCATACTGGTGCAGTTCCTGTTGCTGATCTTCTATACCAGCTGCGTGTTTCTCTTCATCGGTACTTGCGTGTTGGGACTGTGCATCAGCAGTGTGTTCCCCTCCATGCTGGCATTTACAGAGGACACACTGGACTACAAAGGTAAACAAATTCACACTGACAGACACACACACGTCATTTTTTGTTATTAATAAATAAATGTACCTTTATAAATAAATAGAAAAAACTAACAAAAATGCATTTAAAAATATATAGAATATATATTAATATATATAATGATACAATTACAAAAACAAATGACAGCTGAAATGAAAGACAATTTTAGAAAATTATTAATAGGTTTAATAATTATTTTATTATTTTATTAATAAAATAAGTCAGAAAAAAACAACATACATGTTTATTTCTACAAATGTATTTATTTCTGTATTTTCAAATTTCTTTGTCATGTGAGCTTTATACTTTTTCTTATATATAGATATTTTTTGTTTTTATAAACACTACTGATGTTTTTCTTTAAAAATACACTTTACCTACAAGTATGAGAAATATATTATTCACTGCCCTGTCCAGTTAATGTCAGTTCAGCTCTACCTGCTAGACCATGTTTCAATGCCCTTGTTCATCATCTGTGATGTGAAAACGTCAGATTTCAGAAAGTAAAAATAAGGCATTATTACCTCCGCCAAGGAGGCAAAGTTTTCGATGATGGAAAACCTACTGGCCCGAAACTTGGTGGAAGGGTGCAGCATAGGCCAAGGAAGAACCCATTACATTTTGGAGCACATCCGAATCATAGGGCGGATACACAAATAATTTTCCAGTTTGGTTAGCATTACAACATAGGCCAATTGGTCTATGGCTAAATTAAGTGAATTCATCACGCATCATCCCATCATGTAATTTAATTGAATGGTGTGCTGTGACTATACAACAACAACAAAATATAACAGCCACCTCAAACATCACTGTACAAACAAAAAACGCATTGACACAACCTTTCTAGTTCAGTAATAACATCCCAGCACACCGCAAAGCGTCTCTCCTCTATGCCTGCTGATACTCAAGAGTGGAAGTCTGTAGAGGAAGTTGTATCAGCATCTGGTTTAGAAGTGGTTTAGCTGATGTTGGCAGATGCAATAGTCGCACTACCTTCCATTTCCATTACTGAGTCGACTCCAGATCTTCTCAACTGATGGCTTAAATCATTAACTTTCAGGAGGCAGTGCTAATATTGACTTATTGACTTATATTATTTATTTATTTATTTATTTATTTATACATTTGTAATTTTTAGTCCTCTGTAACTGCAAATAATATGTCTATCTCTTTTGTGTTCAAGGCTGTGCCACAGCTGTCCTGGTGACCAGTGCCAGCACAGGAGAGATGATGCTGCAGCTGCTTGTTGGATCTGTAAGAACTCTTTCATGAGTGTCCTTCCTTCTTGAATCTTGAATTTATTTACAGTTATGATTAAATCAATTGAAATCAAAATGTTTGTACATTTAGTGGTTTTATGTGATTCTTTTTCAGGGTTATTTCTGCATATTGCTTGTTTGTTTTTTGATACAATAATAATTGCTTCACAGTACTAGTGTAAGTGACTGCCTCATTACTGTGGAACATGCATTTATGAACAATAAAAACAAAAATATGTGGAAACCCTGCTGTGGACCTTGACGTGGATGTCAGTTTGAAGGTGTTTCAGCATTGTGGGGAACTTGCCTGCAGCAAGGCATTATTTTCCACAAGGATTAGTGTGGCGGTGGCGGCCCGCTGTGTCTGAATCAATGAAGGGGTAACACTGCCATTATAAACCTGCTCTGTAGCTACATTGCTTTCCAGCACTGATTGCAATGATGTTTGAGATGAGAAACCCACTGTGTGTGTGCATGTGTGTGTGTTTTCCTACAGGTAATCCACAGTCAGGGCAGTTACGCTTTCCTGTTGTGTTGTACAATAGCATCATTCATCGGCTTCTGTCTCTTCCTGCTTTTCCTCTATGTCCAGCGCGTCCACAGAAACTGCCAAACAGGTAAACACACGTCAGGTAGACATCAATGAAAATCAATGAAATATATAACTTTCTGTGGACGTTGGGAACTTAAAGAATAAGGCTTTACATATTTCTGTTGCCACATATACACTGATGCCATATAAGACCAGAAGACTGCAATATGTGCAACATGACTTAATGTAATTTATGTGGTGCTTACAAACAGAGCAGAATTAAGAAATCCAGGATAACTGAAAAAGCGAGGCCTGACCAAGCCCAGTCAGAGCATCCTGGCTTATTAGCCTTCACAAAGCCAGGCTGAGGAGGTGCATCTAGGTGAAGCCAGGCTTAAGTAATTTGGATAAATGCACTTTTACTGCTTTCTTCAACAAACCACAAAGTCGATCACAGATTTACTGATGTTGAAATGCAGAGAACGTTTACATAATGGAAGCTTATGTAAAGCATATTATGTAAATAGGAAAAAGTGGCTGTAATAAAACAGAAAAGGCGTGGCAGACAACTGAAAACAAAAATGTTCAGTAGCTTGAAAATAAATATTTAGGCCACTAATCACTGCTCTAAAAGAGCAACTTTTCCTTTGCACAAATGAACAGCCTTAATATTGTGAGCAGTGGAGGGTAATATGTGACTCAGGAAATTTGTTTAGTTGCTTTATGAATTTAATTTAGAACATTTGTTCAATAAATGAGTCACAAAAAGTGAATTGACACAGACTAATTATTAATTACCCACAGCTTTTGATATCGTATGCCTTTATATATATTCTTAATAAACAATATAAAAGTAACAATATCACATGATTAATTATAAAAATAATGGCCTATCTGTGGTATTTAATTGTTAAAAATAATTTAATTGTTAAAATAATAGCACTATGTAGCTTGCCTGTAGTATTTTAAGTCAGTCTATTCAGTCGATGAAAATCTATCTGAGGTGTCAAGTTCACAGACAAGATAATGTTAAAGTTTTATTCACATTACATTCAGTCACGTTTGCTGACTTCCGTCGTTTAGAGCCTAACATTAGCTTCTTCTGGAATTCACATTTATGCTTCAAAGATTATATAGGCAGTGTTCATTTGAAGATTATCTTGCTAAATACGTGTACTATAAACCTTCGCCAAAAAGCATCTTCTTCTTCTCATTGGCTTTTTGTCAAAGGAACCAGCGTGATGCTAACTTCTAGTTTGCTTACAAAAATGTCATCCCTGCAGAATTGTGCAGGATCAGTTCTGCAGCCGTGTTTTCATTATACAACACACTGGGTCAAACTAATGACCACTGTTTACTTCTCAGATTCATCTAAAAACACTGACATGGAAGAGAAACCAAAGACAGGAGGCTCCTGATCTGAGGGTGCCTGAGAGACTGACCAGAGGACATTAAGGACCCGCTGGCTCTGCTGAGGTCTCTGACCTTATACCCGAGTGTCTGAGGTTTTCCTGGCTTCCTGCCAGTGAACATTTCTGACCTAAAGAGAAGTCTACTTCGAAGCCTGATGATCAACAAGCAGCTGTGCTTGACTTAATTTTTGGGACAATCATCTCCTGTTGCACATTTGAATTCTACTGTAGGTATCTTCAAAAGACACTTTAATGATTAAACATTGCCTTTTCAGTGAAAATGTGTATGGGAATGGAGGTAAAAGCATGTGTGATATCTGCTCTGTGGTACCTGCAATATATCTGGTTGCTACTGTTGTGTAACTGTGACTCAGATCATACTGTGTAAGTCCTACTGTTTGTAATTTCCTGTTGGCTGGATGGAGCCACCAGACCTTAATAACACATGATGATGGAATACAGAGACGTGGTTAGTTAGATATCTTTTATTACTGGTCTCCCTTATCTCTTCCATTATAAACACTCCCTCTACGCCTCTCACACATCAATATGCCACTTAAGACAAGTAGCCTGTAAACATTTGAAAAAGCATCAAACAAATAGAAAACTGGACAGAACATAGCAAGAACTGTGTCATTTCTTTTTAAAACAAGATTTTACATTTCAAGGTAAGTTGAAGGAAAAACATCATCAGAAGATACAAATGAAGAAATATGCAAAAGACAAGTCCCATAAGACTTGATGGAGGAGTTTCAAATGGCCTTTGGGGTTATTATCCAGCAATTTTATAGGTTTTTATCAAAGTCGCTGCAAAAAATGCAATATAAGCTACCAATTCTATTGGGATCTGTTATAAATTCAAATAAATAAATATTGTGTGGTTGTGCCTAATCACAAATGTAAATCCTTTGATTGAAAAAGATTAGATTTACCATATAAAATATGAAGTGCATAATTTTATCCTCCCTTTGGGAAAATATACATTTCTCAGTAAGCAAACATCGACAACATTTCAAAGAGGAAATCTGAGTCATAGAAAAGCGACAGAATCCAATACAACAGGAACCCCGAAAGTTTAAGTGCAAACGTTTCATCACAACATCTGCATGTACAATATCAACACTATATCAAAACACTTTACATATAAAACATAGATTTAGATTTCTCCCCATATAAGGCTTTGATTCCCAAAAATAGCCAATGGCACCATGGGCCCGCCGCCTCCCAGATATACGAGAGGAAAACATAAAGGAACACATGCACAAAGAGAACATTAAATCAGAGAACCCAAAATAGAAGAACGTCTAACTATCTGGCCGTTACAAAAATAGAAATTAATCTTAAAATTCTATTGGTGTTCAGGAAAATTAAAGGAGATTACACAAAACATGGTAAACAGGTTTATTTATATATATATATATATATATATATATATATATATATATATATATATATATATATAATTTAAATTTGTTATCACAAACATTTAGAAGCAGGTTGGAGACATGGCCACCAACTCTAAAGCATGGCCTGATTAGATTTACATGCTCTGCATATTGACTCATGTTGCTGTCTGTATGTACAGGTATGCATCCTGAAGAGCACCGCAGCACATTGAAGGTCCTGCAGTACATACACAGTAAGCTGTGGCGGACCACACGAGCTGCAGTGAACTCCGACACAAAACATCCCTGTGAAGTTTTACTGCAAACTTCTGGGGCTCTGGTTTGGTCTACGCAAGGATATGGCAGAAAAACAAACAACAAACGCTGTCGTATACTGTTAGCTCCACACTAACTTTTAAATGATAGAACTTTATCCACTTTTAGGAGATTAACTTGGGCTTGGCTGTGGTAAGGCACCGTATTTCAACGTGACAGACTGTAGGCTGAGGGGGCAAATGTCTTGTTAGTTGAGTATGAGTCCCCCCTCCCTCTACAAGATTTGCTGGTCATCCATCCCTGGGTTAGAAAGGGACACTTAGGTAAAGAAACACTTAAGTGTGTTCTATCCAAGTATTGTGTAAACAAGTGCGATTCCCACATTTGATAGCATAGAAATGTGGGGTCTCCCTCTTGAGTCTGCGTCTCAGACTTATGGCTTCAAAGTCATTTACTAAACAGGTATAAGCCTTTCATGGCTGATCATCTAGAGAAGGGGGTTTTAGGGCAAGGAAGGTGCTTCAATGCTCCTGGATTAAAGGTTGATCTATTTCAGATGGCTAAGGCTCGGCAAAGGATGAGGCTGGACTGTTCAAAGTCTAGCCGCTAAGATTTTGAGGTTCAGTCAGAGATAAATTAACTGCACTGACATGGCAAGCAACATTAATCAAAGCCCATTCATTTAAAACAAAGAAACAGCCAACCTGTGGAGAATCAACAGTTCCAAGCTCTGGTGTAATTTTGCTTTATGAGAAACAATTTTGTTTGGCTTAAATTCAGATTGTACAAATCTGAAAAACACTGTTTTACTTACTTGCCAAAAGTTAGACAAGAAGACTCTTGTGCCTAATGTGGATCCAGCAGCTGGTTAGTTTTGCAGGGGCATGAAATGGGGAAAACATCTAGCCTGGCTCTGCCCAAAGGGAAGTAAATCCTCCTAAAATACCTCTAAAGCTCACTAATTAACATGTTATATCTTGCAAAAGTGTAAAAACAGGCTGTGGTTTTTATGGGTGTGCTGGGACAATTTCTTGGCCAGAAACAGTTGCTTGGCAACTAGCTGAGACTGGTTGAAGAAACAGTCACATAACCCCTTATGCTAAGCTAAAGTAATTAGCTGCTGGTTCCAGCTGCATATTTACCGTACAGACATGAGTGGTGTCAATCTTTCTATCTGCAAGAAAGCGAATTAAATTTCCCATGTCAGACATTTTCTTGAATATTTTCTATCTCTACAATTTTGATGAAAACTGGAAGTAAGTGCCCTTATCGTGGTGGCTGCCTTTAACAATGTAGAGTTCATTTTCATTATCAAATACAGGATTTGGGTTGTTGCTTGCAGAGTCGATGCGTACAAACTGTTATGGCTTCACTTTATGGCTTCACTTTATTCAATTCCCACATGAAGTTTACCGGCTGGAGGCAAACCAGGCCACTGACTTTCGGGGCTATTCCACTGTATATATATGCACTACAACAGTTACATAGAGGCAAGACTCAAGGTTTAGCTTGGATTATGGCCACATGTCACGATAAGACAGTCAAGGTAAAAGTATGGCTATAGTCAGCCAACATTTGAGAGCAGCAAACAGTACACACTCAGGCATGTGAGGCGAGTTTGAGAGCTGGAGAGTTGCAGGTAAACATGCAGGTTATCAGGTTAAAGCGCTACTTCAACAAGAGTAAAAGTAAAGGACAGAGCACAAAAAGAACAGAGTCCATGTCAGTAAAAGAGAAAAAGTTAAAAACTAACTGATAATGTCTTTTTTGGCAGTAACACTGTTGCACAAGAGAAGAAGGAAATTCTATTAAAAGGAAACATTCAGTTATCTGCAATCCCACTGGTCTGTGTGTCAAAGTATGAAGCAGATTGTTGCTGCTGAGGTCCAATCCACATGCACTAACTGTTGCCATGGAAATTCCTCCCTTCTTCCAACTGTTGTGACTGAGGATTCCAAAAAGCCAGAGAAAATGAAAGTGCATAAGGAACGGTGGCATCAGTGTGTATGAGTACAGGTTAGCATCCGCTCAGAAAACAAACTGAATGTTGACTGCCAACATTTCTCCAGATCCTCCCTCCACAATTCTGACTGTAGTGTGAATTCTGTGGCTGTGAACTTTAAAGCACCGGAGTGATGAGGAATGGCAATAACTGAGCTCCCACATAATTGTCCTGGATGTGGGAGTAGGGGATGGAGCAGTGGGGAATGGAGCAGTGGGAGGAGTGTCTGGCTGTCTGGGTCCAAATGCAGTGAGGCTGTGTGGGGGGTTAATCTTATGTCTTCTGAGGGTCTGGGGAAATGGGGCCGGGTGTGTTGGTCCCATCGATACTGTGTACAGGGATCTGGAACTGTGGGGTGAGGACAGACGGAAACTGGAAGAGAGCAGAACGGAGTGTTAGGACGCTTTAGACAAATACAGACATACAGAGAAATATAGTAGAGTACATATACTCTAATGTACTGACTTGGAACAGTTGGCCTCCCTGGCGGCGGGTAGCTGGGCTGAGGGGAGCGACCGGACTAAGCGTGCTCCAGAAGTGGATGTTGGACAGCAGAGGACTAGGAGTCAGCAAAAGAGTGGGAGTCTGAGGAGGAAGACAAACAACAAAGGCTCAGCAAGTTGAATTGTCCTTGAGCAAGACACTGAACCCCAAATTAATCTTTACCATATGTGACGCGCCACGGCAAAACCAGCAGCAAGTCGGCTGGGAGGAAAACAAAGAAACTATAGTTTTTTTTCAAAATTAGGGGTTTTCGTTTTTTTTTGTTGAGATCATGAAGAAGCCACTCCATGTTTCAGATAACAGTATTGGTTGCCTTAAAAGTATAAATTTTGTGTTTGAAATCGGGTATAGTTTCAGGAAAGGCTGGCGCTTCGTTGGGCGTGTCCGGCGATACAGGTCATTTCCATACTGCCTACCTGTGACCATTCACGTGCTTTTGTTATTTTTTTCGGCTAATCAGGGGCACGTTAGTAGCGAACCGCATGGCTACTTATGCAGCCCTCCGCATAAGTTCTGCTACTTCTGGAAGATGTGATTTCATCATTGAATGAAGATGGACCATTGCAGAAGAGCTAAATCGTGGCTGTTACAGCGTAAATCTAAGGCAGTACTTTAGCGAGACGCCGGATACTTTTGATTCTGATGAGTGCACTGACGATGAAAGTGACTGTATTACACTGGAGAACATCCCTAATCTACAGCTGACCTTAACCGAAGATGAAGACGAGGAAGAATCTCTCGGCCTCGCACCAGAGGAGCTGGAGCGTAAAGGGTTTTGAGATGTGCATACATTCAAATGGCCACAACGTCTTCAAATGTTATCAGATTTCCACATCATTGGAAAGCTTAGAAACTACACTTTCAGAATCTGTGAATAACTCAAAATGCCTCTCGGGAGACTTGTTGCTGGTTTTCTCGTGGCTGGTCACATATATGATGACCTCCATTAGTGACTAAGGAACTGTTCCTGTTATAACTGGTCCAGCTTAAAGTGGCTTCTGAAGATCACAAGACCTCTTCCTTCCCGCCCCTTTTTTGCTTTATGCTCCAATAACAGTTGAGCAAGCCTCGGTCAGAACCTTGGTCAACTGTCTCCTTTCCTGTTATTAAAAAATGCTATGTGCTAGGCTAATCTATGTTGAAAAGACAACCAAATTGTGAAGGTTAAAAGACCAGTGTGTAGGATTTAGTGGCATCTAGTGGCGTAGCAAAGAGCCTTATCTAGAGTCAGTGTTTGGTTTGTTTGTTCTGCCTCTCACGTCGCTGCTGCTTGTCTGTGTATGTTGGTAAAAAGCAAGCACATCCCAACCCTTAGAAAAGTTAAATGTATACCACATGCACAAAAGGTTTGTGACAGTTTAAAGACCTGCTGCACATCAACATCACTGCTCTCGTCAACTTATAGCTACTTTTAACTGCACTAGGTCTATAATCACTTACTAACAGGTCTATTACTGGTGTCAATTTAAAATGGAATTTTAAATGCCTCAGTTTGAGTGACTCACCTCTGACAATTCATTCATTAATCTATTTTCATTTTGTTAATGAATTGTGGGGTCAAATTTGAAGATACTAAACACAAGGGCAGTCACCCATATGCAACGGTACTGACCATCAAGAACTCCTCTCATACAGCGAAAAGAAAATGCTTAAAATCTACAACTGACAGAAGAGAGAGAAACCAGGAAGAAGAACTCATTCAACTAGCAGTGAGCTAACAGTGGGTCTCATGACCAACTGGACCTGGCCTGCTGGGGAAGGACAGAATAAAAACAGCTCTGTCTGAACCAGCAAATCTAATAGACTCCTAAATTCTATACAGTGGCACACAGTCATGTGGTCTGCAGACAGCATCACTAGGAATGACTAAACACCAAAAAACGGCCAGACATCACAGATTACTGTTGCACTGCTGCCACCTGCTGGTCAGGATCAGTAAATGTTTGAGGTTCAGGTCGTTTCTGGGTTCTGCCCAGTTAGACAATGATGCTTGTCTATTCCATTTAAACATGGTCTGCTGTTACTGAATCATCTCAAAACATTATGGGACATCATCACAAAAATGAGGAATACTGTAGACACAAAAGGTATGAATAAATGATGCAAATAATTGTTAATTATCACTTCAACAGGCAGCACTGAGCTTTTACACAACTTCTCTGATGAAAAATCAACAATCCTATTATTGGTAATAGTAATTTGTCAATTTAATGTTTTAATTATAATGAAACAACACACCTACTTGGAAAATGTTGACGCATTATTAATACAGAGTGTGAAATATACTTCATTATAAATTCAGTTGATCTTTAGTCATCTAGGCCTGCAGCAGTTTATGGGGCATAAATGGCACACTGGATGTCAAATAGTCTTGGTTTTATCTCATGGGAGCCTTGAGGAAATTAGTAAAGAAAAAAAGACTGTACCAAATACCTCACAGAGAAATACAAGTCAATGCAACAATATAGCAACACTACGTTATCTAAGACAGGGGTGCTCAAACTTTTTCCCATTAAAGGCCAGAACTGAAACGTAATGGTGGATCACAGGCCAAAAGAAAATCCTAGTTGAGATGCAAAATGGTACTAGGATCCCAAGTTCCCTTAACTGACTAACTGTGTGCAGTGTCACTCAGCTTATGAAAAATAATGAATCATTAGGGATCCTCAATTAAAAGAGCATTTTTCCCTCACAAAAGATGAACAGCAATTTCTATAATATATTTCTGAATACATTTTCTTCTTCTTAAATCAAACCTTATGGCAGGTCAACTTTGGACACCAAAAACACTGAAGCAATTCAGAACAACTTTTACAAGCTGGATTCGCAGCTCATATACAGTAGGTATGTGTAATGAGTAAATGCTCTTGATGTCCCACTGCTGATTACAGTTCCTCCATCCTTGTATATCCTCATTGCTTTGTCCTTCCAAACGTATGAAGGTGGAGCCAAGACAGGAAGAATACATCTGGCAGTTTCAACTTAAATTATCTACAGTATGTATGGAAAATGTTCTTGTTCCTCTGTCTTGTAATTATTAACTGCCATGTTAATAATTTACTGTGCACTAAACAGTGTGTTGAATATTTCCCAATAAAAAGGCTATTGTAGAGATATTATATCAATTGTCATTTAATTTCCTCACTCATCATTTCTTAATGTCAAAAGATGTTATATGCCATCCTACACTTTCACCAGTGTTACTGTACATCATGCATCTTTCTTACTGCTACCATTAGACTGATATTGAATGTTAACTTAACTGAAATGTCTTCATTCACTTATTGTATTCAACGTCTGTTTGTATGTTCTGATTTGTATCATCATTTATTTGTGTCAATGTTTTGGTTAAATGTGGTTTGACTTCACTACCAAAAGGATGAATCTAGGCCCTTACCTGTAGCATTGCTGGTGTGAGAGAGGCAGTCGGTAGAGAGGGGCTGCAGAGGTTCATGGGGGAGAAGTCAGAAGTGGTGACAAGCAGAGTTGGCGGGCTGATCTGCAGGACTTTCGGGGGCTTGCGTGTCTTTCCTGAGCTCTGAGTGCTGAGTGTGGTGCTGCTGCTCACTGAGGATGAACTGGTTTCAGCGTCCACAAAACTGGTCTCGTCTCCCGACAAACCAATGCCACTGTCCACCTGGTGGACAAAAGACAGATCATTTCATTAATAACATTTTCTTGATTTCATCACTTTTGCTTTACGCTTGTTATAGTTTATATTCCAGTGAACACGAGGTATGTGTGTGTTTTAGCTAAAACGCACAGCTCATTTAATTTTACATTTTTTGAAATCGTTGTGTCACACAGCTACTGATTATAATGTAGTATAATGTAACTTAACAGCTGCGAGAGCAGAATTGAAATGAAGCAACTAAATGGTTTTGTTGAAATTAATAGTGTGATGAATTTCACTTAAAATTAATTTCCTGCTGTGCTGGTCTTTTTAGGGTGTGGTGCTGCATGACTGCTACACATATACTTGAGCAATTACTTCTATAATAACAGATATTTATAATAAAAATGAATTAAATGACTACTTGTTTGTGAAAAGGGTCACTGGTAGTGATAAATTCACAAAGAATACTCATCAGAATGTAGTTTCCTTCAGCTCTAAAGACCCTTTTAGTATCTTTCAGCTGACTGTTTAGGTTTTATGGCCCACAACTTTTGGTTTCCGGCTGCAGCAGGTGGCTGTTTTCAGAAAAAAGAAAAACCCACTGTGCCCACACGGGCACAGCCAAAGAGTATGAACATAGCGGAACATTTAGCAGTTAAAGAGAAAGATATTTCCCTCTACTGAACTTATAACTGATCCAAATGAGTGATTGATAATGTTTCTCCATGTAAAGTGTAAACTGTTTGCCAACTCATTCATAACTAATAATTGATAATACGTTAAGAGTTTTGATTGCAGCTAGTTTACTCTGCTCCCAGGTGGTCATTGCAGGTCTTTATTTCAAAATTATCAAATCAACATCCATAATAATTTACTATAACTTATTAAGAGTTTAATGCTCAAAAAGCCAATCCACTTCAGTTTCCATCGTTTTGACAGGCTACGTCATTAACAACGAGCCTCCTCCACACGCACCTCGCCTGCTGTTGTTAAAACAGAATCACAGGTGAAAAGATCCTCAGCGTGAGATGTGTTTTGTGGGAGACTTACTGCTGAAGAAAGTCAGCAGAGACACATACAGGGAGAAAGAAACAGAAAGTGGCGGGGCAGGCCAAACCTGTGTGTGTGTAAAAGAGTACTAAAGAGAAAAGCAAGGTGAGTAAATTAAAGTTGTTTAGTAGTGAATTAAGTCAATAAGAAAACATTTATCAGAAAATAGTTGCTATTGCAATTTTTTGTAATGTTAATAAAAGAGTTGTTTTGTTTTCGTTTTGAACGTGATATCGAATTGGTGTCGAGAATTGTAAAATTTCACTGGTATTGTGACTTGCCTAATTGGGACTGTATGAGTGTGTTATGATCCGACTTGTTTGACAGTGGTCTGGCAACACAAGCGAACAACCTAATAACTGCCATCTGACTCTGATTCAGCTGAATCTATTGCTAATTGCACAGTAGTATGTGACCATATGCGGGATTTATTTAGAATGACTCCCCCTTTCAAATCCGTGAAAAGAGCACAGGAAAAAACAAAATATCATGTGAAATAAATAACAAAAACTGCTCAAACTTTTAGCTTTTTGACTGCCATATATATACTAACCTTTTCCTGGGCCTGAGCGTCTGTGGGTTCTGGTGCCTGAGAGTCTGCGGGGTGAGAAGATCCGGACTCCATGTCACTGTCAATGACCAGCTCCTGGGAGGAGTCGGGCACTAGGCTTGGGGAGGGGCTGGCCGAGGTCAGGTCTGATATGTTGAATGTTGGTTCCGACGGGCGGATGTGTTCAAACGAGTAGACGGACTGGGACGGCAGGGAGGAGTGTGTGCTGATGGTTTCGGCCCTCGGGGGCAGAGCTTGCAGAGAATCCAAGTGGTTGGACATCAGGGTGGACTCTATGTCAACCTGAGGAGGCGGTGCTGGTGCTGGCTTTGGAGGAGTGTTTCCAAACTTGATGACGGATGGCAAACCGGTCGGCTGTTGCGGCTGAGCGAACTGCTCCTGGCTGTGGGCTGTGGCAATGAGACCCCTCTTGTCAGCCATCTTCTCTGCTGGGTTCTCTATTTTGATGGACTTGAAGAGCTGGCGTCCATTTTGCAGCGAGTTGAGAGTAAAGGAGGTGTACAGGCCGGAGTGGATGTAGTCGTTGCGGTTTGACTGCTTGGTGCTGGAGCTCAGAGCTGCAGTACTACCTCCTACCTTGCTGCGGTCACCAGACTCGCCCTCCAGTAGACTGCCGTCTCCCCTCTTTGACAATGGAGAGAGGCCCCCAGCACCCACATCCCCGCCGTCTGTTCGGGTACCAACATCTCCTTTCAGGATGTCAGGATAGGACACAAAGCGGTAGACAAACTTCTGACCATTCACCTTCTTTATGATGTTCTGTAAGACACAAAAAAAAAACAATTGCAGAAAATGTTAATTTATACTCTTGGTGAGTAGAATAAAAAGTGCATCATTAACATCTAGGCAGAAAGCACGGAATGAGAGCCAAAACAAGACTTTCCCTCATGTTGTATGCCTTTACCAAAGAGGCAATATAGTAAAAAATAGAAGTGTGACACCACAGAAAAGCCTTCTGCGTGGGACAGCTCTGTCCTTCCTGTCTGCACCAAACTAGCAGCCACTAATGCTGCAGCCAAACATACCAGAGCAGCCCTGCCCAGAACGCCTACAGGGTCAGGCTGTGCTTCTGCCAAACCACAAGCAGAGTGGGAGACAGACAGCACTATCACCCTCTTCCGCAAGTCACTGAGCAAGTGGACTTTAACTGTTCTGAGATGCAATTAACTTGGGTTTTGCTATTTGCTGGTGCACGCTTTGGTGCAGCTGTCTGGAAGAAACGGTCCCCTCTGAGGCTTCAGCTGCTGCTTCAAAACATGTGCTGTTTTGCAACTTAGGCATCATGTCATTGGTTTAATTATGACTGAGAAACAGATTTTTATATATATATATATATATATATATATATATATATATATACATACATACCCCGCAATCTGATCAAACTCATATTCATTTTTTCATTTCATTTCATTTTTATTTTTTGGAAACCGGGAGTGGGCAAAAACATTAGGGTGCTCAAGCCCCTAAGCACCCTATCTATGTCTGTGCCTCGTTCATTCATTCAGCGTCAACAGTAATACTAGATCTCCAAAAAGAGAGGAGGACTATTCTGTAATGTGATGCAACCTCTTGTTGTTTTTCAAAACAATAGATGGTCCCATCAGAGCTTTTCTAGGGCGTCACTGCTCTATCAAAGGGGGACAAACAGTACTGTGTGTACTCAAAGCTGTACACGCTCCGAGTGCTACAAAATGATTAGTACTGATATTAGAACATATTATCGACATAATATTTCGTTTTCATTTCTGATAATGCTATACAAAAGAGAAATTATCAATTTATCCATCTAGGAAATTATCAAATAACATGCATGAAATACAGATTTATCCAGTACTCACCCTTGTTTCACCAGGGTTTAACTGCCACTGACAAAAACCTTATCAGTGTTTTGTCTGTTGTTTTGTCTCAGTCTGTTGTGTAGCTGCTGAACTAGCATTAGCTAACATTATAGTTTCACAGACTGACAGGAGAAGCTTCGGCACAGTCCTGTATGATCCTGATTACAGTGATTAAGATACTGATGTGATCTTTCACTGAAGCATTCCGACTACTGTTTACTAACTGCTAACATAAGCTGTTGGTCAGTACTTGACTGCTATCTAACTGCACCAGGCTCATGTATGTAGTTTAAGCTCTTTTAATACATCCATGTCTGGGCCAGATTATGGCATGTGCAATCAGCTAGCACAAGACTCTTCCCTGTTTATTGTTGACACTTTGAACACTAAAAGGATAGCAACCCTTGCTTTTTTTAATAAGTTTGCAATCCACATTTAAAACAGCTCATAGTTTATTGTGTGGTTTGGCTCTCTCAGGAAATAAATGATACAGCTCATAATATCAAAGTTTTTTTTCATCAGTTGCCATTAGTAACTTGACACTATAAGCAATATCAGGGTTCCCATTTTCTTAAGAAATCCTTTTTTAGGACCATTCCAGGACATTTTTCAGGAGTTTTCTTCACAATACAGGACAACACTTGTTCTCAAACAGGTTCATTTACAGGATATTTGGTCATTTTATTCCATTTCCAGGTGTTTCCATGACTTGAAAACTAGTCTCTTAATATCCAGGTTTTCCAGTTTTTCCAGGAGATGTGGGAACCCTGAATATACTTTGTGATTGGCATTGCAGACCGATGCAGTCTGCACTGCAACTCTTGCTAGTGCACCCCCACTAACTTAGAAAAACACCCTCTGATTTTACTCTGGAACCAGCACTGCGACATCTGAGAACACATTCATCAGCAGTCACTGCAGTAAGCTCCCTGCATAAGACCATATCCACCACATCTTTTTGCAGAATTTCTGGTTGACTTGAAGAAAATGTTTCATTGTCACAAAACATATTAAAACCAAAGACGTTCAATCAAATAGCAAACGTTCAAATTTGACCAGCCACTCAATAGATACCATTGTTTTTTGGCTGGCTAGTGAAGAAAATCTATAAGCCACTTGCACATTTAAAGCAGCATTTGGCTGGTGCTAATTTTGTGCCTTGCTTAAAATTATTGAATTGAATGAATTTTTGATGACAAACTGAATCAACAGAGAAATAAGAAGCAGACAGATAAGACTTGATTTCAGGCTCCAGTCTACCAACCACAAAGTGACCAATCAGGGGCACATTTTGGCAAACTGTATTCTGACATCATTCGGCCCAGAGAGGCCAACATCGGACATTCAAAAACAGCTGAAAAGGCTGATATTAGTCACATGTTTGACAAAGTTGAAGGACAACACATGCTTATGGTTTGGGGCAGGGCTAGGGAGTATAGGGGAGTTGGTTAGGTAGCATGTCCAATCAGCTTTCCTGTAGGAATTAAGGCTGGGAGATGTATGGGGGGCAGGAAAATAGCAGGCGGATGACTCACCAAATACTGGTATCCTATAGCAGAGAAGAGGTGACTTGTTTACCTTGTCATAGTAGTATCTGAGAGCCCTGCTGAGTTTGTCATAGTTCATGTTGGGCTTGTTCTTGCGGGCTCCCCACAGCCGGGCCACCTCCTCCGCCTGCAGCAGTTTAAACTCCCCTTCCTCATTGGTCCAGCAGATCAGCTGCTCATTACTGGGATCCAAAAGGAGCTGGAGAAGGAACTGCCACAGGGTGACAGAGTTGTCCATATCGCTCACTGAAAGAGTTGAAAAACAAAAATATCATCAGGTACATACTTCAGTCAGATTGCCATACCGGAGCTGTACAAAAAGTGCAAAGAGAAAGTCGCCGCGGAGCTTAAAAGTGGTGGAGTTTGTTGCTACCACTACTGATAACTTTATTTACTTTGATTTTACAAAATATTTAATTTAATTTAATAAGTAATAGAGGCAAACTCTATGTTTCAGTTGTGTAAAATGTTACTGACTTGGGAGCAGTAAGATACATATAATTTAAAATAAAGACCGTACATCTTGCAGTGTTTACAAAGTGCATGCCTTTGTTTAAATTACTCAAATGCACAGTGGCTAAGCCACAGATGTTTCTGTAATGAGCAGCTAAATAAAAATGTAATTTGTTTCAAGTCATACATCTTTTAATTTAATTCTACCAAATAGACCCAGCCTATGGAAAAGAACATTTGACACTAAATGTATCTAATATTGTGTTGGTCATTCATTCATTATGTTTTGTTGGGAAAAAAAAGAGGATAAAATAAAAAATAAATAAAAAAATTGCATATTAAATCGCAATGGCAATATTGAGGGGGAAAAAAATCACAATTTGATTTGATTTTCCCAAATCGTTCAGCCCTACTTTAAGTTAGTTCAGTGAGTTCAGTTTATACCGACAGTAAGGACGAAGGGCTGTAACTTTGCTCTGACTTCCTCCAATCATCTGGCAGCATACAGCATGAATAGAAAATCTGATCCCAATTGGAGCAATGGGAAAAGTCTTTATCTTATTCATCCTCACCTGCACATTTAAAAAGTCAAAGAACCACTCACCTCCCACCCAAAACCCCCCAAACTACAAGGTCTGTTGGATACCTAAAAGTATAGGCAGCGATGTGGTGTAATTGCTGTAAATAGTAATTTAACAGCCAAGGAATAAGAGGCTGTTTCTGTTTTACAGGACCAGGTGTAACGTCTGGTACATAAGCTGTTCCCTCATGTAGTTCACACATTCCAGGATGATAATGCCACCATACACCCTGCTGAATAAATTCAAAAGTGCTTCCATTAGCAGCTTGATGAAGTCAAACACCTTCCATGTCATTCTTATCAGGTTGATGATGCTGAAATAATGTCATACATCTAGATGTGGTGTCAGGTTGTTCACATTAAGCCAATTACCCACATACCTAATCATAAATACCCATATTTTCTTTTAAGGACACCTATAAAATGTGGCACTGTGATGTGGCCACTGAGTAGTTCTAGTCAAGGCCAAACATCTTGCTCATATCTGGCTTTCAAAGAGCAGCAAAACACCACGGCCATGGAAGTGAAAAGCCCCTCACAGCAACAGGTAAAGAGTGATATTCATGAAGAATTTAATTCAAACAGCGGAGGTAGAGGAAAGCCATTGACAAAGCACCCTGCAGCAACTGGCATAAAGGCAACAGTATTCACAGGAGAGTAAAAACAATAATTACTATCTTTTCAATACTGTATTATCATTACTACAGCTCCAAATAAGTTCACATAGAACATTGTATTGCACTCGGCTATGTTTGAGTGTTCTGCATTGAATTAACCGGGTAAATAATGTGGACCTGCTGCCAATGCCAATGTTTTACTAAATGAAGTACTGAAGGACTTTTGTCCCTTTTTTTTTTTTTTTACA
>JAGRRF010009292.1:4231210-4244536 GCA_019097615.1 Morone chrysops | reverse complement strand
GGAGTATAGAGACCTGATTGAGAGCTTCATTGGATGGTGTGACAGGAACCACCTACAGCTCAACACAGGAAAAACCAAAGAGCTGGTGGCGGACTTCCAGCGGAGCAAGAGGACCCCCTCCCCAGTTGAGATTAGGGGGGAGAAGGTCGAGATGGTGGACACCTACAAGTTCCTTGGGGTGACACTCAACAATAAACCAGACTGACACTTGAAACACACGAACAGGGGTTCAACCCAGAGATTTTATAAGGTCTGGCAGCCATTTCTGAATGACTTTAACTTACAATTTCCTGCTGGAAACACTGGGACATAATTGATTCACAGGCTCTGTAACTCTGTAACATGTCAGTTTCTTGTTTTTTTTGTTTTGTCATTATTGTTATTTTATTATTGTATATGTTGGGGTTGCTGTTTGGGGACTTGTTAATTGTTTTACAAGTGTTAACAATTCAAAACCCAATAAAAATATTTGAATAACAATAAACTGGACAGGACGGATTACACTGAGGCCCTCTACAGGAAAGGTCAGAGCGGGCTGTTCTTTCTGAGGAGGCTCAGGTCCTTCAACGTGTGCACTCAGCTACTACAGATGTTCTACCAGTCTGTTGTGGCCAGTGTCCTCTTCTTTGCTGTGGTCTGTTGGGGAGGAGGCATCGGCACAGGAGGTGCCAATAAGCTAAGAAAGCTGGTGAGGAAGGCCAACTCGGTGGTGGGGCTGGAGCTGGACAGTGTGGAGGCTGTGACTGAGAAGAGGATGAGAGTGAAGCTGAAAGCCATGTCCCTCTGTCATCCTCTCTACACTGAGCAGAGGCGGCTCAGACTGACCCAGCCCCGAGCCTCGAAGCTTGTTTGTTCCATCAGCCATCAGACTCCACAGGCCACAGCACCCAGTACCTCCAACCCTGCAGATAAGTACTGGTTTAGAACTCCTACCACAACGCACAAACCTTTTGCACTATTTGTATTTAATTTCCACTCGTACTCGTAATATGAGCAGACGTTTAGTTTTCTGCTGATATTTTGCACTCCATATCCTACTTGAACAATGCATGGTGTATATACTTTCATTTATGGTTTTACATCTTCTAATATGAACAACATGAACATTACTTTCACAGCTAAAAGTTATAAATTGAAGGTTCCAGAATACATGAAAAATCATAAACTAATCAGTAAAAGAAAGAAGCTTACTGTATTACATTAATGTATTATCCAGCTAAAGAGCAACCCTAATCTGGTTTATGTGAGTGGCTTTCCTGCAGTCTTCGTGTGTTCCAGTGTGGCTTCCTATGCTGAGACTAAAGGCCATAAACACCCACACAGGTGTTTTGACTCTGGCTGATCAGACCTCCTGTCAGGACTGTGTGAGCGCGTACAGAACACGTTTGATTGATATCTCCCTCACTTATGTGTCGCACCTGTCAGGGCGGGACACCGGTGGACTCTTTCAGATATGTTAAGCAGTCTGTTGAGCTCAACCTCAACAGCCTCAATCTGAAAAGAGGCCTAGTCAAAAAGAACAAAATGAAAACACCCATCTACATATTAGCGGATACAACACTCTAGTCTAATCCAGTAGCTCTACTGACCAGTGTAGACTAGGGCTCTCACAATGCCAGGTTTGCACTACACAATTATCATTCACAAAATCTATAGAACATTCAGAAGAAGAAAAAATTATATTAGTCAACTTTATCTTTTATTGTGTTTTGTCTCTTTCATGGAAAAAACAAGTGTGGTCAACATGTTTATTGACACTGTGAGTCAATGTGTTATGTGTTATTATGATATCTATTGTGAATCTTGCCTGACAAATACCGTCCACCATACTGTAGTAAAAAACTAAAGTAAAACAAAAGTAGTCTGCAAACTATGTGACACTACACTGAATTAAAAACAAAAATTAAAAGCGAAACTGAAATGAAACTAATGAAAAATACAAATCTAAAATGACTCTAGTGTGAACCACATAGTGAGAACTGAAAGACAGAACTTATTTAAGAGGCAATGATTATAAACAGGCTATTATGTGTATTATCAACATGATTTCAATATAAGAACATTTAAATATCACAGTTTAGTCTTGATGAAAAATGTAACCTTTCCCATTAGAAAACTTAAACATCCCACAAAGACAGAAAATGAATTCTCTTTCACACCCCAATCCAATCTGCACAACAGGCCGAACAGCAGCATGGGTAATTGAGTGTCTCATGGCAATCTAAAACCTCTGCATTACTTCCAATCCTTCCTGTGGCCTCAGGTGGCTGCACCTCTGAAGGGTCACATAATTACATGTCGTCCAGAGGAAAGTGACAGGCTCCTCTTTTCCCCAGAGGAGGGGCTTCCTGCTGATAAAAACAGACGATGGATGGAAGGGCTCATGCTGTGAGTGACCATAAGAGTGAGCCCAAAAGTGGGGACAGGGTAGGTATAAATGTGTGTAGTGTGGGTGGATATTATAGCAACATCGAACACGACTTAACCGCTCCGTGTCTCATAGAGAGTCTCAGCTGCAGTGCTTCTTGTCCTGCCGTCTGTCTGCAGCCTAACAGCCTGCCGTTGAATGGATGAAAGAGGAGGAAACTTACTTCCCATGAAGGTTCAGTGGTGTTTAGATCTGCTGGTTGGAGAGGCCACAAACAAAGAGTCTCAAAGTAGCCCTCTGTCATTTGGTTAGCAGTGGGAATGGAAACCTTATCTTGGGATCTCATACCTTATCTACCTAACCTCATATGTTAATGCCAGCTCATTTTTGCATTTGTGATACAACTCTGCTGGATTTGCAGTAACAGGGAAATATGTGTCACACCTAGTGCTCCTAGTCCCTTTCACTGCCTATTAGGAGCACTGCAACAAGCCTGCCCTTTGGCTCAGACTTCTAGCTTTGTGGATGCATTTTATCTTAAGTATGGCTGATACGGTTAAAAAGAAGAAGGAAAAAAAAGCGTACTGGGATTATTTTACTACAGAAGCCGAGAGCGGCCATGGATTTTTTTTTATGCACTGTTATATCGTGATAACGTGTTATTATCTCATTATCTCGATATAACAAAGATAATTTTCTCCTGATAATTAATTGATTAATTAATAATGTGTTCGTCTTGATTTCAACCTACAAGAGCTGCCACAACAGCTTCCAGTCAAGTAAACAAACCAATGTAAAGTGTAACTTACTGTTAGCCTACAGCTACAGCCAGTGGCAACGGAAGCCGTTCGTGGCAGCTCTTGTACCGAAGTTTGTTATCTCGAGATAACAAAGTTTGTTTTCTCGAGATAACGAATTAATTATTTCGTTATCTCGACATAACAAAGAACATTATCTCGTGATAACAAATTAATTAATAATGTGTTGTGTCTTGACTTCAAACTAATGCGCTGCCACGAACGGCTTCCATAGCCGCAGATAACGATCGTTGTCACGTCGAAATAATTAATTCGTTCCAGGGCCGTTCTCAGCTTCCGTCATTTTACTGTAATTGTGATTTGATTCACGATTAGAGGGATTTTGCATGACAATTTAAATTTTCACTGAAAGCAACTATGAAAACTGTGATATAATGTGACATTTGTTGGGGTCTGTATGAATCTGAATATCTTCCATGTGTAGAAAAAGATTTGTAGGCCAGTCTCTGCAGCACTACAGTACATCATTATAAAGCCTTTTGTCACACATTTTACCTTTTTAAAAGTGCAGCAACTTTTTCCACGCCTGCTGTTTCACCTACTGATATGACTTCAAACTTTTAAAATCTGTGCTTTCCCTGTGACATCTCCAACTTCGTTAAGTTGTTCAGGTACGTCAGTGAAACTTGCAATGTTTCATCACTTTGTGACTACTAGGGGCTGGCTATCATTTGAAATATTTCATACCAGGGCCAATACAATGCTGCATCTCAGTACCAAAACAGTGTTTTTTGTTATATACTCTAAGGGATATAAAAATTGTTTTCTACAAAAGCCTTTTCTCTACAATTGATTTTTCGTTTTTTGTTATGCACCAACTCCTGAGGGAAATATCTGGCTTTTTAACTGCTAAATGCTCCGCTGTGTTCACTAGCTAGTCGCTAACCGTGTCTGTCTGTCTGTCTGTGCAGTGTACAGTGGGTTTTTAGAGCAGCTAAACAATGCGCTGAAACTCATTATAAAGCTCAGTAAAGCCGAGGGGAGCTGCAGATTCAGGTTAGAACTCTCCGATGATTCATCACTACCAGATCCTCATTTCATATATTATTGTAAAAATATCATTTACAGCCACATTAACAAAATATGTCAAATATATCCATTTAATTCATGATTCATTTTGTCTTACACAAAGCACCATCACAACAACTCAAAACAGTATTGTGCAGAATAAGCAGGGTTATAATTTAAATAAGGAAATACCCAGTTAGAGAAACACTAGAAGTCTGACCAGACATTCAAAGCCAACTTTCTGCAGTTTATAGTGTACAATACTCGATGGTCAATACCAGAAAAGTACTGCAGTTTGACACCCAGCCCTTTGTTGTTGTGCCTGCTCCTTACACCAGGGTGCTGTTCGGGAGAGGAGGCAGAACAACCACGCTTCTGACAAAAACCTCCAGGTCCTTCCACAAAGGCCACTCATGCATAAAGTTATGAGACTCGCTTGGGCTTGTGCTGAACGCTCCAGATACGTGCACATTCACAGTTCAAGACACACACCCGACATTACAGAACAGCTCGGTGCAGCATCAACAGAGACGGACACATGCAGGCGTTTGGTTGCAGGGAAACTGGTTAGCAGAGGTGGTAAACTGGGATCAAGGCATCCCTGGAGAGGCACCCACACAATTACACTGCACCCACCAACACTAGATCTCATGTGTGCACCTTTCTTCCTTCAAGGCAGAACACACCGATCCATCAGCCCAGGTCGCCTTAATCTTTGGGTCATTTGGGAAGAGTGCTTGTTAGCTGTCATAATGTTATGAGTGTTACTTGTTGTGGGCCGAGCCATCCAACGCCGCCAACGCTCGGCGACGAAAGGGCTGCCTCCCACGTGGCAGATGTGCTGGTGAGGTGTCCCGTGCTCGGGTCCAGTTATGGTGCATGTTTGAGGTCAAGCGCCCAGCAACTCCACTCGCCATGGCGATGTAAAGACGGGACGGACCATCTGCCGTCCACGACCAAGCATCTATTCAAAGTCCATGAGATAATGCTCCGAGTGTGGAGATGGGCGTACACACACACACACACAGGTTTATGCAGCGACACACACAAATCTCACAGAGGGCCCACTCCCTCTGTGAGACAAGGTGTCTCCTTTTTTTATTAAGGATATCTCCCCTTTTGTGTACAAAATTCCTGCAATTCACACCCAAACTAGAGCCACAGCAGAAGGTATTGCCACTAAGATGCTGTGTGACATTAATCCTAATAATGGCTGCTATATGTTGCAAGATTTTAATGTGGCATTTTTGCCATTTTGTCCACTCCATGTTGCAGGCTGAATGTGACTTCTCCCTGTCAGTATCTGCTGTCAACAAGTGTGTGTGTGTGTGTGTGTGTGTGTGTGTGTGTGTGTGTAAGCTTCTTATGGGGACGAGTAAATCTGCCCTGACTCATCCAGACCTGCTGGGTTGGAGACACACCCCCCCACACACAATCTGTCCCAAACTGTCATGTTAAAACCGGTGATATCGGGGCAAAAATAGGACAGCGTTAAAACTGCTGCCAGGGGAAAAGATTACCGGTGAACGTTATGCAACGTCTGACATTAGCAGCGAGCGTTATCTACTAGGCACTGAGATAACGTAAGCTAGGTCAAATCAGTCTTGTAACGCGGGCTATCAATGCGCTATAAACGCTCGGACTGGAGCGACTCTCTCTACTGTCCGACAGCCAGGCAGGCACCCACACAGAGCAAAATAAAAGACCACTTGTTGATGAATAACGTTAGTTTCGTTACCGTCAACACACGCTACCAGTTATTCCCCGACACTCTAAAGGCGCAGTGTCGAGCCCAAACGCCGCAGTCGTCTTTTAGCATGTGTGCAAACACCCGAGGAGACAAACAAATCAAGGCTCTAACTAAACCTTAGTTTGCTAACTGTAAGTTAGCTGTTAGCTAGCTTCACGTTAGCTTGTCTGTTAGCGTTACCTCGCTCGTAGAGCCCGCTGAATTTCCGAGTGGTCGAGCCGCGTCGAAATATTCCCAAAACATTGCTGGAAAGATTTCTATTGTGTCATAGCTCAGGAAACTAGTTTCAAGCAGAGTGTCAAGAAAATGCCTGAACATAAAATACATTAAACTGCCTTTGCCTTGTACCGACGATATATCCTTTGAACTAGAAAAAATGTTGCCTTCACTGTCCCTCGTACACATCAGATTCTCTCAGAGATCTGTCGCGATTC
Organism: Morone chrysops; assembly: GCA_019097615.1. Classification (NCBI taxonomy): domain Eukaryota; kingdom Metazoa; phylum Chordata; class Actinopteri; family Moronidae; genus Morone; species Morone chrysops. Next base: position 4,238,158 of record JAGRRF010009292.1, on the reverse strand, counting down.
TAAGTGCGTTTACTCGGAGACTAAATGTGTTGGTAGGAGTTTTTTAATGTAGAATTTATGCAGCACATTTCTTTGATTTGCAATGGGAAGATTTTAAAAAACTGGGGCTTTAGGTACACATTTTAGTATTATTATCACAATATCTAAAAGAAATAACTGACAAGAGAAAACAATGAATATTTAATCAAGATTCTTGCTGATTATTAAAGGTTGTGCAATACTCGCAACCGCCATCGTTTCCCTCGTTCACGCGCCTTGCATATTTTTGTAGTTTAAACGTACATCTCAGCACCTCCTGTAAGAGACAACTACCACCTGTTTGCTCGTTGTGTGTGCAGTCACGTTTCCGACACTTCAGAAAGCACTCAAATGTGTCATTAAACTCACGCTGAGATCACTTCCTCTCTTGTTTCTGTGGTTGTTATGTTTATTATTTTGTTGTCACTTTATCACGCAGTTACAAAATTCCCCCGAGTAAAAATAGCAGCGTGTGTTGTCTCTAACTTATGGCTTAGTGTTGATTTCTCTAGTGTGGGTTTGCAACGTGTTAGTAAGCGTCAATTTATAACTAGATAAAAATTCAAAACAACGACTTTAGCCTGCCAAGTTAATAAAAACGTTAAGTAGTTCATACATTTATTGTACTTAATGCAGTTACATCAGGTAATACAGGATGAATGGATACATTGTAAAATAATTTGATGTGGTGCCAGTAAAGGAGAGAAGCAGAGCCATTGTGTGAAAATGTATTTAGTACCTGTTGATAAAATCATGAAAAGAATGAAAGCAAGGAGGTGTGTGGGGGAGGCAACCTATAATGACTGAGCTGTGTGATTTTCAGCATTATCCCAGCATGCACTGGGCTTAAAGAAGGGTCTGTCACAGTGCTATCACACACAAGGTACATCATTTTTTTTTCTATATTTGATTCAAAGCATTTAGTGGAATTGTAACTCAATAACTCACAAACTCATTCATTCACATTTTGCAGGCTGCAGAACCCCCACAGGGGGGAGCTGTTCAGTTATTGTCAACAACTACAACCTAATAGCTTAAGAGCACATGAATCCCTCCATATGTTGGCTTTGAGGAGAGTGACTGAAACACAGTTTGTTTCTTGTAAATGAAGGATTATTTTTTTTACAAAACAAGTGTTGGTGATTGTTGGAACAAAGACTAACAAAGGTTTGAATGAAGTTACGATGATCAGCAAGGTAAAATTACCCTATTTGTCAATGGAGTCTGTTGGCCAGCGATAGCAATATAACAACTGTTGCTGATTAAACAAAAATGTTTATTCTTTAAGAATAAGGTCTATCTCTGTAGGGATCCTTTCCTCAACACTAAGAATAATCTAAGAAAACAAACACTGTTAGTAGGTGTGCTTGACCAGTGCATTTGTCCTCAAGAATTACAGCCCGTTCAGCAAATATTTTTTACATATAACTGAATTTAGGTTTTTTTCCCCAACCAAACCAGTGTTTGTGATTATTGGAACAGTGGAAAGATGATTTTGGTGACTTTTATATATTTCTGTCCAGTTTGAAGTGTGTTCTATGATTATCTGTAGGTAAAATGACTGTTCGGGTAGTGGTTCCCCCTTTGTTTTGGTGCTCTGGTGCGACAACTAGTGGCAGCGAATGTTGAATATATTTTTTAATGTCACCCCCGACAGGCAAAATCATGAACACCAGATTATTTTGAACTTTCAAACTCTTGTCAATTAACATAAATAAGACAGGTTTTTATCACTTTCATCACACAAAAATTAAAGAATAGAGGATTTATATCACAGGCTGATTCTGAGAAACTGGTTTGTGAATTAATCTAAACAAGACAACAGAAACCCTCTCTTTGCTGGTTCACCCTGACAAACAACAGTAAGTAAGTACACTTTCCTTATAAAATTGCCTTTACAAGGAAAGGAGAATAAATAACAAAGAACATAAAATAATAAAAACTACACAGAAGTTGAACACACAAACAATAAAAGCAATAAAACTGAAAAGAAAGCAATACACCTTACAGGACAAAGTGCTTACAGGACAGATGAGTTTTTAACAGCTTTTTTAATATTGTGTGTAACTCTGCATTGTTAAGAACTAGGGGCAAGAGGGTTCCAGTGGTCACTTTTGGTTTTGAGCCTGGCTTTCAGGACAGCCAGAAGGCCTCAGTGATATCACCGTGGACAGGGGATGCAGTAATTCCGAAATATAAGGTGGTGCCAGCCCATGCAGTGCTTTATAGGTGATTAAAAGATTTTTTAAATCAGTTCTGTATCCAATGAGTAACCAGTGTAGGCTGACCAACACTGGCGTAATGTGTGCTCTTTTTTTTTTAGGCCAATGATAATTAGTTTTTCTCTGCAGTCTTACATTTTTTTTGAATAGCTTTTGTAAATGGTACAAAACCTCTTTGTTGTGATTATTTTATGAAGGCAGACATCATTAGCAACATTTAATAATATCTTCTCTACAGAAACCTACAGTAGAAACAATAGAAACTGAAAGCATGTTTTCAGACAAACCACCAAGTGGCAGCATATCACAGCAGTTTCACACTACCATCAACCAGCCCCCAGCAAACTTTAGTCTAAATCTTTGTACATAATTTGTTGCTTTCTGGTGTGAAGACTGTAAAGTAAACATATGGCTAATCTCTTAAAAAAAATAAATAAAAAAAAATAAAGTCCATACAATTCTGTTGTTAATTTGCACATGTGTTTGTTTACCTATAAAGGATAAGACATAAATACAAGCATAACTTTAAATAACACATTTAGCAGGTGTAATAGACACAGTGAAGGCTGAGAATTGTTTAAGGGAGACTTACAAAAGATGTACAAAAGCTGCCCAATATGTGTATATTATATCACATTATCATTGAAAAAAGAAACTATAAGAAGAAACGTGTTGCTGCAAACATTTTTGGCAGCCAATCAGAGAATAGTATGAGTCCTAATAGGATTCTGACATTCAGCTGAAAAACATTAAAGACTATTTAGGCCTTAATGTGAGACATTCAAAGACCAGAGGGTGATTATTTATAGACTGGTGGTGCTGGATTGAATTGGTGGATGAGTGACTCATCATAGCCGAGGGAGAAATATCCAGTATTTAGATTACCCCTCTGAATGTCTTCTGCAGCTTTACAATGTGCTAAATAAACTGCAGGTTTGAGAATATCCAGCAAGTTCTTGTTAATCCGTGGAGTAAGGTTTGTGCAGAAATGATTCCATTTCAGCTCCTCTCATGTTATTTGACGTGTAGTATAAAACATAGTCTCTGTGACGTCAACCATAGGTTTCTGAGCAGCCGTTGTGAAGCTCAGTGTGGTTGGCTCTGGCCGTCGCCATCTTGGAAGTCCTGACTCTGTCGGCTCCCTGCCAATCAAAAACTGGGAGGTGGACAGTCCACCTTTACATCCTTGTTATGTTTGTCACAGACTCACTTACACACTCTTGCAAACTTCCCATCTTCAAGTTGGAACTTGTAGTTGATTTATAGACTAACGTTTTTTACTACTGCCGATCACATTTACTCATCAAAAATAATAAAATTGGTATTCATTTGTGAAGATTAAGTATCATAAACCTTTGGTCGCTGAGGACCTTATTTTCTGCAATAATCCAAAATCCAATGGAAAAATCCCATTTCCTTTTTGTCAAAGGAACCAGGGTGATGCTAACTTCTGGGTTTGGTTACGAAAATATGCCATCCCTGCAGCACTCCACTGGTCCAGTGTACGAGGATCTATTGGCAAAAATGGAATATAATATTCATAGGTATGTTTTCATCAGTGTATAATCACCGGGATATAGAAATTGGTTTTGTTACCTTAGAATGAGCCATTTTAATCTACAGACATCGCAGATCACCTTCCATGCAGTCCGCCATGTTGAACCGCCATGTTAGCAGTAGCCCAGAACGGACAAACCAAACACTGAATGTTAATAGGGCCTTTCATGTTTTTCATGTGTTTCACAGCCAATGCAGTTTCTCCTACACACTTCACAGCCCATTTTCATTCCCATGTCATCAAATACAGACACGAGCGGTGTTAAGTTAGTTGCTGCAGCTTCACTGCTAGATGCCAATAAATCCTACACACTGGTCCTATACGAGGACTACTGAGTCCTGACTTAGGTCCCAAAGAAGAAACTACTTTACAAAACAACTACAATAGCACTTCTTAAAACAGAAAAAAATTATATGAAGTCATGAGGAACAGATTGGTTGACAAAGTCAAGAAAAAGTGGAATGACAGAGCCATGCACCAGTGAGATATGACAAAAGGTACACCTCTGAGATCTACGGGTACCTCTGTCAGTAGGATTAAGGTTACAGAAGCTAAAATACTTTGTAGAGCTGAAACTGCAGAGTTGGGTGATGATTCTCACTACAAGCAGTTTTAGATTGCACATAATGATTTAATTCATTATTGATATAAAAAATATTTAATAGCAGCTTTAAGCTTTTCTGATTCCTATAGACATTTAGTTTACAACTAGAAAGAAGGGGAAAAGGGAATAAAGGAGAAGGAGAAAAGATTTCATAAATTCTTAAAATACATTTCTTAATAATTGACAAAGAACACAAAGATCCACTGCAACAGAATAACAACGTTCTTCTCTGTTCTATACTGAGATGAGAGAGATGTTCAAATCAATCATCAGAGTAAATATATGGCTCTTTTAAGACAGTACTGTGCCTCTTTAAAGACAGTACAGTACTCTGTTGTACAGTAACCTCTGGTCACAACTGTTGTCAGCTACTCTTATTACATTACAGCCTGTGGGCACATTTCATTTCTAAAAGGAAACCCCCCTTCTTCCCTCTATCCAGCCCACTTTCTCTATTTCACCGCCTGCCTCAGCTACCCTTTGTGAATCAGAACACGACAGGAATCAGATGCTTTTTCTGACCACATCTTTCCACAATAGCGAGCGCATCCCAGAGTGTGAAAGAGCATAGCGGGAAAGGAGGCAACGCAGGTTTTTGCTTTGAAGCCAGTCCCAGTTCCCTGCGGGTGCTCCCTCCCAGCCAAACACAACTGGAAAGTACCAACAGCCAGAAATTCCAGCCTGATATGTGTGCAGACAGAGCTGCAGCTTCCTCTCTGCTTTCTGGAGTGCTGAACTAAGAGATATTGCACCATACTGCAGCAGTCAGATCAGTATTGGAAAGTGATTACAGAATTGAAAGCTGCCTGCATTTTGGAGTGGCCTTGATGTGGTTATCCTGCCACCTACTCAGTGCTGTAATCCACTGCTGCAGGAAATTCAGATTGGTGTCATTTCAGTGAGACATTCACTGGGTAAATTAGTACAGGATTTGAATGTTGTAGCTGATGGAGAAGTTATAGGCATACTGTGTGATAGTTTAAAGTCCTGTATACCAATGTATTTATTACTCATCGTAGGCTTTTTAAATATTAAAGCTGTTTAATGTTGTTTAATTGTTTTTTAACAATGTGTCAAATGTGTAATGTGAAAGAGGATGTTTGAGTCTCTTGACTTTGCACTTCCCCTCATTGTTTTGGATTTCCCAGCCCACAAATTTACTACTTTGGTTAAGTCTGTGTCCTTATCAACGTTGTTTCCAGCCGCAGCAGACAGCTGCTTGCTTTAGCTGATAAACCCACTGTACACCACCTGCTCAGTACCAAGCAACAGACTGACAAAGCTAGCAGCTAGCTGGTGAATACAGGGGAACATTTATATTTCTCAGCAGCTAAAGTAGGTAAATGCGATGAAATAGGTAAAAAGATGAGTGATTGTTGGACTTGAGACTTGTGTTGAGTCACCAGAAACATGATTCCAAATGAATGCTAATGTTGCTAATGTGGCAAATCTTTGCTAACGTTAGCCAACACGTTGTAATGTAACCCTTAAAGCAACTTGTACAAAAAACTTGTAATACGGTTGTCAAATAAAGGCTGCCTAGTAAAAAGTATTATAGATTTTTTGGGCACACATCATTTACAGTAGGTATTATCAAGTTGTTGTAACCAGACTATGTTTGCACATCCAGATGACGCAAAGCAAAATTAGCATTCATTTTAATTTGCGTTTCAGGCCATTTAGGGTAGTAGAATGAATATATTCACTTAGCTCTGCTTTGGTCTCCACCAATTCCTGAGGGAAATATTGATCCACTGTATTCAACAGCTAGCCGCTAACTTTGTTGTTTGACGTTTGACAAAGTAAGCTAAAAGAGGCCGACAGAAACTGCAGAGTTGGGTGATCAGTTTGTCTATATGAGCAACCCCATTCATATTACACCTAGCCATCTGATCCATTGTCAGTGCAAATATAATGATATGCGCACCTTTAAGTACAGTATTTTAGCAAATGTATTACTTTACACCACAATCATTAACAGGCAGGGGTCTAAACGAGACTATATCACTCATCATATATTAGCCCAGGGTTTCTGCAGGTTTCAACTGGATGCATTTAAGACCTTTTTAAGACAATTATGAATGCAGTTTAAGACCTATTTTAAGTCCACATTGGCCTAAACAATACAAAGGATGTGAAGGAAATCATTTTGCAGTTGTTACAGCATGATCACTACAATTTTTTCCCAAAAACACATTTAAAAGCAAGACTAAAAAAGGCACCTTTATATAAGTAACGTTAACTTCATTAATCCAACCATTTTGAAGACCTGGTAATGTCATAATGAAGACATTTTGAGGCCTAAAATTCAGATTATTAGCTTTCAGACTTTCTAAGACCCTGTGGACACCCTGCTGAATGGTAGTGAGGGTTAAAAATGACTTATTTCACACAATCAATTTTTTCTTTTTCTACTTTTCACACATGAATCCAGCTATTATTATAACCCATTCTGTACAGTTCTTTTCATATAAGCATCCCTCAAATAACAACAAAGCAAAGGATTCCATATCTTTTTTTTTTTTTTTTGCTTTTATTTTTGCAAA
>JAGRRF010009292.1:4201660-4222547 GCA_019097615.1 Morone chrysops | reverse complement strand
CCTGTCTGTAGTCTTTCATGTAATGTTTTTATTTTCTATGCTCATCAAATAAATATAAGCTACTATAAAACATCCAGCATAATCAGAGTCACTGTCACTGGGACGTATTTGACTTGGAGTAGCTGACTTTTGCAGGGGTGGCATGAAGCATGTGTCTCAGCTTTCCAGTCATTCCCAATTTATGCAATTCCAACACTGCACAGCATGCAGAAATATTCAAATACACTGGGCAAAAATAACATTTATACCACATACAAAAAACCTCATGGTTTTTACCCCAAAATGACTGAGATTAGCATAAAGTGGGCATATCTGCAAGAGTCACTGTTAAAGTGTCAAGTATATCACAAGTCTTAGAGCCAAAACATGTCATACTTGGATTTCTCTTATTCCAACACAGATAACAAGGTGCTCTCAAGTTTCTGCTGCAGCCTACTCTCCTTGGAATTTACAAACAAAAAAAATTCATCCAGTAAAATATGAAGCATGAGCTCATGCATCTACATTCTTATCTAGTAGAGATCTATAACAAAGTGGTTCTTTGTTATAGATCATCAATGTGGACCAGGGCTGGATTAACCTGCTACAGGGCTCGGAGGCAAAAATAAGCCCCTGTGTTTTCCAGCTTTTAAGTTGATTAAATACTGTTTTTTGAAATAATATGCACAATGTAGGCATAATATCAACTGAAAACCAAAAACCAAAGACAAAAGTAGTGAAAATGAGAAAGAAGCTATTTGGAACCGCAAGCAGAGCACAAGTATGGTCATACAGTGAAAAAAAACAAAACTATTAACACTTTGTTTTACGTCCCCTCCCTTATTTAGCATTCCTTATTATTATTATTATTATTATTATTATTATTATTATTATTATTATTATTATTATTATTATTACACCCTTTATTAAAAGTTATTAATACAAATATTTTCCCATAAAAAATATATAATATAATATATATATTATTACAGCTGTGTTTGTCATTCATTATCTGTTTATTATGCAGCCAGTTATAGTTATCAAATATGTATGTGTAGATATATATGCTACAGTCTCTGAAAGACAGTGTCGCGGAGGTTAGGATAATTGGGTGTAAGCCAATGTTAATAAAAGGTCCTTCATTGTACACATTAAGTATTAAGATTGCATTCAAATTAGGCTTTTATGAATAAAACAATCTATCTAATCAAATTTAGTTATATTAATGAGGTAATCAAATTACCTTGGCAATTAAGGCAATGTTCATGCTGCAAGCCATAGCGTTTGTTTTGTTTGGCTGATCACATTATTTTTGAAATGTTGCCAATATCAGATTCTAGAGTGAACTGCTCATCGTCCTGAACTCATCTCTAAAAGAACAATAACTCATACGCACGCAGCACGCAGCACGCAGCATGCTGTCGTACAGAAGTAAACATGGCAGTCACTGAAGTCAAGGTGCAGTGGAAGCCAGCGAATTTGTGAGCAGATGATAATGAGGATAAGGACGGACACATTTTTACAATTCTTTTACAGAGGTGTGTGTGTGGATGTGGGTTGGACTGTGACGTGAATGGCTTCACAGAGACAGTTTCATTCAAAATTTTGGCATGTCAATAGCTACTTTAGCTCAATCTGTCATCCTCAAGACACTTCAGGCCAGTGAGGGAAGTCGCTTGAATTCCAATATGAAAGTTTACATTGAGGATACATTGCAAAAAGATAAGACCTATATATGATTTAGGACCACATACATAGAAAGTGGAAAACAAACAGATTTGGGCCACCTTTGCCTGCAGTGTGAATAGAGCCTGAATGCCACACAGTTCTGGGACCTTTGGGGGCAGTTTCCAACTTTGCTCTGTTATTATTAATTCAGCCTTGATGTGGATCATTTATATAGTCCATTAAAAACTGAGAGACATATTGGCCCAGCTCACATGTAGCATTATTCATTGAAGCGGTGTGTCTTGATTCTTTCACCATTAAAGTTTAACTAAAGCTTATGCAACGTACACAACAATATTGTTTTCTACAGTATATCATTTACAGAAAAGAAGAGCATTTGCACCTATGGATTGGTCAGACCAGTAGACTAACAGCTTGAAACCATTTATGTTCATTGTACAGGCCTTTTGCCAATGGCCTGTGTTGTTTTATAAGATGACATATAGCATTGCACATTTTTACTTTCACCTTTTATGTAAAGGTGGAAACATTGTATGGGAAGAAATCTGTCACATATGATTCCCTCTCAATCCTCCATTCTTGGTCCATGGAAGTTATTTATCCCAGTGGAACAGTTCACATCTGAAAAAGCCCTTGTAATTATGACACGTAGGGTTCGACTGCAGCTTGTAGTGTCACTAGACACTCTGCGCTGTTTGCCAATAACAATAGGAAAAACTGTGACATGGTAATTCATGTTGGGACAGATGATGTCAGGGTAAAAGCTTGTCGGAGGACTGTGTGCTTTGGAACACAGAGGTAGAAACAATGCAATCATCTTCTCCAGACTTCCACCATGAGCTTTCTTCTAGAAACAGGGATTATTATTAAAGAGAGAAGGACTCCAGTGGTACAGTATATCAGTACTGCAGGAGTCTATATTGCTGAAATAAAACAGGATGTAGGCAGGAACATGGCAGATTCCATGGAAGCAGCCTGCAGGGTCAGTTCTTATTTTCAGGTGATTATACACTAATGAAAACATACCTATGAATATTATAATAGATCAATAGACAACAGACCCTCCTACATGTTACACACTGGATCTTTAGAATAGTTGATTGTTGAGTCTCATTCCCAGGGTGTCAAATACAGACTTATCTTTTTCGACTGTGGTTTTCATTCAGGCCCAGTGGATTTTTGTAAATGCCATTAGGAGCACTAGAAGGAGCCAGAGGATTGTGATTGTTTCACAGATTATCTGTCTAGTGTACTACTGTCAGGATATACTGAAAGTTTCAGCAAATATGACAAAAATATATTTTCACAAAACAAACCTACTACAGCTTTAACTCAACCACGGACAAATCCTCAGATTACTTTACTTCTTTTGTTTGATTCCTCTGGGTTCATTCACCAGAGTGATCATGTGAAAGAATCATATCCTTCATCACTGGTCGCCTCTTTAGGTACTGAACACTGAGGTGCAAGAAAGCCTGCTATGGAGGATGTGCAGTGATGTGGACATGAATTTCCCCCTTGGAGGACAATAAATTAAATTGATTGATTGATTGATATTCAAATTAAAAAGCCCAAAACAAAATGCACTAAAAGAAAACAGGATTCAAAGGATCAAACTTTAGACTGAAAATCTTTGCATTTATTCAAATCATTACCACATTGAGGACATTGGTATAAGTGCCATGAGGAAACCATATCCTCACGTCTTTTCCTTTTAGAGACCCTCTATTATTTATCAGTATAAATTAACTTGGTGAAGAAGGAAAGGTGTGCTGCTGGTTTGTTGTACAAAGGCGCCCTCTGGTGGTTCAGCAAAGACAAAAAGTCAGAATTCCAAATAATTCATCCTTACACCAATAGGAGATGGGAAAATGATTGAAATGATACAAAAATTATAGCGGTTGTGTATCAAAAGGTGCAAACTAAACAACACATAATAAAAATAATATTTAAACCAAGGTTTAAAAACACCACCATTAATCTTTTTTCTAAATACATACAAGAACACACACAAAAGGGATTATGAAATGATAATTAAAAGCTCTGTTATACATTCATTAGAGGTTGTAAGAGTACACACATTCTTTACTCAAGCAGAAGTACAGATACTTGTGTAAAAATACTCTGATAAAAGTAGAAGTACTGATTCAACTGCTTTACTCAATAAAAATAACCACAGGCTCTGCAATGTACTTTAAGTATAAATATAAAAACTACTCTCCTCGTTTCTCTGGATAGGATATTTCTACCTTTCTGTGCAAAACTAACAGAAACTTCAAAACGGTGAGTCACCCTCTCTCGTTTGTTTCGTCATGTCATGCGTGATATGATTATGATTATTGATGTAGGGAAGGCGTGCAATGACACAAAAGACATTTATTCCCCTCACATGCATTAAAAACTAAAGTAACAAGCTTGTTTTGAAGGAGTAGAAAGTACAGATTTGGGTGTAGAAATATAGGGAGTGAAAAAACTAGTATTTGTACTTTCTTACTTCCCATTTCTATAACTCATGGTGGCACCTGTATATTTATATATATGCCACACAATATTACTCCTATGGAATCATCTGTGGATTGATAAAGTTATATGGCTGTTGATTCAGGTAAACCCTTTGAAGATGATGGATAAAATATGTTGGTCAAGCTAAAAACAAGCCTTACAGGCGTTCAACAAAATGCTTATTCTCTGGCTTGCTTAGAGTTAGATGATACAATCAACAGGGATTAAACACACAAGCTACAACTTTAATTACTTAGCTTTCGAGGTGTTGGTATAGTTATTTTTGAATTTTGGAAAAAGCTTAGTTAACAATTCCCCCCCTGCTTTCAGTGCTGAACCAAGCTAATTGCCTCCTGGCTCCATACTTAATGCATGAAGATGAGAGTAATAATCGTCTCATCAAATTCTCTGCTTTCACACACACACGTTCACTGCTTGAAGTTTAGCACCCCGTGGGAAGACGTACAACAGCTGTATGTACAGAACATTGCAAATAAACTGTTGCAGGTATCTTTCACATGCAACATATCCAAGTAACTTTGATGACAGACTGACATCAGTGCAATATTTGATAACCTTGGTCACACTGTAGGTGCCTCTAGACTCATTCTAGATAAGAAAATCTGACAGATGCATTGTAAACTTTGACAATATTTTCCCTGAGATGTTGACATAATGGTGCCAGAGGTGGAGCAATAGTAGAACAAAATGATATCTTAGTCATTGACCTAGCTAATGAATAACCAGTATAGCTCCATACAACTGACACAGCTGGCTGGGAAGGTAGCTTCATTTGAAAGGTTGATATTTTTTTTTCTCTCTATAGAGTAATTAGCGTAATTCAGTTACTACACGCTGGCTGTGTGTTCTCCATAGAAGCCAAACGGAGCATATGGATGAGGAGACTGCAGCATAGTTCAGCACACAAGGAGTGTCAAGACTCCAGTGTGGTTTCTTAGCAACAAGACACAGCAGGATATCGCTCCCTATCATTGCCTATACATAAATATAAAAAAACAAAGTCATTTAATACATGAACATAGTTCAGTGCACTGATTTTACCGGCTACAAATTGCTCTGAGTGTGATTAAAGCAAAGCATTCATCCACATCTCACATTAACGGCGTTGAGAAAATATGTGCTGCCTTAAACTGATGCTACATTTGACACGTGGCATGTGCCTCGAATGCAATGACCATACAACTCGAATCTTAAAAGGATTACTTTATGTCACAGTGCCCACACAGGTCCCTGAACATCTGTAAACCCTCAAGAACACAGTAACTGTAACCACTCCAGCATCAGAGGTTACACTGTATCCTCTGCTGATGTTTTTGAGGTGGCCAGCGCTGGAGGTCAGCATGGCTGTAGACAACCCTGGTAGAGCAGAGTAAAGCCAGCAGGCTGAAGCAGCAGGCGGAGGCCATGTAAGCCCTCACACTGTTAGCCAGCTGCACTATCGAGCCGAGGCACATTGCCGGCAGCACCTGCAGGAGATACACAATTACATTTTAAATGGCTGATCGGGATAATTTGCAATGCATTTAAAGGCATAATTGCTCATTTCTTTCACGATGCAATGTTGAAGAGTTTCATTCAATAATTGATATTAGCACTTCTTGTGTCTCAAACGATCACAATTAAAACTATACGCCTGTTTTACTATCTCGATAATTAGACTTCATTGTTTTGTTTTATTCATTTAGTTGAACATGGTGGTGGGGGTGGATTTTGCTTTTTTTTTGCCTTAACCAATCAGTAGCAACACATCCTTTCCTATGATAGCTGTTGCTAGGCACAGTTGGTTTTCATAACAATAGCAGAAATGTGTGCTAGAGACCACTGAAGCCAACGCACAACATGCAACAATGGCAAAGTAAAGCCAGCCCCACAACTGTCATTTTTCAATTTTGCTGTGCTGTCAATTTGTCACATTACATTTTTGACCTAGCTTGACCTAAATTGTGCATTTAAGAAGATATTAAAAAAAAAAAAAAATTTATTTGTTAGATGGCATTTAGTGGTGAGGGTGAAGAAAGCCGATAATTTGCTAAATGCCAGTTGGCAGTATAGGTCCTTAGCTGACGGTATCAGCTGGTTTTATTCTGTCTTAAAACCCCAAACAGATTTTGAGGTACAGCTACATACTCACAGCTGTGTGTCAGCACTCTCACCCACGCTGTATTTTTTAAGAGCTTTTGGGCAGAGGTGACAGACTCTCTCACATACTGAACAGAAACCTTCGGGCATACAACAGATATCTTGTTGTTTGCTGTTGGGCAAAGGCTACACAGTTGCAGAGCAAGAGTTCACAGACACTAGCTGCTTAAGCTGTTTTGGCACTGAGTTTGATGACTTGCGAGATGCACGAACGGTTTTAGACTTGCTAAACAGTGAAAGAGCTGAAGTGAAAGTCCATAGATGCATATTTTCAACAGTAATATGATGAATAGTACAGCATATTTTCTTGATGTTCTTCCTGTAGCTCATTTAGACATTTAAACATACTATATTTGGCTTAAATCTAGAATTTGCTTCACACTGTACTGTTTTCTTCCTAATAAATAATTAACAATTTTGGTAATTTAAATAAATGATCCACGTTACCTGTGAGAGCAGGTAGGCGCTGTCCAGTATCGCCATGTCAAAACACATCCCTCTTTGTGAGACTGGTGTGCAGTCCGTGTGACCTGTGTCACCTCGGGCCACAAACAGTGAAACATGGGGCGAGCCAACAGCGGGCTCTGCCCCAGGTGAAGACAGTCCCCCTGTGTGGCCTTGAGCATGAGGAGTGGCTGGACCACAGGAGATGAGGGGCTCAGTAAGCGCTGCTACAACCACATTTTTGTTAAGCTGAGGAGGTCTGGGCTTGGATGATGTGAAAAAAGCCTTGAAGAGAGAAGGATGAAAGAAATGGATGCAATCACTAAAATGGAGATCAATTACTGTGTGTAATTAGTTATGTAGTGGAGAATATATACATTCTCTTTCTGAGACTGAGAGGAAAAGATCACTACCACTCTCATATCTGTGCGTGAGCACAGCGCTGAAGCACGAAAGTGATTAGCAGCTAGCCCAGTTGTCTCCAGAGGTAAAAAAAGATCAAAAATCACTTGCCAACACTTTTCACTAATTAAAACATTGTGTCGCCTTTGTTAATCTGCACACAAACAGAAACATACAAAAGAGAATTGCGCAGTGACTTCCTGGAGTCTTGTTATCACTATGAGAAGGCCAAGAAATAGTTACAACACTCAAAGGTTATACAGGAGTTTTACAAGAGTTTTACAACATTAATATGGGAGCAAATAATATATATATATATATATATGTGGTTTGCTTACACAGCCAGCCATTTATTTCAACCAAACCAGAGTTGAAACAGTGGAAAGACTAACAAAGATGGTTTTGGTGAATTTTATTAATAGGTAAAATTATTGTTTTTGTAAAAGGAGTCCAGTCGTAGTCGTAGTGCTCATTGTTTTAGTCTAAGACACTGGTGCTCTAGTGCAACATCTAGTGGCAACTCCCTTAATGCTTGTGAGGTGCTTTTGTACTTTTTCACTTTGATCAGAGCCAGTGTAGCTGTTTTACCCTGCTACCAGTATTTACGCTAAGCTACGCTAACCACATCCTGACTCCAGCTCCGAACGTAATGTAAATATTTAGGACTGGTATTAATCTTATCTAATTGTCAGCAAGAAAGTGGAACTTCAAACTATTGCTTTCCTTTAAGAAGTACTGAAATGTTCAGTTCAGTTGTTCTTAAAGACACTTTGTGTAGAATTGGAAACCTTCTGGTGTCCCCTCAAGTCAAAGTCAAAAAAGAATGTATATTGCTACTTGACATTTAGACCAAGACTCAAAGCAACATATAGACTGTACCAATTTTAATTTATTTATTTTTCAATTGTATTATATAAATAGTTTTTCTTTAAAGGAGAGTGTCTTACTTCAAGTTTCATAAATCAAACGCAGCTTCATCTTTTCTTTAGACTACATTGCTTAGTAAATTCTAATTATATTGACATACTCAATATACAAAGTGATCAGCATCAATAGGTGTGAAAACTGACTCTTCCCTGCATGTCTGTATGTAAATGTCTAGTGTGGTTGGGAGATTAACGTACTTGTATATCTGAGTGATAGAGACATAGCAGGGTGTATGGCAGGACCTGAAGGACGCTGAGTGTGTATCCTGTCACAGCCACCATGGCGGTGACCGTTATCACACTTTCTGAGACACTCAGAACGATGGTGGCAAACACCAACAGAGCTACGCCACTGATGTACACCACCCTGACTCCCAGCAGAGCAACCCAGCGGCCCATGAGCACAGAGCACAGCACCGACACCACACACTGTAGGAAGAGACCCAGACTGGCCATACGCACACCTGGACAGACAGGAATGAAGTGGTTATAAGGCAAATGAATCCCATTGGTTGAGTAAAACCTGAATGGGCGGCGCTAAAGAAGCACTTACCCTACCTTCATCATAGTGTTCTCTTTCCTGTGACTGTGGCTTTGCACTCGGAACTCCCTGGTACAATGCCTCCCCCATAAAGTCAGCAAAGAAGAGCATGACGCTCATTAGCGCCATCCAGCTGCACATCTCCGCCACAAACAGTCTCCAGATGACCACTGGCACACACACACACGTTGTATACACTCGAGGGAACACTGACATACATGCTGATGCACATCGGCCCAGAGCCACAAGGTAACGCTGAGGCCGGAGCAGGAGCGAGTGAGGGCAGTATCTGCTGCTCCAGCTTCTCAAAGAGCTGCAGGAGACAGTCTTCCCCTCTCCTCCTCTGGTTCCAGTCTCCTCTGGGATAAAGGTGGTGGTGAAGAGGCAGCTGAGGAAGAGGAAGGTGAGCAGGGCATAGACAAAGGCCTCTTGCCCTCCCAGATATGTTGTTATGTGTACTTGACTCCAGTCCACGGCAGGAAGGAAGAACCTGAATGTAAGTAAGAGTTTAAGAAAATGATGTGCACAGATCTTACTTGATTATATTATTATTCATATGTAATAGCGGCTGTCCAAAGTCTGTCAATAAAGAAAGAAACTGCACCCCCTAGTGGGATTATAAAGAATATACTCAGGCAGACAGAGTATATTCAGGCACACTGCTGCCCCCCATTCTGACAGATCCAACCACATTGGTCCAACCTGAAATATCTCAACTACCAGAGATGGCTTACCATGAAATGATGTCCTAGAGACATTCAAAGTACCCAGAAGTTGGATCTTAATGACTTTGGTGATCCCCTGACTGACGCTTTTTAGTGGCAGAAATATATGCTGATTTTAACAATCAATTGCTTGGAAAAGAAAAAAAAGCCCCCAAAAGAAGATATTAAATTATAGCTTATTAGTAACGCATTGAATAGAATTATCTAAAAGTGAAATTACCTGCAAAACTAAAAGCAGTCCCAGCATCCTCTGCACAAATGTTAGCATGCTAGCAATGGTCAACATGGTACCTGCTAGCATTAGTCTCACTTTCTTGTGAAAGTTGGCCCACTTTCGACACCAATTTACCAATTTATTTTTGGTCAAAATGTTCACAAAGTTTCAAAACTAGGTATCCAAACTGGAATGGAGGAAGTTACCTGTTGGTGGAAAAGGCCTAATAGTTTAAAATAATGATGGTCTGGGACCTGCTGTACTCGCTTACCAATATGCTGCCCTAGAGCATCAACTAAATGACTAAAATGTAAGTTCATCTGACAAGTAAGCAGGAAACCAAAGTACAGAAAGCCAAGAAGTGGGCTACATAAGACAACACCATTTGTTTGAATGCACAGAATGAACAGTGTCCCTGAGGCACATCACCTGACAAATGACAGAAAAGACAAAGTCAAGTGACGTACAGTGAATAATGGGTGTTCTCCACAGAAGCCGAACAGTAAAGCATGCATTCATGAACATGAAAGACAGCAAGTGAGAGACAGAACCAGTTAGGAGAAAAAGTGCCTCACCCCAGGCACCCCCCCAGGCTGGTCATCAGGGAGTAAACTGAAAATGCTCTGTGGTTTTCCTCCTCTGCAGGGAACAGGTCTGACAGCATAGCCGCCAGCAGGGTTAAACAGGCCTGAGGAGTCAACACAAGGCTTATCTGACACCAAATTACAACCAATGTGACAATAACATTACTTGTTACACCACTCCTTGAAAACATCTCCTTATTACAATGAAGGATGGATCCCATTTTACCAACATAAATAATCTTAAGTTAGGACATTTTTGTTATTTCATGACAGAATTCTACATTTGTGTTTGTGTCATTGCATCAATACAGCCTCTAGATTAGTGGAGAGAGCTTCCGGTCTGAAATGTGAAGCCACAAGTGGAAGTGCCTTAAACCTGCACTTTTTCTAATGGCCAGCAGGGGTTTCCTAATGAATTTATGGTTTCAATCTGTAGTTTCAAGTCTTCTTCCATACAGCATCATTTAGTAAATTATGGTTTCCCCAGTTCCCAGACTCCCCTGAACCACTTTGTTTGAACCAATCCGATCAATCAAGCTGCAGACTTGGTCCAACCTCTGCTGCATTGCCTATTTCTCACCTCAAATGATTTCAGAAACGTATTTTAGTGTACTGTTTATCTGTAATACTAGAAAGTCTGTGATCAAGCAGGCCGCCATTTTTTCTTCTTGAAAACGGAGCCTAAACCAACCGCAGCCCAACTTGCAGAATGTCACCCACCAGGGTCCACGCGCTCCTCCAAATCTGATCACCTCGAGCTCAGAAAAAGATAGAGACAGCTATAATGCCAGATTAGAGGCTTTTAAAACGGCTGTCCACAGCCCAATAGGTGGCGTCACGGTGGACTTACACGTGCTCTCTACTAGATTGAAACTATTAGTAAGACTAGTAGGCATGCTAGTAGGCATGCAGTGGTGGTTGGACTAGCATTAAGATGATACTGCCGGTGAATTAATGTTCCCTCTGATGTTGTATGTGGTGTATTGTTACAGCCATTCCATTTGTACTGAGATTTATTTCACAGGCTTAGCTGTGCGTCTTCAAGAAAGTTGAACTGGACGGCACAGCCAGATACCCACTGCAGGGCCTAATAATAGGTCAAAACATAATTTAACATAAATACTCACCAGATGTTTGGCACATACTTGTCTGCTACTTCCATGCACCAAGCATGATTTGAAACAAAATGTGATGATACTTGTGGGGTTGTTTGCTTAAGTTGCTAGACCACTAGACCACTTAGGCTCTCCAAGTGCCACCATTATGACTGATAAAAAATACAGCAGCATTGGCTGACCATATGCAGTTCAGGCAGGAGGCAGGTTTATTCCTAATAGGAAGATTATTTGTTGTTGTTGAATCCTGAATTGAACTGGTTCAAGAACTACAGCTAATTTGGAGCCACAATTGCAGTATTTCTGAACCATTGATTTTACCTCAGATTACTATCTTACTACCATCACATTTTAACTGGTAACTAATCATGGATATGCTAGATGCATGAATGTGATGACGTAGCAAGCTGATACTAAAACACCAAACAGCAAATCTCAAATTACATTTCAGCAATTTTGTAGTTTAAGTATTTTAATTTGAAAGTATTTTGATAGTATGATATGTTTTGAAATACATTTATTTAATTGAAAAAACATTTCAGAGGATACTCTGCTTACCCCAAGGGGCGTTTACCACCAGTTTTACAGGTACCATAGTTGAGAAACAGTGTTATAAAGCAAAACTGTGGAACACATTCTTCCTATGTGTAACTGACATTAGTGAGTCTGTGTGCTGACTTCTCTTCTTGAGCTACCACATTTCAGCATTTACCATTTTCTAGTTTCACATGTCATGTCTTACTTTTAAAGGCTTGATACCACCCAATGCCACCCCTCTGGATCTACCCCTGATAAGTGGTATGCTGTATGTCTTAGTGATCTAATTTTCTACAGCAGTGTTCCTCTTCATTTGAGTATACTTAGTAATCCTAAACTGAAAAGGTTTCTTAATACCTTCGTAACAGCTGCAACATGAACAGCAGTGTTACACCCTTAATATATGAAGCACATATACCTTCAATAGATGGTGAATTTGTCTAAAAACTACTGTGGTTTTGTTACTGTTTTTTTTTAGCACATCTGTTACACACATTTTTTTGCAGATTTGTTCTGTTTCGTGTTATCTGTGCTGCTGAGAAACTATTTCAGTTCCTTTGTTTCACAATGAAGTTTCCAATATTATGAAGTAAGGTACTTTCTTAAAGGTCTGTGAAACATGAAGGAGGATCTATTGGCAGAAATATAATATTCATAGGCATGTTTTCATTAGTGTATAATCACCTGAATGTAAGAACTGTTGTGTTTTTGTTACCATAGAATGAGCTGTTTTTTAAAGAGGGAACTCTTTACAGTAGCCCAGAACAGACAAACCAAACACTGGTTCTGTTAGGGTCCTTTGGGTTTTTTGAGTTTCACAGCCACTTTCACACTTGAAAGGGTGAGTAGAGGGGTATTTAGTTAGTTGCAATCTGCAACCTCACCACGAGATACCACTAAATCCTACAAACTGGTCCTTGAAAGCACTTGTAAATTTGTCAAACTAACAATGTATTAACGGATAAATTATTTTGTTTTGGAGTTGTGAACATTAAACATCTGGTTTGCGAAAGCCAGACAGTAACTCACCTGTCCACAGAAGTCCATCAGGCACACACCTCCAGCCTGCAGAGCAGCTTCTAGCCATTGAGGGTGCTGTGGGGACATCAGCACAGCCAGGCGCCAGGCCTGTGGTATGACCTGCAGGCCCAGTAAAACCCCCAGGCTCAGCATCCAGATAAACGGCCGCCGCCGACCAAAATGGCCTCGCCACGAGTCACTAGCTGAGCCAATCATGGGTATAAAGATCAAACCCAGAACTGGACTCAAAGCTGGCAGAAAGAGGCAGCCTGTTAAATTCATTTCATTGGTTCTGAAAACATATTCACTGACCAGTGAGGAATGGGCAGGTAAGACTGCGAAAAACATTTAGGCAGAATTTTCAGCAGCTTGTTAGATAAGTAAAACTGGTATGTTAGACATGTATGCTTCACTACAAAAATGCTATTTTTGTAGTAGCACGTATGTTCTCTACACCCACAGTAAAAGCCATACAAAAAGTTTGGAATGTTGGGGCTTTTTTATTGTCTGTCAAAAATACAAGAGCAGTAGTGTGAGGAATGGATTAAAAAATGTGTTTTTCTGTTTAAACGCAGGCTTCTAACACTAGCATGTCTGGCTAGCTTATTGCCTGGTTAGGGTGGTATCTTAAGCACAATGTCTATGACAAAGAGTACATTATTAGCTACATGGGGTTAAAGGTTATGTTAGAAAAAGCTCTGTCCGGGACTGACACATCCTCTGCCTGGGAGCCAGTGTAACATCCCAGGTGCTTCTATATCAGAGTTAAGCATACCTAGCCAAACTAATCGGTTGATCCCAAAACATGGACATAGTCTCCCATACAGTAGATTTCTGAGGCGTGATTGTGAAGCGTGGGTGGAGCTAAAGCGGGCCAAATGAAGTCTGGTTCGTGAAATCAACCAAATTGTTAAGTTTCAAGCTCAGCCACATGAACACGGGGAGAGCGTAGAACAGAGAACAGAAGGTCCCAGCCAACTGTACTGCACCGAGGACTGTGAGGCCACAGTTCTAACCGCTGCCCCACCATGCTGTAAGATAATTGTCTGTACAAATACAATAACTGCTTCTGTCTTGCAGTGTCAAGTCATGCCCATTAACATCCAGTTTCTCCACCCATGGTCACTGAGTGTATATGGTTCAACGACTTACCGAGCACCATAGTCATGTAGCGTTCCTCCATGCCGGCCTGCAGCAGTAGAGGTGGGATGTAGACGGTTCCTGCAGCCATGCATGCCTCCACACCACATGATAAAGCGTTCACCATTAACAACTTCCACACCCGGGCCTGTGACGGATTTTCCATTTTGGTTTGTTCCCCCTGCCTCCTTTTGAACCACCACTCCTTTCTTTTTCTACTGTCTCGTATGAATGTAATATCTTTGGTGTGCACAGTATTTAGTCCTAATATGAAATAATTGGTACATGTCAGTGAATAAAAGGGCTTCCCAGAGAGGTTTTGGCTGGTTGTCAGATTTGGAAGATTTCCATGTCATGATGTGTTGTGCAAGAGATGTCGAGAACTTTCTTTATGTTCCTTATTATTTTTTTCAGCTTTAGTTGTTGTTCTGCAAGAATGAACAACGCTTCCCGTCCCAGGCCAACTTGTGGACATCTTCTGCCAGAGTGGTGTCTTCCTGGGAAGTTCAGACAGAGAGAAGCACTGTCTGGTCTGCTGTAATTACAGCGGGCCTGGGAGATGGAAAAAAAAGCACCTTTGATTTATGAAGTCATTTTCAGTTGGATGAAGATTGCAAACAGTGAAGTTGTATCAGAATTAAACCTCTTATGTTATTTCTAAAAAGCGACAGTGATAAATAGTGATAAATTAAGCAACTTATTCGGACCATCAGAGAAAAGGTGAGAAACACATTAAAATGTATTATATTGTGGTGAATTTGTGATTATTTGGACAAATAATTATGTTAAAAGTGTGTGTGTGTGTGTGTGTGTGTAAATGTCCATGGCTGAATACCAATCAGAAACAGGTTTGCATTTGCACTGCAGTTTGCAGTAATACACTTCTTCATCAAACTAGCCTGGCTCTGTCCAAAAGAAACAAAAGCTGCTTACCTGCAACTCTAAAGCTAGCTGACTGGGACCAGTAACTTTCTGGAGTTTCCCACTAGTTGACAGCAACCTCCAGAGGTTTTCCAATTATCTTACTGACATTTATACCTTTAATTAACATCCATTTTCCTGGTTATATTTACACGTGGCAATGACGTGCATAAATGGGCTCACTTAAAGTCATTGGTAGGCATTATAGATGACTCACTACAATTTGTATTCTCAGTTCATTACACACCCTGATCGGCGGTTGGTTGAGTCTCAGGATGATGAATAACACCTTTAAGCTACAGACAAAAGCAGAAGGGATTTAAGGGGGTTCGGGCTATGAATATACCGTAAATGTGTTAACTACATGTTGCTGACACAGTAACAACACTGACAAAGTTTAACGTTAATCCTGAGAATGAGAGGCTCCATTAATATTTCCTGATCTGGTATAGTATATGCAACCAATAGTGAGCCATATAGACACAGAAAGACACTTTGTTTCACACATACTGAGTGGAATTACTTTATGATAACTCATCATCAGTTGCTAATCTTTCATCTAACACCCTGTGTGTTGTTAAGTTCAGTTACTCATTAAACAAGAGGCTCCTGTTTCTGTTAAACATTCATTCTTAGATGCACTATTAAGCATTAAGTGATAAGCCACTGAGTTGCTTCCCTTGCCTCATAAAAGCTCTCTGATCTCTCAACAAGGAACAAAAGTGGCTACTAGAAGTGCCAGCAGCAGCTCACCCAGTGCAATCACAACTTCCCTCTAAAGCTCGGTGGTGTGTGGCAGCATGTGTGTGAGACGATTCCAGGACACGCACTCCTGCCAACAGGTGAGGACGTTCTGGCTCACTGGGGAACAGAGGAGATTAAAGGAACAGGTTTCTATCATGCTTTATGTGAAACTTGTGGGCGGGCCTTCTGTCTTATAATGGGATATCAGTCATCCTACACTTTGAGAGTTTGGTCACACACGTTACGCGAGGTGTTTATTTTATGCCTTTCCCTATTCCAGCACAGAGCATGACCTTTTCATTCACGTGATTCATTTGGAAAATGTTTAGTTTTGTTTCTTTATAGGTATTTTTCTCACAGGTTACATTAAAGATTTAAAATTAAGTGCATTAAAGGTCCAGTGTGTAACATTTAGGAGGATCTTTTGGCAGAAATGGAATATAATATTCATAGGGACGTTTTATTTATTAGTGTGTAATCACCTGAATATAAGAATCATTGTGTTTTTGTTACCTTAGAATGAGCTGTTTTTTATCTACAGATGCCACAGGTCACCTTCCATGGAGTCCCACATGTTGGACCACCATGTTTCTACGGTAGCCCAGAACGGACAAACCCCCTAGATAGAGCCTTCCATGTTATTTGCAATCCCCATAGTTTCTCCTACAATTTTCAACAACTCATTCTGATTCCAAGGTCATTAAATACTACTGTATACATATCAACAGGAACAAGTTCTACCATTTTCTGGTAGGTCTTGACATGTAAAACACTATAGGACAGCCTATAGAAATCACAAACGGCACACTACCCATGATGCAATAGACCATTATAAGCAACCATATCCTGCTAGTAAAAACTACCAAGGAGCCATTGTAACCAAGCAAGCCAGGCAAAAACTGTAAGCTTTTATATCGTGTTGTAAACAGTACTGACTGTGTTGGCAGTGAACAGCAGATGGTGATGAATAAAATCAGATTTACTCACTTCGTTGTTCAGAGCATGATGACCATGTTGCCGGCTGGTTTCAGGACTTGTATCTGCCCCAGGCTGACCTAAAATATCACTTGTGTAAATAACACACAAAGTGTTAACACGCCAGCAATAAAAAGTGCTGAAGAGCTTCCACTCTACATAGACAAGATGTAGGAAAGGAAGTACAGAGGACAGACACATCTTCACACATAGACAGAACACTATTGGATGAAGAATATCTCTGTTACATGTCAGTGTGAAGCGTGTGTAAGTTGAGGAGACAGCGTGAGTTCTCATTGGGTCATTATGTCCCCCCACTGGTGATAATTTGAAGAAGTCTCAGTTACCTTCTGACTTGTACTTTGAATATTGACAATACTATTTGTAATTGATGGTGTACACTGTCTTCAGGTTTTTTAAAGACCAGAGTATGAATCAATAAGGCACAGAGATAATGTCTTTTTTTATTCCACGTTTTTCTTCCTTCTTAAAATCTGGTTGCAACTGGACCATTGACAGTTCAGTGAGAAATTCAGGTGTGTTATGGTAGCACGTTGGTAGATTGGTAGTATTTTTTGTTTGATACCACTTTAAACTACCCCTTTATATGCCATTCAAATAAAAACCCAGTGCAAAATAATGGCAAAGGTCAAAGGAGCCCCCAAATGTGTGAAAAGTGTTGATTAGAATAGAGCAGAGTTCCATTTGTTGTTCGGCTTCAAACGATGATATAAGGCAATGTACAATGCAATGTATCAAACTTCACACAGCTGCATGCAACTTTTTTCACATGTGCAGTAGTACTCCCCAACACAAACAATGTGTAAAACGGCTGTACTGTAGTTCCCCTTTAAAGCTGCAGTAGGTAACCTTTATAAGAAACTTGCTGAAACGTTCACTATATCCTGACAGTAGTACATGACAGATAATCTGTGAAACAATCAGGTTCCTCTGGCTCCTCCTAGTGCTCATAATGGTATTTGCAAGAATCCATCGAGCCTGAACGAAAACAAAGACAACCAATCAGAGCCAAGACATACAGACACTTTTGGGTTGGTGGCTTGAAGATAGATGATAGTTGAATCTCATTCAACTATTTTTCTGGGCTCTGATTTTATGTTTTCATTCACACCCAGTGGGTTATTGCAGATACCATTAGGAGCACTAGGAGGAGCCAGATTGTTTTTATTTTTTTACAATTTTTCACAGATTATCTGTCTTGTGTTCTAGTGTCAGGATAGAGTGAGAGTTTCAGCAAATATAAGAAAAGGTTTTTAAAACAATTACAAACTGCAGCTTTAAGATTGTTTTTTTCCTTCTCTTTTTACCTAGCTCTACTTTTTTATGTCTTTCACTTAATCTTATACTGTCTTTTTTAAATTTTTAAATTCATTTCTTTAATAAAAGCTTTTTATTTATAAAATAAAATAACCTTGTTTTTTTAACCTTTGGAGTGTGGCCTTTATATGATAAAAATATGGAGGAAATACAAACATTTGCATGCAGACATACAGGGGTCCAGATTAAGAATGAAAAGTTGAAAAAAGGTGTTAATGGGGATATCAGCTGTACAGTTTGATATAATCTTCTTAGGGATCAAGTTCTGCATTGTTTGAGAGTTGTTAGTAAACCCATCTGAAATGGGTCTCTTCATGAGATCAAAAGACTGCATATAAAAACAGCACCACTGAGTGGCAGACACTGAGTATTGCCGATCATTCTAAACCACAACCGCACATTCCAGAGCTCAACGTCACAAAACAAGTAGTTAAATCCGTATAAAAAGTAGGTTGCCTTTATTAGAAGCTGGGAAACCAAAACATTATCAACATCGTCGTTGTTAATACTTTTAAGACCACAATATTGCCATCACCAGCATCATCATCATCATCGCTTCGCACTTTTTCCACAACATGCAAAAGATTCAAGAGTTCAGCGTTCCTTTTCCACACTACTGACAAAAGCTTCTCCACTTGGTCTCCTGTAGGAATCACAACTTGGCTTACATTTACATTGCCAGTACAACTGAAGGTAGATAGAAAAAAAACATCAAAAACAGTACAACAGAAGAAATCGTAGAATGGATGAAAGAGGAGAAATTCACAGCCTTATGCCATGTGCCCCCCCTGTGGGATGATGGGAGAGGACCCTCGTTCAAGCCCTCATCGCTGTGATCTACAGACAGTATCTGATCCTACTGCAAACAGAGCTCTCGGAGCTTTAGATTGGTATAAACAAACTTTTTTTTCCTATTTATTTTTATATTCATATCCAATCGTCTGAAAATGACATTAAGTATTGGGTGCCAATTCAGGACCTGAACGTAGAAAAACACACTAACCTGCTAATAAGGACAGTTGTAAAACAATTGAATGTGCTTCTGAACCGAGGACTAAGTTCGAGTGCGTCCTGTTACACATCCAGGACTCATCTCTATTGCAGCCTTGGGACCAATCAGAATTTCTCCTGACGAACGCCTAATAATGAATTTATGTTCCCAAGATCACAATAGCATCTGTTTTCTTCTTATTTTTTTGCTTTGACATCAAAACACTACTTATCGCAAAAAAGGACAATCTCACAAGTGCTGCACCTGATCTCCGAGTCACTAGTTTTGAGATCGTTTATGGCTTTGGATGGTCTGCTGATCATACAAATTGTTGACTTGTCCTAAGCCTAATTTGCCGCTTGTAGCAAAGACCTAAAAGATGACAGGTTACATTCTCAGGCCTCCAACGACATTATCAGAGCCACTACTGAAACCGAACTCAATGAAAATTAAGGCATTAAAAAGACAAATGGACGCCAGATATAAACGTAGCTACTGATCTTCTCTGAGCCTCAGTACTGTAGAATTCTGAATTGAAAGAAGTATCCAGCTTGTGAAATACTAATGGATGGACGAAAAGCTCTAAGAAACAAATGGACATGGATACCAACAGTAACCATTAAGCTGATGGGACTGGGAGAGGTGGGGGAGGGGTAGAAGAGAAAGGACAGGAGTAAATAAGGGAGGGGTGGCTGGTCCAACCAGGCAGAACAGATTGGATAGGGTCAACTTTTTTTCTTTAAAATCAAGATACATTTTATTTCTTTTCTTAAAAAACAAACATTACAAAAAAAATCTGAATAGAGAATTAGAACAATGAACCAACAGGAGAAAAACGACATTCATTTTTTTTTTAACTCTCAAAAGAAACAAAAAAGAAACATCTCTTCTTGCATTTCATTTAAAAATAACAAAAAGATTTAGCGGCGCCTGGCACAAGGGGTTGAATGTTGAGAAGATGCTGTAGCCATGCGGGGGGAGGTGGGGGTTTTGAAAGGGGTGGGGTTGCTTCACGTAGCATGGTGCATCGTTAAAAAAGCCCAACATACAACAACAGAAACCGTTTCACATAGGCAGCTGATGGGCTGACAGAGAAGGGGGGGAAATAGCCAGACCCTCTTACAGGAAGTACCCCCACAAGCACACAGATTGAATCAAGTACATAAAAAACACACACATGCTGGCCTGAAAACGTGACAGTTCGGCGTGTAACAAACACTTAACGGTGACCCGCCGCTCTGCCCGTGTACGGCAGGCGCCTTTAACAGTTTGAACTGATCTACGAAGCAGCAGCTACGAGTGGAATACTTTTCAAAATAACGCGCTTTATCGAATCCTCCACACTGATGCACAATAAGAGTTGAGGGCAATCAAATAGTGTGAAAGAAGCGGTGTGATCTTTAAAAGTAAAATTAAAAGACACTGCTTTAAATGAAAGAAGATTTTTAAAGGTTTTAAAACAACCTCCTAACTACCTGCCCTGTTAAAAAATGCTCCTGGTTTAAAAGCACAAAGTACCAAAGAGAGGGGGAAGGCTTCTGCCCTGCGCGTGTTGACTCAATGTGGCTTTGTAAATACAGCGCTTTAGTTACTGATACTGAGAGGCTCTGAACAATACTCCCTGTGATCGCAGATATCAGTCAGATAAACAGGGAAAAGGTGTGTGTCAGATAATCCTAGGGGAGGAAAAACACAAGTGAACTGGTTCGTTCACACTGAGGACGGATGTTCACTAGCGCTGAGCTCTTGGAAAGGCTTGTCTGGATTTTCACACTAAAATGCAGAATGTGACTGATAAAGACCGGAGGCTGGGTAAGGCTGAATGTTGTGACTCTGGTGCTGAAAATGGAAAACTCCTCACATACACCGTATGATCACATGAGCACAATGTCTTGGCTGGAGGGGGGCTGGAGGGGGGGCAAAACAAGAAAAAATAGAAA
>JAGRRF010009292.1:4186182-4201560 GCA_019097615.1 Morone chrysops | reverse complement strand
AAAAAAAAAAAAAAAAAGAAACGAGAAAAAACAAAATAACAAAAACAAAAAACAACTCTAAACGCAGAGCAACAAAAGAAAACAAAAACGTTGAGAAGAGACAGAGAGAGACATGGAGGATGGGCTTCAGCGGGTACCATCTTCTAGTCTTCTCCAGAGGGTGCCTCCTCTTCCGAGCCGTCCTCTTCCTCTTCGTCTTCCTCCTCCTCGTCTCCTCCTGCGGCCTCCTTTGTCGTCTTGGGGGCGGGGGAGGTCTCTTTCTTCTCTGCCTCCTCCTCCTCTTCCTCCAAGGGACTTTCGGGGTCCTCTTCTTCCTCCTCTTTGGGTGAGCTCTTCTCCAGGGCCTTGGCGCTGGGGCGCCCCTTCCCCTTTCCTTTCATTGGGCTGGGGGTCACTGAGGGAGAAAAAAGACCATCAGTGACCATCTGATTGTTGTTTAATCTCACTACAGACTGTTTTGGTGAGAATTTTGTAACTAAATGATGTTACAATGACACGCAAGGTAAAATGACTGAATGGAGTCTGGTGGCGAGCGATGGCAATATTACAGCTGTTTGTGGTTAAACAAAAGGTCACTCTGTAGGGACCCTTTCCATAATGTCAGACACTTATAGAACAATCTGAGCCTGTCAATGGCAGAAACACACTTTGAGTGGACATACTTTGACCGGCACATTTGTCCCAGTGGATTAATATTAGCTCACACTGTGGCCATTGCAGCCCTTTTCACAATGATTTGAGGGTTTATTTCACCCAAATAAGAGTTGGTGATTGTTGGAAAGATGGTTTTCGTGAGTGAGGTACTGTGTGAAACAATTGTTTGATCAGACAGTAGTTACACTATGTTCTGAAACAAGAGATTACATGTTAATTAGTGTGCTTTACAGGTACTGGATTTATTCATTTCTTACTTTGGACAGAGTCAGACTAGTTATTTCTTCCCAGTTTCCAGTCTTTATGTTAAGCTAAGCTAAGTGTATCCTGGCTGGAGTGTCACATTTAACACAGGCATAAGAACTGTTATCAATCAACAGAAAACAAATTTCCTAAAATGTCAAACAATCCTTTAATACACCACATAAGTGATTGAGTGAATGAAATGTCATGTTCCATGGTATAACATGCTCCTCTTTACCCTAACAAATTCTCACGGTTTTACTGAGCCTCTTAGAGATGTCCCGAGCCCACCTGG
Organism: Morone chrysops; assembly: GCA_019097615.1. NCBI lineage: Eukaryota > Metazoa > Chordata > Actinopteri > Moronidae > Morone > Morone chrysops. The sequence goes on along the minus strand of JAGRRF010009292.1, from coordinate 4,200,368 downwards.
GTATATTTTAATGATTCGGCCACAATAAAACCAATCACTGAACTCCGCTGTGTTTTGTCCACCGCAGCCTGCTAGTGTTGCAAAGTCATCATCAATCATGTCAGTTTCAGGAGTGGTATTCTCCATTTAAACTGTCATTCATATCATATTAATAATTTAAGCTGGTTAGTTTAGAAGGGTTTAAACCAGCGCCTTCAGTATTTGGATCAAACAGCTCATGAAAAATGTCTCCCAGATGAGGCCTACACCTGTTATTTCAATGTGTTGAATCAGGACCAAAAACCTCAGGATGGAGACATCTCTAAAGTCTCCTGTCATGTAAGAAAAGATATATGAACATTTCAAACCACTGGCTTTTTCAAGAAAGGAGGTAACATTTTTAGCATACTAGCTTGCATTCCATCAAATTGAAATTGTTACTAAACATCACTGGTGGGACAAATGTGCCTCAGTATGTCATTCCTTAGAGTTATCAGGTATAAATTCCCTTTAAAATGAATTTGGATTCAGCATTCACAACTCGTTAAAATGAACTGACTGAATTGAAATCTGTACTGTCGGTTGGCTGAGAGGGCAGAACCAGTGGAGTGGCAGCCTAATCATGTTCACAACCCATAGATAAAACCTGAGAACGAGATGAGCAGCAGAACATATGAAATGTTGATTCAATCTGACACTTTAGAGTACCAGCTGCAGCCTACTTACTTTGCACCACTTTCACAAGCCACCTGATCCGCTGCTCGAGGTTGTGATTCAGAACCACTGCGTTGTTTAGCTTAAATTAGTGACACGGTTTCTGCAGGTTTCAATAGGTTCCATTCAAGACTTTTTACCTCTTTTAAAAAGACCTTTTACAGGCCATTACCAATGCAATTTAAGACGTATGTCACATTCATACTGGCAAAAAAGCCATTCTACTTTTTACCCAAAAATTGACATTGGTTAATTGTTGACTCGGTGTTGCAGTTGTTACAGTTACGTACAGACTATAACCGTTAGCCATGGGCTAATTTCCACCTCCATAGTTTCATAACAAACTTTAAAGAGGCATTTCACCCGTGGAAACATTCATCTTTATTGAAAGTGGGTTATATATGTAGTCGAAATGTAACATAAATTCAGAATTTGGTGCCTATTTGACCGAGAAAAGAGTTTGTTTGTAGTCTCACCCCCTCTACAAAGATATGAGACTTCCTGCTTCCAGTAATGCAAAATGACGATTTTTACATCATTGGAAGCAGGAAGTGCAACACTGAAATCCGTATTTCTCCGTCTCAGGGGAAAATGAGGGAATGGTGCACGACCATTCAAAAATATGATTGGGTTTCTAACGATGCAAAGCTTAATGCAAATGGGTGAAGTGTCCCTTTAAACTTTTACACTTCTAACATTGTGTTTTGTGCCATTGTAAATCATCACTTGCAGAATTGTGTGGAAAAGAGTAACATAACTGAAGAGAAAAGCAAGGTGATTTAAGTAGTGAAATAAGTAAAGATTTAAAGGGCTAATGTATTTTCGATAGATAAATCCCAGTTGCAGCTGCAGAAGGACTGGACCTCTCACCTGTAGCCTTTAGTCGGGGTTTGGGGCTTTTCTTCTCCTTCTTCTCCGGCCGTCCTCGTCTAATCACCTTCTTGCCTCTCTTCTTGGAGTGACCATAGTCACTGTCATCATCATCCTCCACCATGAAGTCCTCATCGCTGCCAGACTCGTCGGCTAGACACAGAAACAGGCTGCATAAGACTCATTTCAACACAGATGCCCTGCTGTGCAGCAGTCTACAGAACTGTGGCACTGCTGATGAACCAACGCAAAGCCAATTTCCTGTTCTACCATAGCCTCTACAGCTTACATACAGGGGGCCTGCAGTTTGTCACCAGGTAGAATAAAGAGCAATTTCATGTTCATTCATTCTCAGATTGTTTCATTTGAATGATGTGAAGTATGCAATGTTTTACAAGAAAAGGCAAAAAAGTTAAAAGAAATTAATATTCTGTAACAAAACCATCTTTTTCTTTCTTATCCCTTAAATCATCTGGGGAACCTTCAGATTTGTTGGGGATCTAAAAAAAACATCATTTTAGGGCTTCAGTTAATCTACCTTAAGAATCTGCCACAAGAAACACCACAAACCACACATTAGACATTTCCTGCTGCTTTCTATGAAACGTGTTTACGGCATGAGTTGCTCTATCAGTGTACAGTTGTACATACGGTCCAGATAGGGTTCCTCTTGGTCTTCGTGCTCCTCATCCTCGCTGCCTCCATCGCCCAGCAGGATCTCCCTCTGTTTGGACACGGCCTTAGAGGCCGCCTGGCGCACCGTACGCTTTCGACTCACTTCTTTTTCATCATCGCTGTCATCTACGCAAAGGACACACACAGTTGCATAATGATTCATAACATAACAGGTTAAAAAAAACGTACAGTAAACAGAGATATAAATTATTTTGATGTGTTTTAACACCACTGAATTACTGACCGCCCCCACTAATGGTGTAACATATTACACACTTTCATTAAGGCTATAAGAAAACTAACTGGATGTTCAGTGTGTTGGAATTTCTATCATTGTGATTCATTGTTAAGCACTTCCCTGCTGCTCTTTTTTCCAGTATGTCCATCATGACAAAGCTCTTCTGGTTCTGTCTGCTTTTCTGACAGTTTTAGAACAAAAGCATTGTGACACAGGCCCCCTAAATGATTATTATCATTAGAACTTAATGTGACATCCTAACTAATATCTTGTTTTATATGGCCATCATCTCAAACCCCAAAGTTATTCAATTTAAAATTATATAAAGGCAGCAAATCTTCACAAAGCTGTAACCAGCAAATATTTGGCACGTTTTGCTTGATATAGTTTAAGATGAACTGATTCTAAAACTTTTTGCAGATTCATTTATAGCCTGCTCTACTTCCCATATCAGACCTTCTTAAGGGGCTTTTCTCTGCTTTCACATTGTCCAAACTACACGTCTGATGATGCACTCCTATTATTGGTAACTTTAGATACAATACAGAATTTGTATACCTAAATATAGACCATTCTAGCTCATGTTTCCTGTAGCTTTGAGAGTTTGGTGAAATTGGGGAAAATGATCCTATTCGCTGCAGTCATTCTATTAACCAGGGGGTATATTCTAACAAAGCCAAGCTGACTGGGTTACAGTGCCTTTAAAAAGGCACATATACCACCATGATGTGTAATGAAAAGCCACTGTGAAGCACTGCAGGTGAGTTGTTTTTGCTGTGTAGGACATTTGAGGCCCCATACTGCCAGGTCCACTGCAATTACTGACAGTACACACATTGTTCCTTGGTTAATTATTCATTTGGCTGCTGATGAGGCAGAAATATCAAATAGTTATTTTGGTGATTTAAAAAGGTCCAGTGTGCAACATTCAGGAGGATCTATTGGCAGAAATGAAATATAATATTCATAGGTATGTCTTTGACTGAAGTCTTGCGGCCACCATAGTTTTTCTCCTACACACTTGGAATGGGAGGTTGAGATGAGTTGGTTACAGTCTGCAAACTCACTGCTAGATGCCCACGCATAGGTTCGTTAAATCAGCCACAAAAAATGGTTGGCCATAGACTCCGCCTATCACTCACCACCTTTATATTAAAACCTAGGATACCTTCAGGGAAAAGAGCAGAGGCGAGTATCAAATGAGAATATTGTTCAGACCTTCATGACCTTCATCGCCACCACAAAAGATGAGATGCCATCAACAAACTCAGCTCAGCAAATGACAGTGAGTGATTGATCAGGCTTATCAATCAAACATTGGACCCACTGTAATAAATCAAAGCAGTGTCACAGTGTTTTGGGGAACGTTGGAGGCAAGCGACTCAATCAGTCACAATCAGACGGAGGTGTGGGAGGAATAAACTGGGCGCGTCTGGTGCTGCCCGTCAACCACCAAGCTAAAGTTATTTTGGATATTCACATGTCAAAACATAACTATCAATGGGAGCAGTTCCTCTCTGCCTCGCTGTGTGGTCTTCAAAAACGTCTTGGAACCCCAGCAGATCCCACGGCTGGTATATATCAACAGAGCCAGCTAAAAAAACTCACTTCTTTTGTTCTATTTAATTTTGGTATAGTATGTCTATACCCATCATAGTTTTCCTCAATTATTAGCTCAAATACGGTTTAAATCAACAGTCACAGTAATTTATTTTTTTGTACTCTTTAACAGTAGTGGTGTATGTTCCTACAAGAAATGTATTCAGCAAAGTGCTCCAAAATCAAATCTCATCTCCTTTATAGGAGGAACAAGTGGAAAATGTGGTAAGTGTGGCTGACCACTTATGGTTTTTAAGTGCTGCGATTTTGTTTCTAACTTACATGATTGTTAACCAGTTAAAGTTACAAGCACACGATATCATTGTTTCAAAGAGTACAGTGCCTATATACCGTAGGTTTAACACCATCAGACTCAGAATGGACAGCTTAAAAACAAAAGGGGTCAAAATTGATTCTATTATGTAACGACTAATGCGTGATTATGTTGCAACTGACATCTAAAAACTATCTGCACCACAAATATAAACTAGATTTGAATGTACTACATTTAACAACAATTAAAAATTACAAAACTGGCCATACAAATGGCAGAAAGTGATTTTACTCAAATCGTTCAGCCCTAGCGTGCACTTTTAATCATGTGTTGGACTTATGTGCATGCACATATGACAACATAACATATGTATCAAGGTAGATGACATAGGAAGCAGAATACAATCAATAGAACACAGATCTAATATAGAATGTATCCACAGCTTAAACATAATATAACACATCATCATCAGGTAAGAAACTGGGTTGTTACCTGCAGCCCGTTTTCTCTTCGGCCCCCTCTTGCTGGGCTTCTCCACCTTGGCTTTCTTTGCCTTTTTCCCTCTTTTTTCTTCATAATCGCTTCCTCCATCTTCATCGTCCTCCTCTCCAAAGTCATTGTCTTCATCATCGCTGCCAAAGTCATCTGCAGCAGCGATACAGAGGGAAGTCAGGCAGCTGACTCTTCAGTGTTAACTGTCACAAAGTGCCTGAGCAAACCTTCTCATCTAAATCAGACAACACGACTTACCTGCTGAATCATTTTTGGATTTAGAGAGCTTGTCATCGGACTCCTCACTGGAACAGAGATCAGGAAAACACAAAGTCTTAGCAACTAGAGTAAGCGTACCCACGGAGATGAACATGAACAAAGAAGAGATTTTAATCTGCATTACATTTGCCAAATAAAAAACAAACAAGACTTGGAGGATGGGTACTGAAAACCAATCAGAGGTTTGCACCAATGTGCTCTTGTACATGTAAAAGTGACACTATGGATTATTTTCCTGCTTCCCCGCAGTTTACTGAGCTGCTCTGGAATTGCGTGAGTGTGTTTCCAATCCACTGTACAGCAAGGCCAAGTAGTTTATCATGCGGAGGTGTGCTATGTCCATATATGGTTAATTAGACCTGTTTCTATTGAAGAACAGCACCACTAATGAAACTCAGACAACTCAGTTATGTCCTATAACTTCTCCACTATAAAAGCATTGGGCAGTTTGCCAGTGGAAAATTTTTAATGCAAAGCAGCAACATCAGGAAATGCTTGATTTGTAGCAGCAGACGTGTTGGCAAGTTACTTTTGCATACAAAAGTAATTATTTACTAGGGAAAGTTACTTTTGTGTTACTTTTAAATGTGTCAGTTCTTTTATTAATGTACACAACTGTCAGATATTTTATTTTAGTGTTGCTGTGGGAAAAGCAAATTTATTTAGGTTTTAATACTCCTGACCACCAGAGGGCAGCAACAACTAGCGTTCCTACCTGTAAGGTACACTCATTGTCCTAGTTACTAGACAGGAGGATTTAGTAGAAGACCCACTCAGATGTAAACATTAACAGAGCTTTGCTACTGTAGTTAGTTAATAAATAATTACTTGATGAACGTACTGAACTGTCGGACAACCGTAAGGTCAGGTGACATTTGACCATAAAGTGGAAAATCAACAGGATATACTCTGTCTGCCGTCTTGTGCAGTTGTCCATTTTTTTCTGGTAAGACAAAGGCAGCGAGCCCATTTAAATTTCAGTTACATTATCAGTTAGGGCTGCACAATTAATCTAATATTATCCAATATCACTATTTTGGCTTCCAACAATTAAATGAACATGATTATCAACGATATTGACTTTAAAACACGTGTTCGGCTCATAGAAAACTGTGCTGCTGTATCAAATCAAACGCTTCCTAAACTAAGAGCCAGCCACAATGGCAAATGGAGATGTTATGGTTTCACTTCTGGGCATCTGTCCTATCGCTGCACACACACTCTGCGGAGGCAGCCTTGCTGTATTAAGTTACAAATAAAAACCAAACATTTCCCACTGCAGCAGCTTCACATTAAAAGCATTTAACTGCCGAAACATGAGATGACTTTTATTTTGTAAGCAAGTCAGAGGAAATGCAAAATGTTGTTGTGTGTCAGTTACCTCGACACTGGCTGCTATCCTTACATAAAATGTGTAAACATGATCTTCATACTGATCAAAATAATCGTGGTTATCATTTTGGCCATAATTGTGTAGCCCTATTATGAGTTATCGCCAAAAGTAGTGGAACTACAGTAACGCCTTGCTTTATAATGCGCCACTCCCACTCTAACGTAACACAGCTCTGACAGAAAGCCACCCATAAACAGTAACAGAGCTTCAGAACAGGTATTGAGAGCTAAGGCAGTAGTAGAAATGCATGCAAGAATGGCTTGGCATGGCACGGCATGGCTACAGAAGTCCCACCCAGGCCCGTAGAAAGATTTTAGAGGTAGGGCATCACAAGGTGCATCCATTATGAATTGAACAAGCTCTCCTCCCTCCCCCACAGTTTCCTCCTGCTGAGTTTCTTTCTCCCTACATTGTTCCAGCTCACCCACCAGCCCTGCTCTGTCTGACCCGCTGCTGTAGCACACCTGGCTGTCTCCTCTCCTAAACATGTATTTGATCAACTCCCCGTTTCCTCTTCTGTCTACCCCATGAAGGCTGCCCTCGGCCCAGGCCTAACCCCCCTCAGCTGGTTGCACCTGTACTACTATATCCTGCCATCTTGGTGCCAACTGTGTCTATTCTACTCATAGAGAAGCGGCTGTGCTCTTCAAGGACAAATTCTGCTCCTCTCCGCAGCAGTATGTTGAAGGGGTTAAACCGTACATGGCACAAAGTTGATTTATATCAGTGGAGCATATGTAAACGTGGGATGCATTCAATAAGAGAGAACCATATAATTAACTCTGATGAATTAGTTGGCACACTGCAGAAAGGTGTTACCTTGTCTATAGCGAGGGCTCACCTGTCATCCTGTGAGTTCTTTGAGCGCTTGTGCTTGGGCTCACGAGGGGCTGTGCGCACCTTCTTAGGCTTACTGTCGCCATACTCCTCATCTACAGAGAAACAAGATTTTAGTTTTTCCTTCACATGCACACACATACAAGGACATGTTCTAATTAACTGCTACCAATACTTTTTGTCCTAGTCTCACACTCTTGGTGTGTCTTTATCTGCTTCTCAAAGGTGGTATTTGGAGGTCCTCTATGAGGCATGAGAGACAAATATCACAGAGGAGAGGGCATGCAAATACTGGAACAATGGTTATGATATATGTATGAGACTGTGACACTTGATTTGCCCAACATGTAATTCTGATCCATTATTTGTACTCAAAAGCAGCTGATTCAGTCTCTGGGATGGCATTACTGAACAAGAGACACTAAAGGCCTTGCTCCAGATGCCCCTTCGACATAACTGGGATCGATGTTATATGAACAGACTGACCAACTGACATCCCTGGAGCTGTTATCTTGGTAGCTGAGCTAAACGTCAGTCCAGTACACTTTATCATTAAAATAAATACATAAATAAATAAAGAAATAAATATTGAGTTGTTTAAATTATATATGTTGTTACAGGTCTTTTGGCCTTAGTGTATTAGTTGCAGGATAAATATATCCATATGCTGACACACAGGGTTGGCCCACATGACCAGATAAATGTGTCAGAGATTTTACCACAATGTTTACAAATAGCTATAGCTTAAATACCTCTGGATTTATTAGACCAGTGGACCCTTTTCTATCCCTGACTGAACTGACAACCCCTGACTCAGTGACTTGTTTTATAGATATTTCATATTATATTCAGCGTAACAATAACAGTAGAGAACAGCTGATAAACTGTACAATGAACCTAAACAGTGAACACAATAACTGCAGGACGTTTGTGTAAGACAAGCAATTTGGATGATTTTTGAGTATTTTCCTATGAATATTTATATCAGAGCTCAAAACTTTATTTTTTTTTATACAATTCTCTGTCTGTATTATTTCACTTATACATACTTAATAGGCTTTTTTGACAATGCAGTACTTTATTCTCTGTGATGCTTGGCCATTGTTCTATTAGCTCTTTGGTTGTTTTAACTGCATATCAATATGTAGTATATGCAATACTGCAGAACGAGGCTGTTCAGCAGACAGTGAAGGCTCTGTGAATAGAGTTTGTGTTCAGGTCTTCACTGTGCCCTTATCCTGAGAGATTAAGTTAATATCTTAAATAATAATCTAAACTTTCAAAATAATAATACAATTAATGAAATGCTGAGATATAAGCTTTTTTTAAAAATAGTTTTCTTATATCCCATAACACCTGTGACGTGTTTTCAGTTATTCTGGCTGATTAGACCTCTGCTCAGGTTCAAAGTCGATCTGCGCTTTGATGGCAATTTATTAGGTCACAAATCTACCAATAAGAATGATGAGGGTGTCATTTATCCCACCTTAACAGGAGCAACAAAGCTAAGAGAAGACTCAGGAAGACATCAATAAACTGCAGTATACACATCCACACAGTCCTGAGAGGCCTCATCAGCCAACTGAAAACAGCTGTGCGGGTGTTCACAGGCTTTAAAATCAAGTGGGCCATGTGACCCCTCGTGAAGCTCTGGCGACCCCTGGTGGGGGTAGGGGCCCCCGGGTTGGGAATCAGTGTTGGCAGACATTGCTTTTGCATCAGTGGAATGAGGTGAGGCCAAAAGCAGACATTACTGTCTGTGCATGTGATCCATTAACAATTTCTTGGTTTTCCATATGCGTTCCATTACAATATACAGATGATTCTATCCACATCTTACTACAACATATTGAAACAAATCGTAGGTGTCTTACCTGCATCGTCAGACTCGTTGAATTGTGAGTAGTTCACCACTTTCCTGTTCCTGTGAAGAAGTACACACGTTGCATCAGCTTACGTTTACACAGGACAAAGTTACATCACTACCCAAACTTCATATCAGACATGTCAAGTGGGTGCTTCAGCGTGTTGGTGGGCAACAAAGCTATTATAGGTCATGTGCAGCAATTCAACAGGCAGTAACAAGTCCTCTGTGTATGAACGTCCGGACTGTATTAGTTGATTTGGGAGGCCACAAACAACCTCCAGCTGGGGGCAGTGAACTGGACACTGGTGTAACCTTCTACAGTTTCCATGGCTAATTTGGCAAAGTGTATGAAGGAAGCCTCAGGTAACAGCAGCCAACTATAGTTCAGGTAACACACAGCCCTAGAAGCTGTGCTGCTGCAGGTTAACACCACACACAAACCTTCCCTCACCCTACTTATGTGAATTGCATACACACAGCATTACACAGACATTAGTAACATTGTAAAAAAGATTTTAGAGCTGCAACAATTCATGGATTAGTTGTACACTCGGCAGATCATTAGATTACTATTTAGAAAATTGATAACTGATTACTCGATTACTACTGATTGCGGCTTCATTTTCTGACTTTTTCTGGACCAAACGACTAAACGATGAATCAACAATTGAATCAATCCGATTGATTTCAAAATGTTCTTTCAACACTTCTAGTAATTAGAAATAAAACATTTGGCACACAGGTATCTGCTGCAGTGGTAACACTGAACAACTGGTGGCACAGCAGATCATCTGCAAGCATTTCCTGGAAAACTACGTATCTGTGGACCCTAACCAGGTGACATACCATGCTGCAACAGTGTGTGTGGTGGGACAGGAGGGTAAAGGGGGGAAGGGTAACGGCACCATAAACTTTTACAAGTACTTAGATTACAGGAACACGCGCACACACCGACACTCACCACAGTAAAAGCCTCAGACATGTGCAATGGCAGCCGGTGGCGAGCCCGCCAAGCTCTCCACACATTATCATTCACATCTCAGAGATAGCAGAGAGCGAGAGACTATTTACCAACCAGCTCCATTATAGTGAGTCACCAAACTGGGGAAGGGATGGTGTGTGAATCTGATACAGAGCAGGTAGTCTCATTAGCAGGCGTGCTATAGCGTGTTTAACTTTCTAGGAAGTCTAGTTTTTATTTCTAGCCATGATTGGGTCGCTCTTTTGACTGTGCATCGCCCCTTCTGAGCCATTTCTTTCAACTGTAAACTCAAATGGATGAAGGGAAAAAACGCCAAATGGCTGTGTCAAAGTAGCCATTGCAATTCATTAAGGAGCCTAAGATAAGTCGATTAATTTATGGACAGAAAACGAATAGGCAGCAATTTTCCCAGTCATTTTAAAGCAAAAATCCCCAAAATTAGCTGGTTGAAGCTTCACAAATGTGAAGATTTTTAGCTCATAAGCGTTAGTTAACTGAATATTCTGAAGTGCTCTGAACTGTTTGTACAACACAAGATATTTGAAGATGCCACCTTGCTCCCAACAAGCATTTTAACTATTTTCTTACATTTTATAGATAAAAGAATTATTAGAAAAAAATATTGGCAGATTGACTGATAATGCAAATAATGGTTAACTGCAGCTCTGAGTCATTAGATTCCAACTGGGGAAAATTACCCGCTGCAGTTGCACAAATGTATCTCTGTTGGAGAATACTGATCAGAGTTAAAGCCCTATTAAGTTCAAATGTATTGTATTAGTGTCTTACAACTGAGAATTTAATGTTTGGCCTTTTTGCCTGAAGAATACTTTATCAAATATCAAAGCTGTTGAAGATTAACTTTCTGACAAACAATTCATTAACTGGCTGTTTCAGCTTTAGTTCATTTATGTCCTGCCTTTTGGTTTATTTGTTCTACACACATGTATCATGGCTTTGAATTGTGACATAATGCATCATTACAACTCTAGACCAAACTACAAGCCCAGAGGGAATCCAAGTCCTGATTACTAAATTGATTGATTTTTTTTAAAGCGGAGTAAAAGATTCAGTTCCATCCTTGCGCTGACTCTGATAAATATTACAGACATCTTGTCCACATGAGCTGACATTTGGGCTCAAATAGGAAAAGGCCTGCAAGTGATTAATCAAATAAAAAACAGCAAACTATTTGTTTGCTTTTTTATGTTTCATATCACAATCAGTTCATTATCTTCTGTTTGGTTTAGACTGCTGTTCAGACAAAATAAGAAATATGGAGACATCAGTTGGGTTTTCCTAACTTATATTTGTGCCATTAGCTATTTCTTTTAAATTCATCATAAAAACAGCGGAGAGCCCTGTATTTTATTTTTTAAATTCTTCAATAAAATCAATAAACATTAAAGATTACAGTAGTTTGCAAAGTTCTGACAGTATTATCAAACCCACTGTTAAGTCTTCCAGATGAGAGTATGCAAGGCAATTAAAGCTGCAGTAGCTAACCTTTATAAAAATAATATTTCGTCATATTTGTCAAAATTTTCACTGTGTTCAGACTGGAGTCTTCTAGTGCCCCTAATGGTATTTGCAAGAATGACTGATTGAGTTGATTGTTGAGTCTCATTCCTGGGAGATACAGACACTTAGGGACTCTCACCAATCATCCATTTCAAGCCACCAAACCAAAGTTTCTTTATATCCTTCTCGCCTCTGATTGGTTGTTTTCATTCAGGCCCGGTGCATTCTTGCAAATGTCATTAGGAGCCAGAGGAACCTGATTTTTTTCACAGATTATCTGTCTCATGTTCTACTGTCAAAGGAATACTGTATAAAATGACATACTGCGGCTTTAAATATATTTAAAGGGGCTGCATGAAATGTATATAGACGGTTGGGGCAGTAACTATTTCCTCGTACTATGGGGGTGACAGTCTCAATTTATTGATAGCATGGGGGAGGGCATGTTTTTTTCTCATCATATTTATATTTTCTTTCTTTTTCTTGCTGTCCTTGTGCCACCGAGAACATTCAAGAACTTTCCAATTCAGTCAGACTTGTGCAGTGCATGTGCAGTATAACTCAGCACATGTGGCCATCATCATTATCCCCTCAGCCACTCACATGACCCAATTCAAAACTTTTCAACAGCTGTTCCAAACACAGTGGCACATCTCATAAATGGCTGACCAAATGTGGAGAAGAGCACTCCTCTTCGAGCGGGAAAGTTTTTGTCATTCAGGCCAAAACTGCACTGTGTAAAAAAGGTAAGGTTGGTTTGGGTTAGAATTGGGCATGGAGTGCGTGGATGCAAATTTTTGGATATAGCAAGATCTCTGCGGCCACAGATAATGTTTTCAGTCAAACATTGCTCAATCTAAAGTTAGGTAGAACTGCAGCCGGGCGTAAGCGTGATGTTTGGAAGTATTTCGACAATATGACTGGAGATATGCTCCTGTTTAGGCTTTGTGGAAGGCGACAGCTTCTATGAGGTGACAGTCTGTACAGTGTACACCCCACCCGCATTTTGGACCCTATTTTTCTGTTTGACTTTACTGGCCAGTTCAATGCTAGTACTCGAATACGGAAATGACTTAAGATGCCCTGGTCCGTCCATAGTTCATGCACCAGCACAGCACTGGCTAACGTAGTGTAACAAAGGGGACTAGTTATTTTTTCACGCAATGTAGCCATCTGTCTGCACTCAAAGCTCAAACTGTGTGTGGAGTCGCAGATGTAAACACTCAAGCGGGCCTTTTATTCACCAGATGATGTTTTTTAAAGCTTGTAATGTTTGTGGAGGTAATCAAAGTTCAGTCACTGCTTTCCTCGTGCATATTTCCATTGATCCAATAACCACAAACGTACTCAGCCTGAAGTAAAACAAAATGTGCACAATAAAAAGTAACATACAAGTTGTGTCTTTATTTTGCAGAATCAAATAGACTGGCTGTGCTTTAATCAAAGTAACCACATAAGAACCTTGTCCTTTGTGTGTTGGAAGCATTTCTTCACCAGAGGCTGCAGATGTAATACACATCCGTCTGCAATATAAGGACTAGGTATCAAGACGTCAAAAAGCACGACTTCTAAGGCTGCTGTTGGTGTGTGAGCATAAGTTTGGGTAAGACTAAGTGTCTTACTGATGATGCAAGCTGCACCCATATGTAGCATATGACCAAGCTTTCAGAACACTATCACACATTATCTTTGCGCTGTGACTCTGACCTATATATGTGTATGCGTTGGCCTGCTGGTATAATGGTGAGAATATTAATACTAAATACATATAAAAACATTGACTTACTTAAAAATGATGTTAGTATGGCTTTATTTTGAGATATCAGGAGAGATTTCACTAATTTAAAGTCTGAACATTTTACATTAATAACACATTTGCACACAGCCCATAAGGACTTGTCTAATTCCAAGTAATATAAAGTCATTTTTCTCTCAAAAAAACAGCTCTGACTAAAACGTCCCATTTAGATGCCACAAATGCGGCATTTAGATACCGAAAACACCGCGAGACTTCAGTGGTCAACTTTATATTAGACTTAACAGCATGAAATGACTTCTAATCAAGTTAAAGGCCGTTTTAATTTGTATTAAAAGGGCCTGGAGAGACCTCATGCGTTATAATCACACTGGGGATCTTGCATTGTGGGGGTGTGGTGACTTTTTGTAGTTCTCCGCCTTCCTCTGACATCAGCCAACAGTGTTAATTTACTGCCAGCGCCGAAAATGTAGATCCGCTCTCCCCGTTTTTTCCCCAACGACGACATTTTTGTTGACCACTACACGACTTTCTATTGTTCTGAAACGGCAGAAGCGTTTAAATACAATGAAATACGATATAAAGGGAGACTACAGCACCGACGAGCCTAGTCTGCGCGGTAACAAGATCAAATCCCGAGGCCGAACACCTCCTCCTCCTCTCTGGTCGTTTTTTTTTTTTTGGGGGGGGGGGGGTATTAGAGCCTCCCC
>JAGRRF010009292.1:4175402-4186082 GCA_019097615.1 Morone chrysops | reverse complement strand
GCGCGTCTCTCCACAAGACATGGCGAACAGTCCACACCGCTGGGATCCATGTTAGAAAAAGAGGGTGCACACACACGCGAAGGCAAACACACGCACACATTCCCATTATTTTTTCATGAAACAAACAAATTCCCAGCTCATAAAACACAGCATGGTCGAGGCGTGCGTGTTATCTGCGACGGCTTGCCAACACGGCGCCGTTATTAACTTACGGAGAGCAGAGGACGGATATAGCACACCTACCTCACTGGTCTTGACATTTTGCAGGAATACTGTAGAGGTTAAGGATGTAAGAAAGGGGGGAGAAGAAAAAGCACAGGGGGGAAAAAGAAATATAGATTCCCGCTCTTGCAAAACACCGAGGGGAGCGAGGTTGACGCACAACTCCACCGTCCGAGCTAGCGCGTGAAAACAAAAGTACGGCAGCGACTTGTCCTCCACACGCAAATATTCTTAATTTTTTTACCTTCAGCTACTCAAAATGGTGAATAAAACAAACTGAAACTGCAGCCTGTGTGCAACCAAACCCCGCGGCCTTGAGGGGTGGGTCCTCGACGACAAGCACCGCCCCTACGGGGCCCTGAGAGGAGCAGCGCGGCGCCCTCCCGCTCCCATTGGCTGATTTAAACGACGGCCCTCTTTTGTATTGGATACTTTAGCTGCTCGTTAGAAGACTTTTAGCATACAGTTCCCCGCCTTCGCTAGCAAGCTCGGTTGAATTAGCACTGTTAAGAAAACAAAAAGAGGCCCTCAGGTTGGATGCAAACATTGAATTCAGTGTGGGTCCCAAAAGACCATAAAGCAATATTGCAATTATAGGTTACAACGTGCATAAACATCATACATATGTAATGATATAATGTATTTCAAGAAGCAGATTGACCGTTGTATTGCTGATACTGAGAGTAACCTTCTTCTGTTTCACCTGGCAGACTGCTGCAGCATGAGATGCAGGTAGCAAGCATCTATAGCATTACAGCTGCAAAGCCTCTAACATTACACTTCCAGGATATACAGTTTATTTCACTGATGATTTCAGACAGTTGCGCCTTTCTTTATAATCTTTAGACTGTAATGAAAATTTCTAAATAAATACATTTCACACTGCCAAATTTAAAAACCAAATTGTTACCTGCGTACCCTTCTATCACTCTCAGACCTCCACACTGGACTATGGTAAACTGAGTGTTTGCAGTTGGTCTGAATGGGTCAACATATATTCAGGCTTTGTCACCCTGTTCCTGACCTGAAAGCTGGTCTGACTGCTCCATGTTCATATATACCCTGGTTCTTTAAAATGGTGACCACTTGGATTTGCTGTAAGCAGCAGTAAGGGTGTGTTCATTTTTCTGTATGTCAAAGTATTCCTCCACAACCAAAATGAGATTTAGGATTAACAACTACAATCTTAATCATGCACATAACATATTTATTTATCAATTAAATTATTATTTCTGTCTATTATAATCATACATCTGAACAAAGAAATGTAAAGTAGTCTGAGTGTAATGACCACTCAAAACATGACATGCCCCTAGTCCATAGCTGTACTATTTTTAAAATAGTTACACAAACAACCCTTTCACAGTGATGCTCCCCCCTACTCCTTTAAAATAATCTAATTAAAAAACAAAATGCTGCCCTCACCTTCACTGCCTAAAGTATGAAACAAAATAAGAAAGAATTTCAACAGATGATTCAAATTGCAAAAGATACCAGAAGCCCAGTTTGAATAAACATTCTGAAAAGAATCCTGTAAATGTATTTTCATGCATGAATGGCTCTAATATATTCTTATTTTAAATAATTAGAGATGGCTCTCAGTTTATAAATGCCTTTTTTAGTTTGTTTGTATGCACTTTTCTAATATTCCCCACAAATAACTGTAAACGGCATATGGCATTAAGCTTGTAGAAAACTCCCAGCTATTGAGCAGACAAAATTTCTATTGTGTCTAAGTTTTTTTTGTTCTGATACAGGGAGCAGTTGCCATCCTGCACTGCCTAGAGCAAAATGACTGGAGTCAATAAGCTGCTGACATGACAGGCGGAATAGTTTAGAATAGAAAACAGTTTATACAAACAAATAACTAAAGGACTCTTATTTTATGGCAACTTATCTACTGCAACAGGCTTTTCAGTCAATAACCTAATAAATTGACTAGGGGTGTAAGAAAATATAAAAAAATATTGTATTGTGTTATTTTGTTTTATGATATTGTATCAATTCATAAAGACACTGTATCAATTTTTGTCTTTAAACCCCCAACCACTAGATAGCAGTGTTGTACAGAGAGGGCTACATATATACATAAGGCCGATCCCACTGGTCTGGTCTGGTCTGTTATGCATATGGTGGTGTGTTCTTTGACAAATTTCTTAAAATTGTTTTTTTTTTATTGCAATTTATCTCAATATATAGAATCAGAACCCCTGTATCGTGGTACATATTTTATCATCAGATTCTTGCAAATACACAGCCCTCAAACTGACACATTTCTTGACACAAGGTTATCGAACATGATAACATGATAAATATTACAAGCTAACATAAGTAGGTGTAGTGTTATTAGCTTGCACAAATTAGTAACATTGACAGTATGTTTCCTGATCTTCCATTGGTCAGAACCACTCTGTCTTAACACATTCATTAACTGATCTGTGTTAAGTCCCTTAATCAAGCTAGCAAATGCTAATTTGACATGTGTAGCAGCTGACTATGCTACCAAAAGTGTCCATAATGCAAAAGAGCAAGCTCTTGTTAGAAAGCCACCTGGCAGAAGTTGCTCAGAGGGTCGTCCACTAATCAGAAGGTTGTCAGTTCGATCTCCTGCTACATGTCTTGAGCAAGATACTGGACCCCAAATTGCTCCTGATGCTCCGATGTGTGTTTGTGTTTCTGATGAGCATTTAGCACCTTGCATGGCAGCCTCTGCCACCAGTGTGTGAGTGTGGGTGAATGTGACATGTAGCGTAAAGCACTCTGAGTGGTCGGAAGGTGCTATATAAGTGCAGTCCATTTACCTGTCAAGTCTACAGGAGATGTTTGATGGTTAAAAGATATATTATACGGTATGTGGAAAAGTGATTTGAGCTAAGTTTGACAATAGTGAGCCGAGACCGACAGACTGAGTTGTTCTAAAATGGCAACCATACAGAGCTTAACACTTGTAATTTACAACATGGCCTTTTTTTTCTGTCTCCATTATCAGACCCTCAAACTTTACGTTTGCAAGTTGTCAGGTTTCTAATGAATGCTACAGTCCTGCAAGATTGCAAGCGTGGCTGTAGACTGGTTTCCTTTCCTTTGGCTTCTGTGTTTGCATTAAACCTATTTCACCGAGGCATCGTTCACGTTCTTGGAAACACAATGCAAACATTTTGCTTACCAAAATCTATGTCTACATCACTACAGATATTTCATATATTTCCATTTTTGTTTTGTTGAAAACTGATAATCAGAAAACATGTAGAAATGTGCCATGTATTGTTGGGACACACTGAACCCTTCTGTGGCTCACTGCCTTTTAATTTATTTCTTACTCCTTACTATCTGGAGCCAGTGTTTGGTTTGTCTGTTCTGGGCTACAACATGGGGGTTCAACATGGTGGAACTGCTCTCTCTGTAGATTAAACACTAATGAAAACATACATATGAATATTATATTCCATTTCTGCCAACAGAGCCTCCTGAATGTTACACTGAATGTTACTTTAGGCAAGATGGTGACCTATGGGCATAATGAAAAGTGTTTACATTCAAATCAAATCCTTATTTGAAAAAGAAAAATCATTATTTAAATAGATTTAGCGTGAATGATTTTAGCTTATTCAGTTTATAAAAGTGTTAAACTCTATAAAACAAATTAGCAGACAGTGCAGTGCAGACAGTACATTGCCCAGCACTGCATGTTATCACTTGAAACTAAACACATGGAAAAAGAGGAAGAGAAATGAATGTGCCCAACAAGTACATTTCAGTTACAGTTGAATTGTTTGGTCTCCAAAAAAGCAGTATTTAAAGTTCAATAATCAGTTACTCAAGGGATATAAAAAAACAAAATAGTTACAAAAATATGTAGTTGTACTGCAACAATCCTCTGCTGAAAGTTGGAGTTTTGGTGGCTCTGGGTGGAAGTAACCTTTGTTTTTTAGGCTCATTGAATTTCAGGTCCACCCACTCGTGTGGTGAGTTCGAGTACGTTCTGTCAAATTGTAGGCTGTGCTGAGGGCTTGTTTGGAATGTAAGTTATACCCATCATGCTGTGTGTGTGTGTGTGTGTGTTTTGTCTGTGTTGAACTGTTAGAAATGATGTGAAGTTGAATTTCGAGAAACATCCTGCTGAATCCTGATCAGAATATTGCTCAGTGTTTGTGTGTAATGTGATGAGAAACTGTTGAAATGCGAGCCTCGTCTCTGCGTGTCTGTTGCTACTCTCTCTCTCTCTCTCTCTCTCTCTCTCTCTCTCTCTCTCTCTCTCTCTCTCTCTCTCTCTTGCTTCTTCCACATCAGACAGACTTATGTCTCTGTGTTCAGGGATGATGCTGTAGTGAGGAGCAGGTATGTTGCCATGGCAACCAGGGAAGTGACTCTCGCTTTTCTCTTCGTGGCTTCACAGTTGCCTCTGTATCCTTCTTCAGTCCGAGCTCTGCATTCTCCAGCCTGCAACAATGGAAAAGTCCTTGAACCTCAGGGACGTGTTTATATCACACCTATGGGATGGATGACTAACACACAGCTTGTGCACCATCACTGTTAGGCCAGTAGGGAACAGTGCTTGTAGCTAAAAACAACAAATCCAAACGTACTTGTTCATTCAATCACTTAAATCTCCATCTCACAGCCAACTGTTGAGGTGTTAATTTTGATTCACACTGAATAACATAAAAGGTTGAGTCGCAGCCATACATGATCAGTTGGCAGAGCACCACATATCTCCTCACCTGTGTAGCACTGCCACCTTGTGGCTTATATGTTAAACTGCAATGCAGCAAGGCCAATGCAACCTCATTTAACCCAGATGCTCAAGAGGCCTATAGTTTTCCAAGAGAGAGTGTTGCAAAATATATTCCCACATTTTGATTTTGAGTTACTTCATATTTTATGCTACTACATTTGTCTGACAGTATACAGAGAGGGGCTACAAAAAGCCACAGGTCAGATTCAAACCCATGGCCCAGTTTTGGTGAGTTTTATTTTGTTTCTGTCCACTTTGAATCAGTTTTTGTCTATGGATTCTGATCAATCGAACAATATTATGGCTGTTTCTGGTTAAACAGAAGATCTATTTCTGTAGGGATCCTTTCCATAATGTTTTCAGGCACTTAGAATATCTAACTTTGTGAATTAAGAGTTTATTTTGACCAAACCATTTTATTTATTTTAATATTATTTTGTTTTTGTAATTATTGATGTTGCTGGTGCCCTTGTGCAACATCAAGTAAAAAATATTACCAGCAAAGGGTACTTAGTATCACAGTAAAAGTACTAATTCTACAGAGAAATGCACCGTGTGACTGATATATTAGACATTATTAGAATGTTAATACTGATATATCAGTGTGTAATTACTGCTGTATAGCTGCTGGCAAATTTGGATTAATATTTCTCTTTACGTTTTGTGAAAAAGTGTTTGACCTCTTTGTGACTTAAACTGTTTTAAGTGTTTTAAGTGACTATGTGAGAGATTTGGTCGGGTCCCCTTTGAAATCGATGAAACAAGCCGGTAGAAAACCACTTTTATCCATGGAGGCCGCCAGAATCAATTTTACATTTCTATTCACTATAAAATATATTGATTTCATAAGCTCATCACATTTTTAATTTAATAAGGTAACATCACATAAATGTAGTGGGGTAAAAAACACTGTTCTGCTTGAGGCACACTAGTTAATCTGGTCCTGGTCTGGTTCTGTATCTGATGTAAAATAGTATAAATGTATATGAAATCGATGTGAAATTCTACTGCTGTTAACCTGTTTATCTACAATCTTCTATATGAACTATTATATCAAAGATAACAGACGATACTGCAGAGATTAGCACATATCCAAGTCCTCCTCCCTTCACTGTTCCTCCTGAAGAGGGCAATGCAGGACTGCCTTTGGCCCGCAGTCTAACATGGCTCACTGTTTACCAGCACAGAGCTTCTAGTCAGCCACTAGTGGTGGATGCCTGCTGGCCAAATGTTTGACTCAGTACCTCTGTCTGTGTGAGTGTGAACGTTTGATTAAAATGTCTCTTGACCTGGCTGTGACACCCCCAGTTGGTGAACTCATTGTTTGACAGTCTGCAAACAACCCAGCCGATGCTCGGAGAGAGAAACAGAAAAAGCAACAGGGTTAAGAACTTCCATAAATGAACCTTCTATTCAAAGGCTTATCGTGCCTTCTGGCACAATGATTGTTCTTACACATCATCCTCCTCCACTTTGGAGTTGATTCCCTCATTTTCTCTGCTCTGTTCTCAGATGAGTAGCTGCAGGCAACGCTGTGGATAAGTGGAGCAAGAAATACAGGCAGCGTGAGAGAGATAGATGGAGAGGAGGCTGCGCTGGTTAACTTAATTCTTAACTCGCTGATTTATGTAAAACACGTACACGTGTAGAGATAGTGCTACACACAAACAAACAAACAAACCAAAAGCCTGTCCTATTGTCTACCAACTGCACATTAGTTTGCTCCTGTCATATCAATCCTCAGCCATCATGATTTAAAGGATCAGTTCACCCAAATTATTTAAAACAAACGTATTTACTAGATAATCCACAACATGCTGTCACTGTTTTCATAGGTACTATTTCTTTGGTAGAAAGTAGTTCCAGCAAAACCCATTCAGAGTGAAGTGAATCCAGAGCAGTGGTGTCCAAATGTCTGACATGTTTGCTTGATGAGCTTCCTTTGTTTTTCTCCCTGTCAAACGTTTGTTCATTTTGTACTTTGCTTGTCTTTATGCTCTCCTGAATCTTAACAGCCCCGCGAGCGTCAGAACACTCTTTCATTATCCTTCCCAAATGAAGAATGCTCACAGACCTTTTTCACAGCAGGAAAAGTAGATATAAAAAAATAGAAAATAGATTCCCGAAATCCAGTGCAAAACTTAACAATGTATTTTAGAACTGAAATGAACTAAATTCATAACTATTATTGATGAATCCTTTCAGTCATTTTTCGAGCAAAAATTCAAGCTTCTCAGTTGTAAGTGTTTGCTGCTTCTGTTTGACATCTGAAGACAACATCTTGGGCTCCAGGAAACTGTGATCATTTTTTGGCATTTCATAAGGTATTGAAAAATAGAAAATTGACCAGAACAGATTAATTGATAATGAAATGAATGGTTAGTTAGGTCCACTGTGTAACATTTAGGAGGATCTATTGTCAGAAATGCAACTTCACCACTAGATGCCACTAAATCCTACACACTGGTCCTTTAATGTTATTAGTTACACCAATATTGTGAAGGACACACCCACATGTTTGTCCCTTAGCTTTTTCTTATGGGAATGATATTTGTGTGAGATGTCTCAAAACTACATGTGTTTGTGTCCGAATTTATCACATGTGAAATGTGCTTCTCATTGATTTTATTTGCAAAATTCAGAAAAATAGAAAACTACGTCCCTTCCTGGGTTGAGTTATTCATACACTGGCACTTTCATATAGATATGTACATACATATCTACACTTTTTTAATACTCAAGAAATAAAACTTTTATATCTGTCAGCCATTTCATGCCAAATTTCAAGATTTTCTGCTTTCGCTCCATGTTTTCTGGCTGCCCCTTTGTTGTGAATAAATAATATTCAATAACCATTGTTTCTGAGATAATATACAACGGTTCTTCCAGTGAACAGAAAGCAATATGTGTTGCCGCTGTCAAACTTCTGAGATAATACCCCTCATTGTAATCATGACACATTAAGAAAAGAATTATCAGTCAGGAGTACAGCTGGGAAACAAGACATATTCTGTTAGATCGGAGTGGATGTAGTGATTTGCGGGCCTGAGGCAACTCATCAGGCCTCTTTCATGCTTTCTCTAACTGAGAAAGCTGAACACATTTCACCCACTCTCAGGTCTCTGCACTGCCTACCAGTCAGTTTAGAACTGACCTAAGTTACTGCTGGTTGTCTATCAGTTCATGGTTTGGGGCCTAAACACATTTTTAACCTACTTCTTCCATATGAACCCCCCAGGGCTCTTAGGTCATCTGGAACCGGTCAGCTAACTGTGAGTCAAAACAAAACATGGAGAAGCTGCATTAGTTACTATACTGAAACCAACTGCCATAAGATCTGTTACTACTTTTAAAAACAGGATAACAATGTTTGTGTTCAATATACTTCCTTTTAATTTAAACTCTTTGTGTCTCTCCCTGTCTTTTTAAACTGCATTGTGTAACTCACCTTGAGGTTACCTATGTATGAAATGTGCTATATAAATATACTCAGATCTTTTAATTACATTACATTACAACTATTCATGCAATGCTGTAAGAAAATACAATAGAAACAGAAGGTAAAACTACATATGCATCACCAGCAAAATATACTGATTGTATTTACTTTAAGTCTAATCAAAGTGGAGCACATAGAAACTCAAAATGTTCAAGTAAAGTACAAATATTTCTTAAGTATAATTAAAGATCCATTTAGGAGAATATATTATCAAACATTTAATATAATATTCATAGGTATGTTTTCATTAGTGTATAATCACCTGAAAATAAGAATTGTTGTTTTTGTTACTTTAGAATTAGCTGTTTTTATCTACAGATGCTGTGGATCGCCTTCCATGGAGTCCGCCATGTTGAACCACCATGTTTCTACAGTAGCCCAGAATGGACAAACAAAACACTGGCTCTATATAAGGTCTATTGTGTTTTTCGAGAGTTTCCTGGCCACTGTAGTTTTCCTAGTGAGTGAAGTCAATGATAATGAGCCAGCAGACTGCAGTAGTGATGGCAAGAATAGTATGCATGCCAGTATATTTATTATTAATTAATGATATTAGTGATAAAAAAACCCTCATGCATGAATCATACATCAATAATAGCCTAATTCTATGCATGATCCATGATGATGAAGATACAGGAAAATATAAATACATGGCAAAAATAGCATATTGTCAATATTGTAGAGATGCCACAAAATTTCACAAAACAAGCTCATGTCTTATAAAGTGGAGCCAAGCTCCCCTGGCTCCCCTGTAGCTCGCACCCTGTGCACCTCTAATATTATTAAGACAGAATAATATAATACGAGTAAGATGTTGACTTGGAGTATTTCTATATTGCAGTATTACAACTTTAAGAATATGAATACTTCTTACTGCACTCTGACTAGTTTATCATTATAGTTTTCATCAGGGTTGGGAAAGGGGTCATCTAACATGTGAGTGTTATTTCATGATGTATATGAGTTTAAATAGTAACACAATTTTATATGTTTTACATATAATATTTAATATGGGTCATAAAAATCTGGTCACACATATTTTTGAAATTTGGTTGAACCAACCCTTTAAAAGTCCAGTGTGTAGGATTTAGTGGCATCTAGTAGTGTCCCGCAAATGCTTGCAAATGGTTCATAGGAAGAGAGCAGGACTCCTATATTCAGGTGATCATACACTAATGAAAACATACCTATGAATATTATATTCCATTTCTGCATATAGATCCTCCTAAATGTTACACACTGGACCTTTAATAAATAGTCTAATCTATCCCATCAACAAACTGGATCAGACTTTTTATATAGAGCCTGGTCATGGTGCAGTTGTCTCGAAGGCACCTGCCAAGCAACCGTCTGTTCACTAACATTTGCTTTCTTATTTGATGTCATTAGTACCTTCTTAAGTAAAACCTCTGAGTGCAGTGCTGGTCTTTCTTCCAGCACGAAGGACACCTAATGAGAATACCTGAATAGGTCTAGACTTTGAAAAGCTGCGCCATTCACACAGCAGCTCCTGACTACTTTTAGTGGGTCAGTCTGAAGCGACTCAGAGGCAAAATAAATGGAATGAAAAGAGAGAGACACACATCACGTCTTTCTCAGAGGGAAAGCGGTGCAAACACGGGATTTGTAAACAAAATGAAAGATGAAACAGTCGCTCCCCCCGTTTGACTGAAGTTTCATTATCAGCCTTGATGCCAGAGTATCCCAACATTATGTTGTGGGTTTAAAGGTTGGAAGAAAACTAAGAGCGAGGCGAGAACTGTGTGTTCTCGACAATTCCCCACTCTCTCCCCGAACAGAGATGTGCTGACAGTCGTACAGCTTGAAATGTAAATAGGTCCAACATTAGTATTCAACCGTCATCCCGTGCTCTGTTTTTGTGTCTATGCATGCATGTGTGTGTGTGTGTGTGTGTGTGTGTGTTAGGCAGGGAGGGTAACAGTAGGGAATTTGAGTATTTGATCAGACTCCCCTTGGTTTAGTGTGAATCTCAGTAGCAGGAGTTCATCTGTGGGACAGTCAGTAGAGCTGAGCACATCAGCTTCGTTGCAGTATTTGTCAGATTTTGGGCATCATGCATGCGCGTGTGTGTGTGTGTGTGAGACAGTCAGTGTTTGTTTGTGTGTGTCACCATCTGTCTCCTTACATGTAGCGCTCCTCCATCCCACACATTCAATACACAAGATATCACTGCGACATGCAAACACTAAGCCGTGAAACTCCT
>JAGRRF010009292.1:4145266-4166241 GCA_019097615.1 Morone chrysops | reverse complement strand
AAAAAAAAAAAAAAGGGAGAGGTTTCATGTTTGCCCAGGGATCTGCTGTGCCTGGTCACAAGTTCCAAGGCATATATCTGGGTTCTGGCCTCCACATCGTCCTTTAGTTCCTGATAACACCTCATCAGGAATAATCCCTTACATCATTCATGCCTTCTTGTAAATTCAACATTAAATGCAGTACTTTTTTCCCTTGTCACCAGTCACAAGTTCCCAGACTTTGTACAAAAATTGTGCAATTTATTTTATGATTTTTTTTATAAGAAAATGTATACAGTTTTTTATAAGAAAATGTATACAGTAAACTTAAAATGCTGTCTAAGACAAATTCTTCTTGTAAATTTGTTATATCTTTCTTTGTGTTGTGCTATTAGCTAACTAATTAATCTTCATTCTGTATGTATATAAGATAGATTGACTGGTGAGTGTCATGATATTATTGGTTGAAGAAGAATATAAAGAATATAGGATATAAAGATACAAAGAAATTGTGTTTTATTGGCATACATTGGTAAATAGGGGTACAATATGGCTGAGGATGCAATTTTAAATCTTTTTAAAAACAACAACACATTTGGTCCTTGCGAATTGTAATGAAGTATGTATTTATTTGCATATAGAGTGGGGAAGTGGTCACTCGAGACGCATGTGGAGGTGCATTCTAATGCCAGGTGTGAACTAATGTACTTACAGCTGTCCACTTGTGAACACAAGATGCACATTTATACCAGGTGCCATACCACATGCACAAAAAACCCATTCCAATGACAAGTATTGCTCCCACATAACTCTGCATGTGTATATACGTGTAATAACTCCGTTATATATCACTGTCTGTTTTGTCCTATTATCTGTTATTATCTTATCATTCTTAAATCTTTACAGTAACAAATCAAATCATTATATTGCTTATTTGTTAGTGATGCTCCAGATACTCCTCCAGGAACAGTGGGAAGTATACCCACAGCACAAGACCACACATGAGGAACTACTACCATGGAGGAGAGTTCGGGAGTCCTCTTTAGCAAACTTTATCGACCCAAATTTACCCAGAGACCAGTGTGTTCTTCGATTGGATGTTCTCAGACCCCAGGAGGTCTGACACACTTGTTCTGGTCATGCCCTAGATTAGTTATATTTTCGAAATCATTTCTTGACGGTGTCTGAGGTTTCAACTGCATTCGCCAAATTTGGCACTCCAAATCTACATGACCTCAAAACAGCTAATGTAGGAGAATGTCATTAAAGTAGAGGCCATCAGCTTTTCAACTGTAGACGTGATCAGGGTATACCAGATACCCCATATACCCAAGGATCTAAACTGAGTCAGGCTCATGCCGTGCTCCAACCCGCTGTAGGTCTCAGTTAGTTGCAATCAATTCAACATGACTTCACTTGACAGACCATGCAGATTATTTTTCCTGGACTAATTCCTAGACAGTACAAGCAAACATAAAGCTATACAGCCATGTCCGAGTGCTCTCACTCCCCATGGTATCAATCATATCCCTCCATTAATAGATAAGTGTTTCTCTTAAGTGACACATCACTGGCTAAACTGCCAAATCCTTTTAATATGAGCTTTAGAGCTGGATACGTTGCAAAAACATTCTGCAAGCTTAGAACAGTTACAGATAACACAACAGTGAAAGGGTGTGCTTGAAACAAACTAGTTTGTATACGATTTGATCATTGTTCAACCACAAAGAATAGTTAACAGCTGCTCCAAAATGGAGCTTTAGAGACAAGTTCAAATCCAGACATTGTTGGACATAGCCCTCTCCAACTCCAACGTCAGAGATGTATAATAGGAGGGCACTGACAGACACTCAGACACTGTAAGACAAACCAACCAGCACTCTGTCTTTAGCGTACTGATTCATTGTTGACAATGGGTCCATCTCAAGTTCAGTTAAGATGGTCTGCTGATCCCCCAGTCCTTTTCAGCCTGTGAAAACCTGTAAAGATAATGTATAAGTAGGCCTATTGTACTGTATAACACAGAAGAGTATTAGGGGCAGTCATGAGAAAAAATTAATGAGAGAAGAAGATTTCTTTTTTTGCATTTGAAGAATAATAATAAACAAAACATTGAGAATATAGGTGGTCAATCAAAGTTAGTGAGTGATACCTCTTCAAAGTGTGTGTGGTTTCTCCTTCCTTTTAGCATGATCTCTTCAAAGTCATTTGTGTAACATCAATGTGTAACATTTAGGAGGATCTATTGTCAGAAATGGAATATAACATTCATATGTATGTTTTCATTAGTGTATATTCACCTGAAAATAGGAATCGTTGTGTTTTTGTTACCTAAGAATGAGCTGATTTTATCTACAAATGCCTCTGGTTGCCTATTGTGGAGTGACCGACTTTATTCTTGTATGCAAAATAAAAAATAAATCTTCCTTCTCTCATTTCCCCCCTTATGTGTGTCCCTAATAGTCCATCATAGTGTAAGTGGCAATTAATGTATAGACTCATAAATAATGTGTGATCCATATCCGACACCACTCACCCAGTTCTTCAGGGCCTTTTTCCTTATGCGGTTGGCTGGAGCTCATCTTAGCACGCACAGGGCAAGAGGCAGAGCCTGGACAGGCCTATCAAAGGCCTAATACACAAAGTTATATAGTAATGACTTATTTATTCTAAAGCACTTTAAATATGAAGATTGTCCAATAAAGGACATCTGTGAACACAAAGTCCATAGGTGGGGCAAGTGTGAGAAATACCTGAGCTCATCCATGGATGGGAAAACCAAAGTTTTCCAAGATTTGCTAGGAGGGGCAAAGAGGTCCACGGTTCCAGTGTCGGCTGCTGCTGCTGTTGCGCATTATCCTGTAGCTCTCTTCAGGCTTTCTGTGGCAACCTGTCTCACCACTGGCATCGAGGTATAGAGTTGTCACACTCTCCAACAGCCACACACTGCTGCTGCTGCTAGGTGAAAGAACTGTGGTGCTAAAAGTGCAATGCAATAGTAAAATGTGAGCATAATGGGTTGCTTTTTATCTGTTGTTATCTAATATTCAGCCTACACTGTTGTACCCTGTCCCCTAGTGGGAGTTGCATTATTAAAAATGTGATTACTTGATTGTCTTGAATACTGATTGCTATTGTACATGCAGTGGATGCTGTATGCTGTGAGTTGTCTTTGATTGTGTGTGGCAGAGCAGGACTACTGTCGTGCTGTGTAACTAATTATAAATGACCTCCTCTGCAGAATTCATCTTTTCTGTGAGTGTGTATGTGTTCATTACTGTGGCATGGTTACCTCAGAAGCACGATAGGTAGGTCAAGGTTAAAAATGAAGAGGAGAACATTAGTGTGTCTTTGCAGTCTCTCTCCATATAAAGTCCATTAACACCTAGAATGATAACCATGGCGATAACTTCACTCTATAACCCATAATGGTGTCTGTGCTCTGTCAGTAAGGACTGTTGGGTGAAACTTCTTATAGGGTGCAATCTATCACCTTTTAAATTCTGCCCGTTCTTATTCCTCAACTTAATCTTACACCAGGTGTACTCAAATGCTCTTCATGAGCTCAGTCAGAGTGCCACTGCAAGGACACAGTGTAATAAATGTGAGCACTAAGCGTGGGCAATATTGACAAAGTCAAATATAATGATATATTTGACCAAAATAACTCAATATGGCTAACGTGACAATATTTTGAAGATGACTGTTGGTCAGTGCAGGTTATGTTCTCTACTGTACTGAAAGTGCTGCTGGAATCTCTAAATTTCCCCCATGCCTTGGTAGGATGCAACAGTGGTGGCATTAACACCCCATCTAAGCCTGGTATTAAAATTCTGTATCCGAACATGTTATTCAGACACGTTAATGCTATACAAGGTGTAAATGCATTGCAAAGGAAATTGGATCTGCCTGACCACATCTGGAGGTACGTTATAACTGATATAGACATTTGTTTTTAGCTAACATAAAATACAAGTTGTTCTCTGGATAGCGAGCAAGCAAGGCTGAAAGACACGTGCATTTAATTACTCTTAATATGTCTATTTAGTGCCAAGAATGTGCCAAAGGATGAGTTATTCAACAGAACTGCCATAAAAATGAAACCAACACAGGGGAGAAATGAATTAAGTAAGAAAAAACTGTGTGTGGGACGGTGTGTGAAGCAGTCATCTGTGCAGCTGATCTGCTGTTAAGAAGGCATACAATGTGTCTAGTCACAGAGTAGCTTAGTAGTAGTAGTACTATAGTAGTATCCAAGGAAAGGAATAACACAAATAATTAGAAATTTGTCAGACAGTGTTTCACAAAGTAGTTTCCCCTAATGCAACAACTCACAAAACTTCGTCTGATTTGTCTCCACTTAAATTACTTGCACAAGTGGAAGATATATGGTCTCAATGAGGATAACAGCATGCATTAAAAATACCAGGTGTAAACGCAAAGAATTAAGAAGTTTGTTACCCGGATAATGTATCCCGATACAGATCATATACTGATCAATACCAGGGGTAAATGGGGTGTTATTTAAGTAGGACTTATTTATACTTATCCATTATATTGTACTTTTCACTTCATGATGATTATTTGACATCACTAAAAGGTGAAAAGAAATGTAAACTATTCTTACAGCCTACAAGCTTTTACCTCAACGTGTTACCTTGAAAAGATGATGCTGTGAAAGCAACCTGCTGCTGCCGTGCTCATGTCCATTCAGTCAGCGGTAGAAACCTGAATCCTGTTGCCAAAGGATTCAGTATACAGTGTGCACTTAAATAAAACCTCATTATGCCTTACCTCACCTATTTTTATGCATGATTTTGTTTAGACGCCATCGTCTCCTATATGAGAGTTTAACAGCCATCCTGTGCGGCAGATAAGTCTCTAAATGCCTCCATCCTTTCAGGTATGCTGACTGGGTGCAACCCACTGACCCGTGACAACCTCTTTAGCCTCCAGGAGTCTCAGGTGCAACCAAGCAGAAGGCTTGAAACAAATAGCCTTTAATAGAATTTAAATATCTGGAATTAAATTATGTAAAGTGAGCAGGACCCTTAACCCAAACCCACCCGCTTGCAAATCAACTCCAGACAATAAGGGTACCGTATGGCTGCAGCTTTCACATCAGTTATATCTGTAAGTTCCTCAGCCTACTAATCACTTCTTTTGTCTTCAACTTTAATTTGCCTGACTGAAAAGATTTCATTGCTACTGCACCAAACAGAATTGCTCTCGGACCAAACTGTACCTTTTCTGATGATTTTATAATTACCGTCAAAGCGCAAACACTGGGAACAGTCATTCTATTTACTCAAAATGAGTTCAACCTTTATATAGTTACAGCAATAAAATTGTTCTAGCTGTGAAAGAGTGAATGATTCACCACTTTAAATGTCCCATCTTTGCTGCTGAAACTCCATGATATCACCACAGAGAGGAATAAAAGACATTGAAGATTTTACTATTTAACTGTTATTTTCTTTTAAATATTTGTATGTTCAAATCTCAAACCCAAAATGATTTTTTTTCCACTGATCAACTAACTGTGGTGCTGTAACTTTGTGTGTGAACAAGTTGCACGTGTGTGTGTGTGTGTGTGTGTGTGTGTGTGTGTGTGTGTGTGTGTGTGTATAGAGCGGTCATCTGAGGTCGAGTGATGTCAGTGTCAGTGCTCTCCCTCCATCTTGACCCTGTCATGGTGACTGCTATCTGAGCAACGCTGCTCGCGCACACACACATCAACACACAAGGATCTGACATCTTGGACTGTAAGGGCAGCAGCACTGTCAGCGTCAAGGGCAAGGCCAACAGGATGGGCGACTTCAAGTGTCTTCCCTGAGTCACCACTCCACCACCCCCATACACACAAACCCCAACCACACTCAGCACCTCCTCCTCCCAGCAGACGGTGGCAGTGGCTCTCACATTTTCTCTTATTTACTATGTTATAATAATAGTAATAACATTGTTATTATTGTTATTATTATTATTATTATTATTATTATTATTATTATTATTATTATTATTTTTAAAGAGACAGTGTGTACAATTTAGTGGCATCTAGCGGTGTAGTTGCAGATTGCAACCAACTGGTCTCACCCACCCATTCTGAGCATGTAGGAGAAACTATGGTTGCCGCCAAATGCGAAAAACAGGAATGCAGATAACGAAAGCACAACAATTCTTATATTCAGGTGATTAGTTAGTTAATAGATCATCCTAAATGTGACACACTGGACCTTTAAACAGTCCCTTCAGGAAGTTGTGATGTAACAATTAACGTAAATTCAACCAATCCCTGTGAACTCGCGCAACCTTGCAATTTTGTCCAGTCATCACCATACATCACCAAACTCACTTCCTTGTTTCTAGTTATGAAGATGCAGACCATGCAGATGTGTGTAAAGGCAATGTCTTACTATTTTTAGGTAGAAAGTAAAAATTGCCTAAAAACTCTGCAACATGCACTACAAAAGCTGCCATGAAAGTCAGAGAAATCCTTGAAGGGCTGTTTGAAATGAGTCAACATTGACACAAGGCACACCCATCCATCTAACACAAGACACCAGTTCTCCACAATATATTCAGTAAAAATGGTGTCAAATCACACATGAGAAGCAATAAAAGCACTCTTAGCATGCAAAGTGACTTAAGACATTGGTAAGTTATTCATTTGGGGCCATTTGGTGATACCAGGCTGAAACACTGGCCTCCAGGGTAAAACTGTGTTTGTTTGATCCATCCATCCACCCCAGCCTCGTCCCTACTCGAACTTTGTCACTCTTTATACTATCTCACTACCTGACTTCCTCCTTTCTTTATGTCATAATCACTACACCATTAAAGGGTCGCCACCTACCAATAAACAAATATGGGTCGTAATAAGCTGCTTACAAAGACGGCTTTGGTGGCTGTACTTTTTAGGAGAACGGCCTGTTTTTGTTCTATGAAACAGTCTACCCTTGTGAGCACTTGCACTGACAGCATCTTTGTTTTTGAATGCCTGACCTGAGGAGAGATTTCATTGTGAACAAAGAGGAGAAACAAAGCAAGAATTCATCTATTATTCCACTGCAGTGAGGCCGCACACCATCCGGATTTCAGACCTCCATACTTTCAGAGGTTCATAAGCGTCAAGCATCAGTGAGCACCAATAGACACATCAATCAGAGCAGTTGCCACCTCTGTTATCCTACTCAGTTACCACCTGCTTATTCCCAACCTTAATGCTCCTGTGCTTCCAGATTTAGAAAAGTTCCATTTAACAAAAAAAAAATGTTGTGTGCGTATGAGAGCAGGTGAATGTGTGTGGATATTCTGCTGGAGCTAATACAGTCCAATAAAGGATTGCTCCATCCTATATTTGTAAAGTTCTTATTTTATCTTGCATCTATTAGCCTACAGGCAGACAGGACTCCACCACGTACTTCACCACATGCTCGTGTTTTGAGGGTGATGTATTGAGCCAATCACTGAGTGACGTCTCATACATCACTTTTATTGCAGCGGTTTGGCCCTAACCCTCTTCCTTTCCTGTGTTGCTCAATCTTTCTTTCTCCCCATTTTAGGCGCAAGCGGCAAAGGAGAAGATAAATAATAAAGTTTTCATGAGACTTTCACATTCTCTGAGACAAAGAGGGCTTGTCAGTGTGCTGAGAGATAGTGTTTATCCCCTTTGACAAGATTTACTGTGTCAAACTATACAAGCTCTGGATGACATTAGCCTCCTGACCTCTTATATCTGTCTACAGGTGGTGGCATTACTTTTTTTGGGCAGCATTTTGGGCAAACACTATGCAGATCGTGCCATTTATAGCTGAGGTGAAAGCCATAAATAATAACGCCTGGAATCAGCTGCCATGCCTCCCTCTCTGTAGAATACAAAGTGGGCCTTTTACCTTCTCACCATATTGTTGGAGGTAAATATTTGAATTTTACAACAATAAACACATCCTTTACTTTCAGAGCTCCATTCTTTGTCTTTCAACATCATAACCAGGCATTATATATTCCTAATGTGTCTCATTCCAAGCTCTAATGAGTTTTGATGGACTGCTTTTGTCTGGCCGGCCCACATTATTTGGCTCACTCTACACAGCCTTTATTATGCTAAATAAACAGCCACAAGACTTCTTTGTTACAGCTAATGTTGTTGAATAAAAGCGGCATTTCACCGCTAATTGTCCTCTCTAATCTTCTCACAGATAATTGTTTTTATCCCAACAAAATCTGTCTTGGCTCGTGGTTCACTGGCTCTTTGGCCGTGCAGTTCGGTTTTGATTTGACTTCTCCTGCATCCCCATTCGCTCCTCTAAGGAGGCCTATATAAAACAACTTGGCTTGGGATCTAGATCTTTCAACAGTAATTCCTTCATTTTCTGGTACATGATCCCACTGAGCCCTAATTAACACAAGGGCTCAGTGTTCTTTTGGATGTTAAATGGAATCCCTTTATACATTTTTTTTCAACACAGGACCACTTGGTGTTTTGATGCTACTGAAGGAAGAGACCAGTTCGGATTTTGAAGGCAAACACCAAACATTTACAGTTAATGAGAGCTTGAGAGTTTATGCCAGTAACCAGAGGTGGGGACTCAAGTCGAGTTACTTTAAACTCAACTTGACAATATCAGAAAAAACTTGCAACTCGACATGGACTGTGACACCAATGACTTGTGACTTCACTTGACCATTTGACTTGAAAAGACTTGATACCTTCTCCCATGTTCAAAGAT
Organism: Morone chrysops; assembly: GCA_019097615.1. Lineage (NCBI taxonomy): Eukaryota > Metazoa > Chordata > Actinopteri > Moronidae > Morone > Morone chrysops. Next base: position 4,157,530 of record JAGRRF010009292.1, on the reverse strand, counting down.
GATCCTTAATCAACTAACATTCATGCTATAGTTTTTGAGCAAGTCACTTAAATTCCCAGATCCAATTTGTTTGAACCAATCCAACAGCATTCAATCATTGAAAGATGGACGATATGACAGCTCTCCAAAAGTGAAGCCAAAACATCCCGATTACCTCCTAGTGTCGACAGTAGTATAGGTCATAGAGGTCGCTGCTTACATGTTACCAGATGGGACATGGACCAAACTAAAAAATCCAACTACATGTCAAATATATTTCCCCCAAAATTGGTTTCTTGAATTGGTCATTTTAGGTAGCTCTTATGGCTGATTAAGTGTGTTAAGCTGTGAAATCTCCATCACAGTGGATGTTATCTTAAATTTAAGTGTAAGACACTATTTTAACAAGCCTGATTGGTGTCATAAGTCATAATAAAAATCATCATATGTCTGTTTGTCAGGAGGACGGCTGGTTTCACCTTCTCAAAATCTGCTGCAAGAAACAAGGCTCGCCATACACATAGAAATTTGCTCAGCGACCCTTCAGGCTAACATGCGTCTTCTCAAACCAACATCCAGCCATACAAAAACTAAAACACACTTACCTGGCATGCCTAGTCATCTCTTCACAGTTGGTTTCACTTCATTTTAGTGCAAACTGGCAAGGCTCATTGGAGATAGACAGCACTTTGGATGTTAAACAGGCACTGAACACTTGTGCATGACTGAGTTCTCATTGCAGCAAATCTGAAGCATAATTTCTTATCAACATTATAGTATGTGATTTGGTCAAACTACTTGCAGCGCAGGAGGCCGTAGAGTTGATTAGAAAAAATCTGGCAGTTAATCCAGAAAGTGGACCCAAAAAAAATTCCATCTTTCTTCAATTTGACACCAAAAATGAAAAATGGAAAATAGCAAAGGAAAAAAGGCCGTAATCGAAAACAAATTATATAGAATTATGCTTATTTCTTTTCAGTTATATACAGATAACTTGCTCAGGTCAGTCTGAAATTCTCCATCAAAAGGAAAGCAGAGCACTGTTTCTGTATATATTTACATGTTACCTGTAAAGGACCCACCGCCATGCAGTTATAACGGACCTATTAGGTGACTCTGCCAGACTGGGAACTCCCCCGCTCGACAGAGGTCAGTTTGCTGACAGGGAAAACCTGAAACATGGAGCTAAGATTAATTAGTTAGCTAGCTAGCTAGCTAGCAACAGCATGTTTCTGGGGGCTGGGCCTTGCTGATTACTATACAAAAACACAACTTTATCGCGAACTGTGGTGAAACAATCATATTTTGTGAAAAAAATATCCCTCTGATGTCCTCCAGCTGTTCCGCTTCATCTCAGCTAAATGCTGCTGTAGCTGCCATTAGCGTGCAATGGAACTGGGGTCAGCCTCCCAGTGAACACGACCAGATGGGGACCGAACACAGGACAGGCTGATGGATATCATATATTATATTATTGGTTGAAATTGGTTGGTTCATGCTTACTTAAGCATTCATCGCATTTTGTCATTTCGTACAATATGACTGTGGATGTAATATGAAAGGGTTAAAAGGGCATTTCTTATTTCATTTTGACTTTAAAAGTGACAAACTTTTGCCATGAGCACTGAAAAAGAAACTGGTTTCTGTGGAGTTTTCCCTTTGAGGGAACAGAGCTGGGAGAAGAGAGAAATGTGTTGAGAGAGTAGAGGAAAGGGGGGTTAGGACAGGTCAAGAGGGTGGGGAAATAAGAGGAACAACAATAAGAGCAAAAAACTGCAAGGAAAATAAAATAAAGAAGAGGAACAAAAGACAAAGGAGACGTGAGATGTTGTTTAGCCCACTAAGCTTCTGGGATGTCCCATGGGTTTAGTTCTTTTTTATTTTGATTTGATCCATGACAGCGGGACAGATCAGTACAAAAGCAGCCATTGCACTGTTGGGTGCTTACTGTGGAAGTAAGCACTCACCTTCACATGCCTGAAGAAATCAATCGGCACACAAACACCACATACAGCTCACTTGTTCTTCAAACTCAGAGAAATATCAAAAATCTGCTGTTGTGTTTAGGGAGGATTTCAAACAAGAAGTTCTCATTTCTCTTGGATTAAACTGTAACATACCCGGGTATTTGTATTGTTAAATCGAGTGATTGCTGCAATCTGTTACTTGAACTTACTTTCTCGGGTTCCATTGCACCAAATTTGCAACCTACAAGCAGTAATTTGCAACATAAAATAATTTCCTTTCGCTGAATTTGACACGTTACACTATTTAAAACAAACGCCATACTTGCAAACTGTGCAAGTTATTGCAAATTGCTTTGGTGAAACAGAAACAGGCCTTAGTGGGCCAATAGTGTTTCATTGACTCCCCAGTACCTGAGGTAACACGCCCACACAAACACAGCCTCTTGTTTTCATACAGTGCTGGTTTCAGTCTGACTGCCTGGTAATGCTATTGATGCTGGTATTACCACTTTGACTAAGTAAGTGTTGCTACTATGAGTATTACTATTACCAATTAGGGCTGGGATTATATGAAATAATTAACAGTTTGTTTTTGCATTACAAAGTTGAGTCCAAAACAAATAGATGACATCTGTCTGGAGTCACATCCATATACTGTATATAAAGATGAAGATAAAGATAAAAGTGAAGCCATATTGTTCTATAGTCTTATGAATTATGATGTTTTCAATCATGTTTAAATAATTTCCCTGCATTTTTAGGGTGAAACTAGACTTTTCATTGCTTCCAGTATTACTTATACCACTAGAGTAGAAAGGTTATAGCAAGCAGCCAGGGTTCCCAATACTTTTTTATATAGGCACTGTGAGGTGAAAGGCAGCTGGAGGAAGTCAGGTTTAGATACACTCTCCTGCCTGAAACAAACAATGAGCAACTGTTTTGTAAAATATTGATGGGAAGTCTAAAATACAAGACTCTACAGGAGAGGGGTCGCTGAGCTTGAAATACTGTTGACTGCACAACTAATGGCTGGAGGAAGGCTGAGATTTGTAAAACTTTCAAACTTTAAATTCTGTAGCATTTTCGGGTCACTAAAGCAACGTGTTTCTGATTATATAAAACACCCTAAACATGTCAGAACTCTTATTTGCACTGCCACTATTGCCACTGTTGTTCCTGCTTGTACTACTACAAGTAGGATTAATTGTATTGGTACCACTATACTGTTAAATTTGTTAACAAACTTTGCGATTAAAGGACTAGTGTGTAGGATTTAGAGGCATCTGGTGAACTTGTGAACCCGATGAACGCAACCAACTGAATACTGCTTGCCTATCTAGAGCACGTGTTTGGTTTGTCCATTCTTACCTACTGCAAAAACATGGTGGTTCACATAAAATAAGCTGGGTAGTGCTTAGTTTGTGCTGTACACAAAAAGATCACATAATGTATAGGTTTCTATCAAACACAACAAGTTCCCCTCATCCAGAGGCTTCTTTTGATGGATTGCGTTGGCTCAAAAGAAATATGCAAATCAAAGCATGTTTGATGTCTGGATGTATCACTGAAATTAATAGAATCTGACCAGACTACAAGGCTGCATTCTTAATTATTATCATCAGTTTATGGTCACTTCTTTTATCCTAAAATGTATTAGATGAAATCTTATTAACAGTTTCCTGAAGTTTAATTAAAATGCTCATTCTTGGTTTAAGTAAAACAAAATATTTTTGTCAACTATTTTTTTTAGTATATTCTTTTACTAAAGTGTTTTTGTCGGCTAAAACTAGACAAAGATGTTCATGGATTCCTTTAAAAAAACAAGACTTAATGAAATTGGACTACACAAAAGGGATGGGATTGACTAAATATGACTAAAACTAACGACTTTTGCTCTCTAAATCTAAAAAAACAGACACAATTAACAATAGGCTTCCACTATAACTTGTGGCTTCAATTATACCTCTGCTATGACTTTTCTAGCACTTTTTACCTGTATAAATCCTGTAAAAGAAAAGAATTGGCAGGTTTCTGAGAAGTTTTAAAACAAGACATACAAAAGGTTGTAAAAACTAATTCAAGCAGAAGGTTCAGGGCTGCAGCAGACTTGGCTCTTCCATTCTGTTCATGGGCAGAGTTGTGCTTGTTAGCCCAAAGACAGTGGATACCTGCCAAATACAGCTGGAATATAGTCCCTGACTCAAATGCTGTTGGGAGGTATGTGTGAAGATGAATTGAATCTGCTGAGTTCACATTAGGCTTATTTGGAAGGAGGTTTGTGGGGAAAGTGTTGGCCAAAAACTTCATATCATGGAGTCATCCAGACACCTGCAGAGCTAAATATCACCTAATGAACGCTTCCCTCATTTACATTTTAGGCATTTTTTTTTATTTTTGAGAACTGATGTAGGCACATTGGTGGTAGGTCTTTCATGTATCCGTTTTGGATTTTGGACCAGTGGAGACTTCTCATACTCCAATATTTGGTACAAACAAATTGATCACTTTGTGCTGCCAAATGCTGGCAGAATTTTCTGTGTCCAGTTGTGTGGAAGCCATTGATTTATAAAAAGATGGATGACACGTCTCCACTTTCTCCCACTATAATAAAATAAAGCCAAAATATCTTGGATGAGGGAACTGCCATCTTGCGCTGGTGACATCATTTGGAGTTGGTGTAGTAGTACTCGGGGTTGGTGCTGCACACCCAGTCGACTTGAGCTGGACTCAGCTGTTGTGATGTAAACCGCCCTTTTTATGACATCAAATAACTAATTAAAACCAAACTTATCAGACAAATTACCACTTGAACACACATCAGCATGATGGGAACTACCTAAAATGACAAAGACTATCTTTGGGAAACATTCATTTGACAAGTACTTTGACAAGTAGATTGTTTAGTTTAGCCCATGTCCCATCTTCTGACATGGAGTGGGAGGGGGTTATGATCTTTACTGCAGCCAGCCACCAGGGGGCGATTGAGATGTTTTGGCTTCATTTTTGGGGAGCTGTCATGTCATCCATCTTTATATACAATCAATTTCCATGGTTGGGTAACCGAAACTGCAGTTCCTTGAATGGCCACTTGAGGCTGGCTCCAGAAGTGAGTCAATCTCCATAAACCCTATATTAAACTGCCCAAAAAATAAATGTGTTGACAGTCTGATATGAAAAATGTAGATCTCTGCAGCTAAAGTCCCTGTTCCTGACATCTGTACGGGGTGAGAATGTTTATATAACTCATCTGTTTAAATTATATTAAGCCTTAAAGTTATGCATAATTATATGCATGGCAATAGGTGGATGTCATCACAGGTGGCTGGTTTCAGCAACCAGACTTACATCAGTACCACTTACACTTCACATCTTTGCCCAGTTTTGGATTAGGGAGCCGGCGGAATCAAGACTGCCAAGATGGTGACCACCCTGAGCTTCACAATGGCTCTTCAGAAACCTACAGATGACGTCACAGAGACTGCGTCCATTTTTAATTATACTGTCTATGTATACAGTCAACAGTGGAAGTAGTGTCATTTCTAACCACTGACCTGTGCACAAGACCACAACAGTGTAAGTGCAACCTACAAAACCAACTAATCACATGACTGCTGTATCTAAAAACATGCTGGTCCAAATGTGAAACAGCAGTGGATGAGACAAAAGCACAGTGGCAGCTCTATGACCATGCTGTCCTGGAAAAAAAGTGCACGAGCTGGTTTTTAAGCACTTAAAGCAATTAGTGCAGAGGACAGAGCCAGCTGAGCCATTGATTACTGTTATTTATAAACCTGACAGCACCCTGATGGGAAGACAAAATCTACCCTCTCCATCTTTTCCTTCTCCTCATCTCTCCCTCTCTTCAACCCTGACTGACCTGACTGTTCACCTTTTCTCACATCCTCCCTCCTCCACACTCCGCCCTTCTCTTTCTCTTTAACTCCTCTTCCCTCTCTGCAGATTTCAGCGTCCGTCATATTTGCTACCCTGTCTCTCTTTCCTGCCGGATCACTTTCATACATTTTGAAAGAAAAAAGAGAAGGGAGAGAGGTAAACTGAGCAGGAGAATTCCCTCATAAACAAAGAAAAAATTTATTTCTGCCTTTCTGTACGACAAGCCAATACTCCCTTAGGTCTGGCCTTGGGCCTCGCAGCAGTCTGGGAATGGCATGAGACAAAGCCGCAAACAACAACAGTCCCTCAGACGAGCTTGGACATTCTTAGGAGATTGTCTTGCATGCAGGTATGCCTGGATGAGTGTCACAGAGTGGGAACGGAGGCATCCAATCTATTCCCAGGCTCTGGAGCAAGCAGGCCTACAACAACGGGGGCATTATGGCCAGGCCCTGGCTCGCTTTGTGTGTCCCAGAGGGTCGGCGTTTGGAGGTAGACAAGAAAGTGCAGGTGTGTTGGGAAGTGCAGGTGGAGATGGAGATGTGAATGCATCTGTCAGGGGGAGTGTATGTGGATGGCTGAGAGAAAGATCAGGGAAACATGCACAGAATTTCAAAAGAGGATAAAAATATTATGAATAGAAAGAGTTCTGCTCCACTCTTAAGAAAGAAACAACACTAGAAATTATTAAAAGGTATGCTATATTTAAAGTTATGTATTTTATTTTAATCTGCTAATCAAGTATGTGAACAAGTGCCTCTACACACTCTAAAAAAGTAAAACCAGGCTAAAAGCAGCATCGTTCTGACTGAAGGTGACATGGCTAAAATAAATACAAATAAAAAACAGAAACACACAAATAAACCATAAAATACACTTGGAAAATGACTAAAGGATAACACTGGTATTATTTTGTATTTTCATCACTGAAATTCTCATGAATGCTTTCTGACTTGTCTACGCTGTCTGTGCACTCAGCTCAAAGTCCATTAATTCCTGTTTAAGATAAATCTTTATAAATGACTCACAAGTATTTGTTTCATTTTAAAAAAAGGCTTAGTAGCTTCCTAAAACAGCTAGTTGTTTAGTTTGTAATAAACTTTACTCAAACAGGAGTAAATAGCGCATTTCTTGGGGACAATTTTCAGCCGTGGATTAATACACATTTGGAAAGCTTGAGTATTTGGGGCTGCTGGCTGGTAGATGTGGGACTGTGTCACAAGAAACTAGAGTGTGTGTGTTGTTCATATAAATTATGAGTTATCCAATCATTTCCCAAAACTATTTTGTAAAAGGCTAAAAAGTTTTAGCAATAACTCACTTCAATTTGTCATTAAGTGGGGGAACTTTTTGTCTTTTTTATTTTATCGAGACAGCTGAAAAGGACAGAAAAGGGATGGGGGGGGGAGCGAGAGAGAGAGAGAGAGAGAGAGAGGAAATGACATGCAGCAAAGGGCCAAAGGCTGGAATCAAACCCTGGTCACTGCAGTAAGGACTCAGCCTTGGTACATGGGGCGCTCCACCAGGTGAGCTACCAAGGCACCACATTAATCCCTGGAGATTTCCAGAATTATAGAAAGATATGAATGTGTTGGATTGTTTCTCTGTCAACCCTGTGATAACACTGGACTGTCAAATGCATGCTGAGAAAGGATCCAGCCCCCTGACCCTGAAAGGGACAGAGCAGGTAGATAAATGAAATGAAATGATACTGACAGAGAAATGGGGTAATTTATATTTCTTGTGTACTGTGTGTCTGCTGTGTTGCATGTCCAACAAGTCAAGTAGGTTGTCTGCATCTTCCAAAACAACCCACATGCATTCCAGAAATAACTGTGTGTGGTCTAATCTGCCATCTCTAGGGTTAAAGGGTAGACTTCTCAATACAGTGCAATACTCACAAAACTCAAAATAGAATGTTGTTTAGAAAGACTGTGTGTAGAATTTTGTGTGTTAGTATTTATTATATTCAATTTTTGCCAATAGATCCTCCGAAATGTTACACTGTTCCCTTTTATATAATTTATTAAACTGACGTCCGCTGACATACTTGTAAGGATATTTCATATTCTGTTCAAAAGAGTTGAACCGCAGCAGCCAGACAACATCTGAGGGAAAACCAGAAAACATTTTCTCCATAAAATATTATCCAGTTCCACCAAAATCAGTGACATAGTTGGTGGTGTGTGACTGCACTTTAGGCACTGCGGCCAAAAGTTACATAGTATGAGAACAGGCATACACGGATGCAGAGTGGGAATGACAACATTCACCCTATTACAACTCAGTATAGCATCAAAGTGATTTTGACATTGTTATTTTAAGGTAGAAAAGTGACATAATGGGGGTTTAACTCAGGATCCACCAGCTTTCCTCCATAGGCTTTAACACATTACATGGCGAGGTAGGCAGGGGTGAGCTAGGCTGCTACCCCCCTTTCTAATTTTATTTCTGTGTGCGTACTACATTAAAATAAAATAAAAACACTGCTCACTCTGTATTAAACACCTGATGCTGAGGGTACAGTCTGCAAACCATTCTTCAATGCTGGAAGTGAGTGACCCACTAAACCAGAAAATACAAAAAAACAGCATTCAGTAGTTTCAGTTAATTAAATGACAGCAGCAGTGAACGCTGTGAGCAGAGTGGTTGCTTTGTGTCTATTTTAGTGAAATCTTTCAGGTTTTCGACAAACAGTGCTGCTGTTTGTTGAAAACTTCAGTATTGTGTTCATGGAGTTAATGAGTGCCTGTCTAAATCCTGTCTGTAGCCTACTCTATGGATATTATACAAAATACTATAGGTCGCTGCTGTGACTAATTGGCCTAATACTGTGGTGAATGAAGCACTACAGTGTGTTCTTGACATGCATACCTTTAGTTATCCCTCACTTGCTTCTCTTGTCTTACTGTCGTTGTAGACTGCAGAATGTGATTTTCTTACAGAGTTGTTAGTAGGCTACCTGTGAATTATTTTAAATGTATCCTATGTATTGTTTCATTTAAAGGTCCAGTGTGTAACATTTAGGAGGATCTATTGGTAGAAATGAATATTATATTAATATAATATATATAATATAATATTCATAGGTGTGTTTTCATTAGTGTATAATCACCTGGAAATAGGAAGTGTGTTTTTGTTACCTTAGAATGAGCTGTTTTTATCGCCTTCCACAGAGTCCGCCATGTTTCTACAGCAGCCCTGAATAGACAAACTAAACATGGCCAACGCTGCCTTTAGCATTTTCCGCAAATTTTCAGGTCACAGTTTCTCCTACACACTTCACAGTCCGTGTTTATTCCCAGGTCGTCAAATACAGACAACAGTGTTCAGTTAGTTGCAAATCACTGCTAGATGCAATTAAATCCTCAAACCCCTCACACCTGCGTTTATTTATTACTTGATTGTGTGCCGTGCCCATCACCAACATTTTACTGCCCCCTTGTAGTGTGGCATACTAGTACCCAACCAATATAAACTACTATTTACAAAAAAAAACACCCACATTTGTTCCAACAACAAAAACACAACTGCAGCTTCTTGCAGTACAGATCTTGGAGAATGGTCTGTCCAACTGTCCAGTCTTCACCTTCACTGAAGTCCAGAAACGGCCCTGCATCATAGTCTTCCTCCATGACTGGAGTTTGCTGAGCAGAGCCACTTTGATGTCTTTTTTTCTATCTTTAAAATACTGGTTACAAGATAAAATAGAACTCTCAGGCAGCAACTTTAGGAAAATGTCGCTGGCATGGTTAAAAGAAATCAGTGTTGACTGTACAAGGCGAGCTGTGAACTGTAGTCTTTTGTGACAAAGTAACTTCACAAATCCAACCATTGATCCCAACCTCTTCTTGAAAAGATGTCTCACTTGGACTTTGTAGAACCCACCAGAGGAAGACATCCCTGAGAATTAGAAGAGAAGGAGGACATATAGAAAGACTGCGAAAACACATTCTCTGGAATTAGATATAACTGGGAGAAACACTAATTGGTGACAAGGTGCAGCATCAATTACTGAACATCAATGTCTGTGTGTGTGTGTGTGTGTGTGTGTAGGTGTGTGTGTGTGTGTGTGTGTTTGCCTATTAGAAAGGCTTTATTCCCTAAATAGCATGAGACATCACAACAGATCAGACAGGGAAAGCTGCTCATTAACTGCTTTGTGTTAGAACTATTTTGAGCTCTCCATCTGCAGGGACGAACACACACCCACACACAACAGGGAAAAGCCCTCTCAAAACCCAAATCGGACTCCAAAATGCTACATATCAAATCTAAGAATACAGTAAGCATTTTACTAGGGGTGTCCTGTATGTACCTTGGTCTGAGGTCACAGTTTGACCTTATTGAAATATTAAACGATGGCACGCCAGTGTATTGTTAGCCCCCTAAAAATGTTCAGTTTGTAGTTATGACAAGATCATTTTGTTATAATCACATATTATTTTATATTACTATATTTGTTAGCTTTCTAATTGTGAGCATGTTAGCAAGCCCCCAGAAAGAGTGCTGGGTTTTCAAACAATGTGACATTAGTGGGCAAACCGTGTAATTACAGCAATGACATCCGTCATGTGATGCACGCTGGCCCAAAAATACTTTACACAAGGTTACATTGGCTGGTAAAATGCTGGATAACTTTGTGAAAAGACTAATCATTCTATCAGAATTTGATCCATTCTGTCCGATAACATTTGGAAACTCTAGAAGAACTTCACGATTTAATCATTTTATTCCCATTCAAGTTAAAAAAAGGCTAAACTAGAAGTTCCCAAACTCGGCTGGTGGAAGAGCCTACGCAGTATGCATTTCTTCTGGGTTATTTCCTTGCAGCGGAAGGTGGCTTGTTTGGCTTCATGCGCCACTGACCAGCTTTTATAGGAATGAACGGAGCGTCACCTCCAACGCTGTTTTAGTTCTCTTTATAGGAAAGCAAAGCCAAACAGAGTTGCTAGCTGGACTCATTCATGGTATAACAATCAAATTATTCAGTTTTAACAAATAAACTTTTATAAAAACATATAATTTTATCTTGCTATGGCACAAAACTTTGTAGTAGTAGTTTTCTAGTTATTCAATGTATCTTATTACTTAAAACTAGAACCGTTTCTTGTTATAGCTAGCAGGGTTGACCTTGTACCATATAACTTATGTTCCATGTGCTAAAACATAGACCTTACCTGGTGTATTAAGCTAATTGTTATCATTATTTGGTTTCTAGGATGTACAAAGTAAATTTCAAAACAGTTAAAATGCACAAAATTTCTTAGGATGAACACACTATATGTAGGCGTCTATTTTTTAAATGAGTTTTTCAGGTGTAAATCTTATTGTGAGATACCAAAACAACCTGCAAATGTAGCCAATATAAACCATCTGCTTTGTGTATCTGCTGAAGATACCCGACCAGCTGTAATAAACCATGAACTGCTTTAGTTGGCAAGACTTCAAAAAATGATTCTTCTCACATCTTGAAACAAACACGAGTTGCTCTTCATCTACATATTTCAGGGAGAAAGAGAGGAAGAGAGGCAGAGTTAAAGACAGCAGTTGTATGGCAGCGCTCTCACACTTGTCACCATCAAAGGTCACAGGGACAGATCTTACATTTTTCCAGCCCTTTCTTCCCTGTACCATCTCCTCTTCCCTCTCACTGTCTCCTCTCAAAGTTGAGCTCCCCTGTGTGTGTGTGTATGGTAGAGAAAGAGTGAGAAAGGAAGAGAGAAGTTGTAAACTTTCCTGTGCATTTGAGTGTTGAGATGAGAGGAAAACTGAGATGTATGTGTGTGTGACTGTCTTCCTCAGTGTGTGTGTGTGTGTCAGAGCAAGAGCAGAACAGGGAGATGAGAGGGGAGTGTAAGCTGTCATATTTGAGGTGAGATGCAGGTTCATGCAGAGGTTAGACTTTTCTCATGGGTCTGATGAACCTGCTGAACGAGAGATCTAAAAAACGTAAAGAGAGGAGAAGATGGAGAGATTAACACTGTCCATCCAAGTAACCCTCCCTGTAGGCTCTGTGTATGGCTGCATTTGTGTGTGTGTGTGCTTTTCTTTGTCAAAGATGAATTCATGCAAGGCTATCCAATATCTAACAGAATCATTAAAGTAATAACTTGTGATACTGGTGGAAGAGCCACCAGAGACTTACTTTATTCTAGTGTAGTGGGCCATCTTAAAGGACCAGTGTACAGGATTTAGTGGCACCTAGTGGTGATTTGAACCATTTGAATTCAGCTCAGCCTGCCAAATGTGCACGAGAAACGCTAAAGGCCCTATCTAGAGCCAGTGTTTGGGCTGCTGTAGAAACATGGTGGGTCAACATACACCTATGTAGATATAATTCTAAGGTATCAGGCTGACCTTGCACGGTCAACCTTTTAGTTTTCTTTATATATGTGTATATATATATATATATATATATATA
>JAGRRF010009292.1:4128339-4141761 GCA_019097615.1 Morone chrysops | reverse complement strand
TGTGATACTGGGAGCAGCCAGCTTGGTAACTGAACTCGGGGTCCTCTGAGAAGTCCGACTTCACGAGTCGTTTTTTCCGACCTCGGGGCCGTTCTATTTGCAACTTCCGGTCCGTAACTCGGAAAACCAACTCGGAAAACGAGTTCGTTGGACAAATCGAACGCGGCATTACATAAATTCCCTTCCCTAATGATAGGATGAGTAGAAACTGTGCAGCCAATGAGAGCAGCTTAACTATAATATTCACTCTCCGATAGTTCCGCTTTGATCTTCATTTACTCCTGAGGAAAATATCTGGCTCTGTAGCTGCTAAATGCTCCACCTTCTTCACCATATAGTTGCTAACTCTGTCTGGCAGCGGTTTGGGGCTGGGCAGGTCAGCTTATCAGAGCTGCTTCCTGTTGCTGAAAACAAGGTTGATAATGGCGATGAGAGTGAACCAAAGAGTAAAGCTGCTGTAAAACCAGAAATAAAGCATAGTTCCCAAAATGTCCGACTTTCAAACTCGGTAATGAAATAACACATATTAGCTTAATTAAATCTGATAAAAAAATTGCTGTTTTGTAGACAACTCGTGTGGTGCTGATAAATTCTACAATAAAAATGTAATTGTAGACACTACATGAATCCACATCCGTCTTATTGGAGCCAGACTATACCAGATCATATCAGAGTTTTAATTAAAGCCCTATTTCGCCTGCTGTCAAATCCAATTACAGGTCCAACCCTACTTTGAACTTTTACCCAAACAAATCAAATCATGTCATTTCCTGGAGTTCACCTGTTACCCAAAACCATCATCCTGTGGGGTTAGGATGGGTGGGTGGGGTGTCCCATCCAAACTGCTTTGGCTTTGGACCCTACCCACATCCCCCATCTCATTTTACTCCCATCAATAATCATGCCTGTGTGGTATTATGCTATTTGCGCAGAAAAGAACTCCGTGAGCATCCAATTAGCAACCAACAAAATCAACGCAACCTGTCACAGTGGATTATCCCAAAACCTCCCCACCCTCCCTCACCAACATCCCCCTCTTCCACATCACATGCTGGTTTGCTCCACCACCCTATTTACATTTTTATTGGCCAATTATCTCCCTCTCTCCCCAGTCTGTCTGGGAGCAGGGCGCTCAGTAATAGGGGGAATCGCAGCCATTCTCTAATTGAAAGACTTTCTGGGGATTATGGAGAGGTCAGAAATAAAGTTGTTTTGAGAAATCATAAACATAAGCCTTTTCTCTCACTCAGTTGAGGAATATTATTTTTTTCTCCAGCAGCTGTTTATCATTGCAGGAGTTTTTTTTTCCTCCCTCTCAGAGCAGAGGGGCTTATCTCTCCTCCGTGAATACTTTAAGTTGGGAATCTGGAGCTCTTATTAACAACGAGGAAAACGGGCGGGGATGGAGGGATGATAGGACTTTCAGATGGGTTGAGCCTTGCATGTGCCGTTTGCTTTTCTCTTCAATCATTCATGCCTCTGATGTGTCATGATGTTGTAATGTAAAGGTCTGACAACCCAGAGACACGGAAGCCACACACAAACACGCACTCTTCCGCCATGCCAGACTCTCTGAAGGGTGACCCTGACAACGCAAAGCACATGATTCTTAAAGGCAATAGACTGATATTTTGGATTTTAATTGGTTAGTTTTATTCACCAGATGCTTCTCACACCAGGAGGAGAGATTTGAAGCGGGTTTACAGCTTGCTGGGTCCCCTGGTTGTTGGAACAAATGTGAACAGTGGTAACCAGATGTTATTTAAGGGCACCTAGGGGACAAACTTTCCAATGTTTGCCACCACATTGTGTCTGCTGAAGAAAAATAACAAAAGTAAAGTTCAGGCTTTCAAGCAATCTCTGTAACATACTATACTCAGGTGAGCCACAGATTTGGAAACAGATATTTGCACTGTATAAATAAATGACTTTGTACTGTTTCATGTGTTTGTGTATGTGTGTATCTGCATATGCAGTTCCTGGTATGAACCGAGAGAATGTGCTGAAAGTTTTATTTCTGTTTTTGAATAGAGCAGGAGGTGCACTAAATAATCCTTAAACACCTCTCCAAGCAGCATTTTTATTCCATGTTTGCTTCATTAGACAGAGAGAGACAGGAAAGATGGGAGACAGGGAGGGGGTGACATGTGAAAAAGGTCATGGACCAGATTCAAATCCATAATGCCTCAGGACGGCCAGGTTTAGGGCAGAGCCAGACGGAATGTGGCCAGGCCACCAGGTGCCACCTACGCCTCCTGTAATCAGCCGTTTGTGGGCAGATAAGTCATCTTGTCAGTTAGGTTGTTAGGTGACCTACGCTGGTGGATTATCCAGCAGTCCATTTGGTGTGGCTGCACTATTATACATTTGAAAAGGATAGGAAAGATACATCTGTGCTTATCTCCAACATAATATCTGACAACGCAGCAGGATGGAACTTTTTTTACTTTAGTGACCCTTAGTGGTATTAAAAAAGACTGCATTAGATACCTAGGCTGGAGGCAACACAGAGTGTGTTTACATGCACACTAGTATCCTGGTTATGATTTGTTTTTTGAAGTATTCTGGTTTACACATGTAAACATCTTATCCCGGTTTCAGGAACCTGGATATGCTACCAGGAGTCAGTGCTGTGGTCAAGACCATCTTTGTCGAGTCTAAGAAAAGAAACCGAGTCAAGAGTCCAAAGAGGTTCGAGTCCAAGTCCAAATAAAATAGATAGGTTTTGGCAGCCAGACATGATTGCATTTGGCATTGATTATATACAATCATTGTCATAAATACAGGGATATGAGTAACCAGGTTTTTTGTGTTCTATATAAGCACCATATCCTGAACATGATGAAAAACAAGATGAGACTTAAAACCAGGATACTATTACACATTTGACCACACTCACAGACTCTACTGATTTTTACCAAGGTTGTGTCACTTTGTTTTGCAAACACCATCCGAAATATAAAAAAGATGCACAGACATTAAACGCTTTACCATCTCTTATTAAGCACTTGTGCTTCTTTGGCGGAGCAGCAGAGTTTAGTAAGTCAGACAGTGAGCCTGCACCAGTACTGAGAGTTGTATAGTCCTGTCCCACTCACTGCTATCTGTGTGCAAACAGAAGTGGAGTACAGTACATGATTTCTGGACTGCTGTTGAACCAATCTCTCTGTATTTATGTGTGAGGCTGAGAAGAGTTTTTATTAACACCGTAGAAGCATTTCTTGTATATGTTTGGTAAACATGATATATACATGAAAATACATTCATTCATTCATTAATTCATTGTTATGTTGGAACATACAATGAATCTCACTCTAGTTCTCAGTAGGGCTCAATATACAGAATTACAAGAGAGTACAGTTCAATCAAACTGAAGACAAATTATGACTGAAAAAGATTTTCTCATACAAAAATTTGTCTTACATTTTCTTTGTCAAATGAGATGTCTTTTTTATTTCGGAGGTAGAATATAAACTGTGCAAAACAATGCATATTTCCTTTTGTGAAGTGAAACTGAAGAGTCTGATGAAGTTCACTTTTCATCTCACTGATTTGAATCGTCACAGATTCTATGGATTCCTAAAAAATGAATACAGAAAAAATAAAGAAAAATAAATTGGATGCTTTTCATAAACACAACCCCTGCTAACTGCTGGGGCATGATTGTTTCATACTATACAATGAATCTAAATATGGATAGATTCATTGTATAGTATGAAACAATCAGCAATGCTTTGTTTTGCTCTCCCTGCTGAATGTGTGTGTGAGAAAAAGAGGAGGGAGTACGAACGGAGAGCCAGACAGAATAGAGGAGCGGAGGAAAACATGTAAGTCGGTGATAAAGAGTGTGTGTGTTTAAGGTTGTAGTGATTGCTGGCTGTGGAGATAAGTGGACGGAGTTTGCAGCCCAACAAACAGCAGCCATGAGAGCGAGCAGAGAGCAGAGGCTCTTGGGTAAAGACGCGTGCTGCACTTAAGAGCCAATTACCCACCATGTACACATCTCCTCCTCCTCCTCCCTCGTCCTGCGCTATCTCCCCCTCTCTGCTATCCAACATGGCACTCATCTTAGTTTAATGGCCCACAGGGACTTCAACACACACATTCCTGCACACACACACACACACACACACACACACACACACACGCAGGCATGTTTGCATGTCTGCAGTGAGACTGCGCACACAGATTTCCTCATGATGTGTGTGTTTGCAATCCTTTAATCTCTCCTTTAACTCTCTCTCTGTTCCTTTACTATCTCCTTCCCTCTCTACCTCACACACACAAACACACACTAACACATGGCTGCACACTCACACATAGACACACACTCATCTTATTTTAATGTGTCTGAAGGGGAGGCACTCAGCAGCGCAGCAGGGGGGCTTCCTGGCAAGTCACGGAAGCACTGAAAACATACACTCCTGCTCACGCTACCACCATACACACATAGAAACACACACACACACACACACACATGCAGTATATGCATACAAGCAAGCACGTAGCATAGCACAAAAACAACACACAAAATCACAACATGTTAAGGCACACATGCTGACTGTTGGGCTATGCATGGGCCATGCTCCATCACAGGATCGCAGTACAAAGTAAAAGTCGTTCAAATTCCGTGACTGGGAGGCTGAAAACACTCCTACCACTCTACCAGCGCTAGACAGGAAACTCTGCCAGAGGCTGTCCTGATCTGACAAGGTCTTTTGGTCCTTTCATCAAACCCACTGAATCACGAACACTTGCTCTCAGTCTGCATGGAAATTTTAACAATAAAGTTTAAAAAAAAAGGTATGGTGTAAATCGTGGCAACATTAAAACGATTATCAAAGCAAATCGCAAGGACGTCAATTCATTTACCGGATTTCTAGTCTTTCAGTTGAAGCCTGGCATGTCACTGACATTTTTTCACTCCATCTGCCTGGTGTGACTTCATTAACAGGCAATGTTTGATAAATCTGCCTGCTGGAGTGTGTATTCCCTGCTGGCATCTCGGCTTTTTTGATTTGATCGATAATTGCAAGTCCCAGAGAAGGGGGGGGCAGTTGGTCAGTGTCAGAAGTATAATTTGAAGGCTACAGAAGAGGAAGAATTTGTTTAAGGTTCAAAAAGGGATGATGAGGCCAGCCATTGTGGTGATTGACACCTAAAGAATGTTAAAATGAAAAGGAAGGAAAACGCTGAAACATAGTGAAATTGTCTTTTATGAGGGAACAATTGACTATAAAATAAATATTAAATACTTTGATTGGTTGAATATAAAGAGAAATATCATTATCTACAACTTCTTTCAAATAGCTTAAATTTTAACATCCCAACCATTGACAGCATATATAATGGACAGAGCTTCCAGGTCTGTGAAGTGAAGCAAACAGAAGCGTCTCAAGCCTGCATTCTATACAAAGGCCAGCAGGGGGCAGGTCCATTGGCTGAAATAAAAAATTCCATGCAGTCTTATGTAGAAATGAGCCGACTTCACACTTGATATTTTAGCTCTAGTCTTTTTCCATACAGCATGATGTTCATTTGGTTAATTATTGTCTCATTTAGAGTCAAATAGACAATAAAGCAGGGTATGCTTTAGGGCGTGGTGCACCATTAAAACTGTGCAGCTAATGAGCGCATGGTCATCGTCATGGTGACAACGGTACTCCACAAACCAAGGGATGATGTCACGATAGCAAGATATTAGCTAAATTGCACACCTCTCAGATTCATAAATCTGAATAGACAATCACAGGGTTCCCATGCATCCTGGAAAACCTTGAAAACCTAGAGACTAGTTTTCCATTCATTGGAATTTGAATAAAAAAAAACAAAATAATTTATTCTGTCCTGGAAAATTTTATTATCTCCTTTATTTTCTCCTTTAATACTATAAAGCTTAATATCTAAATGCAAACAGCCTATTAATGATCACATTTGTTGTGGTTGTTAAATACATGCACAGTGATGTTAATTATACAACACACAATTTCATTCGTGCACCAATAACCACCAACCACCTACCTGTAATAAACCTACACAGGAGTCAATGCTGTCCTGTATTGTCAAAAAAAAAAAAAAAACTCCTGGAAAATGTATTAGAAATGATTTCTTAAAAAGAGTGGGAACCCTGAATCATGGTATACACATTTTTTTTGTCTTAGCAGTATGTTGGACAAATTGTAAATTGTGAATCTGCATTAATAGAATATTTAATAGAAGATCATAATGACATTAATGAAGTTACCAGGTGAAATGATGATCAGTGGCTACAGTGCAAACATGAACATTCTCTGCATGGCCACATTGTACTTACTTTAGTTTGTTTACATTATCATCATAGGGTCAGCCTCTTTGAATATTACCTCTTTTTTGTGTATTTGAAGCTATCACTAAAGCTCAATTCTTATGTTTCTGGAACACTGACACTATCTATTCATGTATCGATGTTTGCTGTGTGGTCAAAATACAAAGGAAACTTTATTTTTGAAACAGCAGTCGACAAAAACAACCGAAGGCTCTCTTTTAAATAATAAAAACTGTTTTAGAACATTGATGGCACTTCGGAGTAACCTCGCCTATTCTGAAAATAACATTTGGTATGTCAAGCTAAGACATGTAGTGAATGCTATAAGCCTTCACAGACAGTCTGGTGTTTAAATTTGTATTCCAACTGACAGCTTATGCAAACTTATCTGGAAAAAAAAAGCTTATAACTATTGTACATCACAACTGTGCATTATCATAGTTTTCTGGTTCAACTTTACATTTTACCTCCACATAAAGTGGTTGAGATAACCTGTCTGAACTGTTGGCTTCTCTTGTACTTGTTTCATATCCTGAATGCTCATGTGTGTCATCCCATTGGATTTCCTTGTAGTGTAGCATTAATTCAGAAGGTAAACTATTAATTTCATCACTGATCCTTGGAAGTATCAAGGTCTGAGTGACCTATATAAGCAAGGTATATATGTATTCAAGATCATTTGGCTAACATGGTAAATACCTATACACAATAGCATTTAAAACAGAAAAAAGGAGTTAAAACAGAGGTGTTGTGTATTTTAGTGCTTCATTATTGAAAGTTGAGAGTAATTTGCAACATAAAATTTCAGAAAACTAATAAAGTAGTCAGAAATCTCCACCTCAGTTGTACTAACACACAGCAAACCTTCCTGTTTTATTTATTTTTTATATTCTGAAGGTTTTTATGGAGGGGTTTGTTCATATGTCATTCATACCCTGATTTATAGAACATTTTATTCCTAAAAACTCCTAAAATAAAGAAATCTCTTCTTTTACATTTTTCGTGGATGTTGACAGTATTTTCTGATTTTGAAGTGATACAAACAAATATCAAATATCCCTTGTAAAAACCATTAACTCTTATATGTCAACAAAACAAGATAATTCTGAACCTGGCTTTATCCAATGTTCTGATTTCTGTCTGGAAATACATGCAACATATTACATTTTAATTAGATAATGTTTAATTTTAATATCTAAAGCTGCAGTAGGCAACTTTTATAAAACTAACTTTTTGTCATATTGGCTGAAACTTTCACTGTGTCCTGAGAGTAGTACATGAGACAGACAATCTATCTCTGATTGTCAACTCAGATTGGTTGTTTTCATTCAGGCCTGGTGGTTGGTTTTTGCAAATGTCATTTTGAGCTCTAGAACGAACCAGAGGAACCTGATTTTTTCACAGATTGTCTGTCTCGTGTAGGACTGTCAGGATATAGTGATAAGCTTCAGCAAATATGACTAAATGGTCATATATGACTAAATGGTATCTCTATTTTCTCTACTTTCTATTTTCTATTAAAAATACTGCAGCTTTAAACATTACATTTCAAAAAACTTTTAATGCAGAAATAATTGTCTTGATGTAAGTAACCAACTCAGAAAGTTTCATGGTGGTATCTATTATGTTACATGTTTTACCCTGTTCACCTGTAGTCTTTTTCCCCTTAAAGTCTCACTTACTATTATGTGTCTGTCTGTCTGTGCCCACTTTCTGTCTAATGCAGTCAATGCAGACATGGCCAAGTATGTGTGACACAAAAGTTTCAAAACTTTCCATAAACAGTACTTTTGTGTATTTGGAGTAGAAAGTTGTTGCAGTGTTTGACACTAAGCCTCAGAGCAGTTGTTCTGAACTTTCTCACAGTGGCCAAAGGGGGTATGGGGGGGGGGGGCTGACAACACCGTTCCAAATTGCGTTTCTGGGACAAAGCCTGTTTTTGTGCAGCCCTGTATGCGGACAGAGTCACAGCGAGGCCAGTGAGCCGAAAGTCTCATGGTCCATAATCCTGATTTTACACTGTAAACAAACATTCTGCATTCTGTTGAGATGTATACCCGATACTGAAATATCAAGCTTATCAGCTGTGGACAAAAATATGTTTGGAAGTGGCAGATTGCTGAATCCCTTCTTCAACAGATACTAACCACAAGTCCAGCAGACGGTAAAGAACAGTATGGCCCCTGTCATACTATGTATTATGCAAAATCCTGCAGCTCCCTGGAAAAAAAGTTGTGTGAGGTTTTTAGAGCAGAACTGAACTGAGCGGACCGGGACACTGAGTTGTGGTGCTGGTGGCGGTGTGTGGCTTTGAGCTACAGTAACAGATGTTTTACCAAGAACACCCAGGGTGCCTGATGGGATGTTTTAAAGGTCACTGTTATTCTGTAATAAGAGGCAGTTCCCCAGAGCTCCACCATACTGTACCTGTCAGCAAATACCAGGTACCTGGGGAGTTTAGCTGCAACTACTTTTTACTGAAAGCAAGGTATTATTTGTACATTTAAAACAGCTTAAAAAGGCAGTGGACATTTAAATATATGAGGACCTGAGGGGACAGCTCCTTTAGTGTGACATTACAGATCTAATGCAATTGCAATATTACATATAGACATTACATTTTATATTTACACATTATTAAATATTGTTTCAATAAAAGACTGTCGTGGGCTCCCTTGCAAAGATATTAATGGGACTTACCTAAATAGTAATTTGGTGGATCAATTACTACCACTTAAATAAATGCATGGTTGCAAGATAAATGTCTAATTTACTGATTTAGATCAACCTTTTTATGTTGTAAAAATTATTTCAATGATTTGTGTTGACATAAATAATGTGGAAAAAATAGTTGAAACAACTTAAATTTATGAGTAACCTAATTAACAAAAAAATTTATGCTATTAAGTAAGTGGTAATTAAAAATACATATGATTGTAGAGGAAAGGCTAATTCCACTATTTCAATGTGGTACATCTGACATAATTTCATTAGAACTCAAAAATAGAGGTTTATATAATAAAAAATAAATATTTATCACTCCCATCACTGAAGAATACCCTGCAATTACTAACCAGGCTAATATGCCAGCTAATCTTCCTGGCTTTCATCTTCACAAAACTACACAGTATTAAAAAGTGGACACACACTTTCTTTGTTGAAGCAGAGTGGGAGGAGAGCAGCGTGGTTTCCTGCGAAGCACGGAGCAGCTTTTTTTGAAAGTCAGAGGATCTGTGATCACTCTCACTCCAAGACATCGCTCAGTTCAATAAGCAAACTGAAGTCAGGTTAAAATTTATTTTCATCTCTTCAGCTGTGTAGATTTGAGTGCTGCAGTGTTTTTTTTTGTTGCATTTGGTGTGTTTCTTCTCCAAGCAGCTAATGGGCATGTTATCCAACTGACAGTACAGATCCTTTTATTAAGATGCTAACATTTCTGCACACATTTGTCTGTGTGATAGCTCAGACAAATTGATTTTAAAGAAAGATCGTACTAATAACTTATGTTCTTTTTCTGTATTTTCCTCTCCATGCAGACTTCGCCTGCAATAGTTGTTGATTTTTCACTGAAGTTTAAACAGTTTTTTAAATCACATATAGTGAATCATTTATGTTCGGGTCTTTCCATCATTCTGGCTTAAAATTTCCCTTTACATCATATAATGCATCTGACAGGCAGCTTTTACCACATTGCTGTGGAGAAAACAGGAGGGGGTTTGTGACTGAAGACTGGAGAGCAAAAACTAGAAAATACAGTGGAAGAGCTGAGAACGGGCATTTTACAAAAAGCTTGAGTTATTGTGATAAAGGAGCTTTAACGTATGAATTCTAGTTTCAAACTGAAAATTAACAGAAATATTATTAACAGAATAAGAAATGATAGTTTTAATGTTATGTCTACTATATAATCTTTGGCTCTATGTTGGAACAAAAGCTTTATGGCAGTAGTCACACTCTATCAAATATAATCCAGTTTTACAAAAATTAGTCACATAGTTGGTAGAGTCTCCTGTAGAGTAAAGTAACCACTGCAACGCCCGGGACTGGGTGCTCAGAGCACCGGGGGAGTGTTGGTGTTTACACTGGCAGAACCGGAGCTTTGGGCGCTGAAAGAGGAAGTTTTCAGGCCTGGGACCGAGGGAGGAATGCTGATGGAGAGCAGCGCTGGTGTTGTGCCATAACCAGGGCCAGGCGAGCAGTGTTATGGTGGAACTGGAGCCGGGCAAGCGGGCAATGTTAGCGGACTCTGTTAGCTAATGGCAGAGGCAAAGTGACCTAAAAAAATGATGGAGGAAGCAAAAAAGAAAGGGAGAGCAAAGCGGCCAGAGAATAGTAAATGTGGGGTTGGCTTTTAGTCTTTGGCGAGATCTTGGTGAAATAAGCTTTTGGACTAGTAAATAATATTAGCTGGCTTGCTATGTCTTGTGTTGTTGCACTTGCTGGATGTTTGGCTGTGTAGGAAAAGTTGCCACCTCACTAGTTTTTGATTTGTTCTGACAGTTTGATACCTTGCAAAAATAAAAAATACGACCCCAAATTACAGAGATTCCAATTGGCACGGGACTAATATTATCACAGGTGTTTTGGTGTTTTCAGTGGAATTTTTTGCTTTTACAGACATGGCAGATTTGCATGGGGTTACAATCACACATCCTCCGCAATTGTTACAAATCACATGAGGTTCCCTAATAATACTAGTCCTGTGCGAAAGACATACTCCAAGGTGTTTTTAACTGGTAGTCTCAATTTAATACTAATGCCTCTATATGACCTACATAGATTCACCTTGAAATCAATGAAAAAAGATGGTAGAAACACTACCCCTTTTCTCAACAGGGGCCAGCAGACTCAACACAAAATGAAAGTTCCTTGTAAGGGCTTTAAGTTGATTAAAAACCAACAAAATGGACCAAACTTTTTGATTGCGGAGTGGATGTGAAACAATATTTTTAATTACATTCAGGTCTTCAAGTTCTCCGGCAAGAAAGTTGTTGTGGACTCCTGTATTGTTCAATAACCCCATACAGGTCTACATGACCTCACAGCTTAGCTCTGTGTGGAGAGCTTTATGTCAAATCACATGAGGAGACAAACGTGCCACGGCTTCATCTTAGCAGGTAATTACTTTCTCGGCTGCAGGGTAAGTTTCTGATGAAACTCGCTGTAATGCTGGAGTCAAAGTCATTTACCGTTATTTAAACCAATCTCTCCATTATCCAGAGTTATTCAAAAGGTCTGGGATAATATCTGGTGATAATAATCATCGTTACAGTACAAAAGGTGGCAGCTCTTAGCTAGCCACTAATTCAACTCGCCTGGTCGAAGCAAGGGAGACACTTTCTAGGCCCCTCGTGCAAAAAATGGATAGCTCAGTTTCACAGTGTACACTCCATTATGTTCATTGAAACGCTGGAATGAGAGCAAAC
Source organism: Morone chrysops (assembly GCA_019097615.1). Classification (NCBI taxonomy): domain Eukaryota; kingdom Metazoa; phylum Chordata; class Actinopteri; family Moronidae; genus Morone; species Morone chrysops. The sequence goes on along the minus strand of JAGRRF010009292.1, from coordinate 4,130,031 downwards.
GGCTGACAAAATTTTTCAAGAGACAGATCTGCGGGGTACACAAATACCCTGGAACAAACCCTCACACACATATGTCCCAAGGTGCTTATATCAGACACCAAAAGAAATAATTCAGCTTTGCACTCAGAATCACCTTTTGATAGTCCCCAGCCATGAAATTTCAGCTTTGGCAAAGAGGCAGGCACAAAACAAGGAAGACAAAAACAAATCGCACAAACACACGCAGACACTCATACACCCTCCCACATCCAGGCCTGCCAAATGTGGATTTTGGCCAAGGATGTCTCTCTAGCTCTCTTAACGTCTCACTCTCTGTCTCTCTATCAGTGTAAAGACAACCCGCTGCTGGTGATTGGTGCCTGATGGGCTCAGTGCCACGAAGGGGCAGATGTTAAACTCTGGTCCTCTCCTCTCTTACATAACTCCTGTTTTATCGGGCCAATTCCCTGCGGTGTAATGAGGCCAATAAAATCAGTGCCTCGTTAGCATACTTATGTAAGCTGAACTAATGAACTGGGCTCAATCCGTGAGCCAGGAAGAGAACCAGGGTATATTTAGGGTGTGTATATTTGTGTATAAGTATTTCATCAATGGCAGCTGAATTAGTAATGAGGTTGTCATGTTTTTTTGTTTTTTGTCAGCCTCTGTAGTCAGGAGTCAGCTCCACTTTGTGATCAAGAGCCATGGAAATGGTTTATGGTGCAGTCAACACATTCTGCCTTTAATCCGCTGAACACTTGCATTAGTGAGCGAAGACGGCGAGGCAGAATAGCATAAGCCATCCTGAATGCTTTCCAGGGTGACAGTATGAGAGGGGTGGGAGTAAAAAAAAACTGGAGCGGGTGAGGGACGGGTCGAGGAGTGGATGAAGGGGGGGAGAACCTAGAGCGAGGAGGAGGCTGAAGAAGAAGACAGGGTTAAGCTGGGTGAGGCTAGGACAGAGACACAGCATGTCAAAGAGAGGAGAGGAGAGGAGAAAAGAGCAAGAGGAGGGCGAAAGGCAGAGAGAGGATGGGAGGGGGGAGTCAATAGGGGAGAGCAGGGAGTCAGGGCTCCTCCGTGGGGGGTTGACTTCACTCCCACTGTTCCTTTTGCTGCCTTTTTCAAAGCCTTATGTCTGGAATCTCACTTCATTTCTTTCATGACATCTTTGCCCGCCGTTGTCCATGCATCGGTGCCCTGCCCTCCTTCCACTGTCTGCTTCTTCTGTATTTGCAAAGTCGTGGTGGGAACTCTAGGTGTAGGTGTGTGTGTGTATGTGTGTGTGAAGTGTGTCTGTGTTATATCTAAGCTGGAGTTCTAGATAAGCCTCTCCTAAACAGTGTGAGATCGACAGAGCTGAAGGCCGCCAGCTAAGATTTGGAACACCCACCCTCTGAGCAAACCCTGAGGAAACCAAACACACACACACACACACACACACACACACACACACACACACACATAGACATGCATATGCATGTCTATATGAGCTGTGGTAAGCACCTAATTACATTTATTCAAGTACTGTATTTTTGAGGTACTTTACTTGAGTGCTTCCATTTTCTGCCACTTCATATTTCTACTTCACTACATTTCAAATATTTTACTTCTTACTTGATTACACTCATTTGACAGCTATGGAAGTTGTGATTCCTACAGTGTTCATCGTTTGCTATCTGCAGAGGTCTCCCCCCCCCCCCCAAAAAAAAA
>JAGRRF010009292.1:4098849-4123296 GCA_019097615.1 Morone chrysops | reverse complement strand
TATATATATATATATATATAAAAAAAACACACTACACACACCACAGTTGCATGTACATTTGGGACCATGTAGCAGATACTGTTGGCCTTGATTAAACCCACAAAGATAATTGTTATCTTGCCGCAATAGTTGTGCATCTGCTTAGCTGGCTGTTTCTTGCGACTGAGTATCAAGGCGACTCTGGGGAGAAAACAAATCAGTGGGTTTTGAGATTATACTAAAATATAAGATAAGCAAAGATAATGTAAATAAGTATAATCAGGGGTGTGGTGAGTGCATGAATAAGGATTGTGGTGTCACATGCAGTACAAAGGGCATAAACACAAAACTAAATTCAACCAGACAAACCAAATGCACATCAACGGTTCAACTAGCTTGGTGCTGTATTCACACATGCACTGCTACCCTGAACTTATATAAACTTACCCAAACAGGCTGTCTGTCTGAATCAGTTGGATATGAAACTGACTCTACCTGTATGCTATCTCCCTAGTACACAGTGTGTGTAATGTCCGATTGTGCCTTGAGCAAATAGAGCCGGTTGTTGTCTGGAGTGACTGGATGTTGCTGCTTTATACTTTCCTGCTTACCTGTATATTGCTTTTCACTCTTGTTGATATTGTGGGTATGTCCAAATATTGATATCAACCACAGGCGCAGTTAGCGTTGGTTCAGGGGGTTCACTGAACTCCCTAGTGGCTTGAAATAGACCCAGCTGATAATGTTTCTAGCGATCAGTGATCAGCCTCAACAACCCTGATCGGAGCACCCTCAATAAAAATTTGATAATATAAACTACTCAAATAAAAAGAAGTACAGATTATGAAGAAGGGAATACATATCTTTAAAATAGAACCATCAGAAAGCCAGTTAGTTTTTAACACACTGCTCTATGGACAGTCGGCTCATGAGTCACAACCCCTGAGTAGGAACACAGCGTCTCAGCAGAGAAAAACAGAAGAAGGGAGGGTTCAGTTCACAATTGATGGAGTTTTGGTTTTTGTAGGCCCATTATTGGAAGTGGCTGCTATAATGTAGCCTAATATCAAATAATAATCAATCATGTTTAGCAGCATATTAGTCTGGTTTGTTCATTTTATGGCTGTACTTTGTAGCTCTGTAATGAGTTGTAAGTTAACCCGACCCGCTGCATCTGTAGATATAAACGGTTCATTCTAAGTTAACTAAAACATAACGATTCTTATTTTTAGGTGATTATACACTAACGAAAATATACCTATGAATATTATATCCCAATTCCAATAGATCCTCCTAAATGTTACACACTGTACCTTTAACTACAACAAAGTGTATTCAGTGTTGAGTGACTCCTTAAGTTGTGATTTTGAGACAAAAAAGATGACAAACTGCTTGAAAATTATTGTGTCTTTACAGTGTCTCTTTTTGGTCCTTCTGGATAAAATGCTGCTCCATCTGATACGTGCTACATTTTGTGTGAGATTCTGAAGTAAACAGCCGTCTGTAACGATAATTTGAATTACATGTGGATGTTTCTAGCCTCATTACCATTTGAGACAGTCTCTCGCCAAAACAATTGGTGGAAAACTGTGGATAATGACCATGTAACATGGCCATTACTTATGAGTGCGCATTATCATGGTTACGCATAACTTGACCTTTGAAGTGTCAGACAATATGCAATTTGAAATTTCTCACCTGATTCGCCAAACTGTCTTCCAAAGCCATACACACTTTGAGGGGTGATTGTGGATGCAGCCACATGCTCTGTACCAGTGGTTGTTGTTGCTTTGTCTGTTAAAGCTTAATGAAAGTAAAGCCTATTTTAACAAGACAATTCTCCATGCAGTGAGTTTAATTCAAGTATGGCTGCTGACTTCACTCTCTGCACAAGCAGCTGGAAAACAGTCTAAAGTTGATGTATTTTCATGCAGTGGATGCATTTCAAGGTAGCGACAGATGGTGATGGTTGAAAATGTATACACATGACTTACATGCAGAAAGGATGATTCAAAAGTCATTGTATAGTTCATTAGCTAAAAAGTGAAATAACAGACATGCTTATTTTTTAAATTTTGTCTTTACATATTCAGTAAAAACAAATGTCATAGCACACGCTCTACGCTGTGCTATGCTGTGCTCAATAGTCAACAATAATTGTTACTGTGGCATTGCAATACTCAAACAGGTCACTAGATGGGGCGTGGCACTTGGGGGGAACCCAAACCTCAGAGGCAAATACTGCAGAACAAATCCTGCAGCCGAGCTGATCACAAGCTAAAGTTTAAACCAGTGGTTCCCAACCTGGGGGTCGCAAGGCCTTGCTGATTTTAGAGGGTGTAGGAAAACTTAAATGTGTTTTCTGTGAAGAAAACTAAATGAAATTGTAATTTCTAAAGTTTAAATTATTACCAAGACCTGGGAACCAGTGCTCTAAAATATATTTAGGTGAGTTCATATTCCTTCAAATGAGATCCATTCCTCTGTGTGAGAATGAAATGTGTTGTAAATCCCTGGTGATAACACAAGGTTAAGTGTCCAGAAGTTTGGCAATGATATTGAGAAAAAAAGATGTTTAATTACACATTACCATGCTAGGCTGGCAGACCTGTCTCGGAGCTTCATAGGACCAGCTAATGGGGTTGTTGTATGTAAATGGACACGCAGAGATATTAAAGGGCTAATTCTATGATTCTATTTTATGTTTTCCAGTATGTTTTACTTGCTGTCCATGTATTTGCCTATAGGTTACATGTGTGTTTTTCTAATATCTGTAATACCTGAAGATGGTATAACTGCAAAGTGTTTATTCTGAGTTTATTGGTTCGGCTCACTACAATACCTACTTACTGCCTACTTCATGTACATTCAGGTTGTCTCCAATTTATATCATCTGATGAACATGAAATCCAGCCTGTGGTATGCTGAAAACTGAGAGTAACCTGCATAACCTGGAGTCAAACAGGATGTGAACAGAAAAGTAGAGTTACTCCAGAAGAAGATAGAGGTTTGCAATTTCGAGCTTTTCAATTTATTTTAAAACCATCAGACTGATGTCACAGGCCTAAACAGTTAGAGCAACATGATGCAACTAAGCAATCGACTGGCATTAACAAACTGCTGTTACCCAGACACTCTGGACCTGTTCGAAATATGTATGTACGTAGGTGCTAAGACTTTAATAGTCCCTCCAGTTTGGTCATTTGGCTGACTGAAGCTGACCTGTCCTGTTTACCTGTGGTCTATTAATCATTGAAGTCCTGTAGAAAAACAATAAATGTATGCAGCCACATTAGTGGCCCTGTAAGACTGTAATGCTCGTCGCATACCAGATGTTGGGGGATGAAAAATGGAGAGAGAACTTCTTCCACTGTCACCACTCGTGGGGCAAAACAATTATAGTTTGGCCCGAGGGTGTCACTAAATCAAAAGCTTTTATTCCCTGTACAGTGGCTATTTTAGGACATCTCAGACCTCAGCTTATTAGACTTGGCTTCTAGCCTTCTTTAGTATTATTTTATTTATTATATTTCTAAAGGGACCATGTACAATATTAAACAAATGTTACCATTTGATGTATTGTAAATGGCATGAGTTCATGACAAAATGGCTGCTGTGAAAAGGATCTGTTAAAAGCTAGATGACTCCATCCACATGGGAATGTCATTCTGTCCAAAACAGTGAAATGAGAAAGGTTTTAGCAGCCATGCTCAGCTTTTATTACACATGCAAGAACCAGAATCCTTATTCAGTTTGCCTCACACATCCTCATTAACGAGCCGATCAAGAGAAGCTGCTAAATGATTCCATATCAGCACGGCAAGAAGCACGACTGAATGCAAATGTACACCAGCTTCATACGTGTCACTTAGCAAACGGATTGACATTGAACAGGAGGGAGCTCTGTCTGAATCCGTTGATAACTTCACAATGCAGATGAACAGTAGCCACTGACACACACATGCTTGGGCACACACACACACGCAGAGACTCTCACACATAAATGGATTTACAGTGTCTGGTTTTCTTTGTCCCTCTGCTTTATCTCCACTCTTGGCAAACAAACCAATAGCCTACATTCAGACGAGATAAGCTCCTCAACTGTATGTGTGTAGTGGTTGTTTGTTTGTTTGTTTGTTTGTGCTTTAAGGCACCGCAGGCATTATGCCCCAAGATGCTACGTTCTGGACTCAGCCATTATCCTGTGCATGTGTGTGTTATCCTGACAATGCTTCTGGGTCAACTCACTCAACATTGAACTCTATTTGACCCTGCCTCCCATGATGCAACAGTCCCTAGTAACCTCCCACAGCTTTCCACAATTCATGCCTTTTCAAAGATTCAGGCTCGCTGATACACCCACACACACACACCTAACACAGAGATGCTGACACAAACACACACCTCCATCCTCTCCCTGCCGCAGCTGTTTGCTCTCTTTCTCAAAGTGACAAAGAGTTCTCGAGCTTTTTGATGACAGTCCTTGTTTACCTCCCTTCCCTCCTCCTCCTCCTCCTCTTACTCCCCCTATTCCTCGCTCATTTTTTATAAACCCCCCCCTCTGAGAGAGTCTGTCATGGATAAAGAGATCCTCAGACGCAGACTAGCATTGAGAAGACGACCCGGTTGTCTCTGCAGTGAGTTGCACAGTACCTGAAAATCTATTTCCGTCCTCCTTTATTCAAGCATGGGTGTGTGTGTGTTTCCCTGCTGCCTTCATGCTGATAGGTCACACACACAGCGGGGCTGTCACAGTTTATCAGCGGCAAAATTTGTCCCCTATCGATTCTGCGCATTAAATGAAAATGGGTGCTGGGAGAATCATAAAACTCAGCGAAATGAATTGACATCACCGTTTCCAGCCTGTAAAATGAACCTCAAGGGTGCAAAGATATAGCTTCCTCTAATTATCCTCACATAGGCATGCTTATACTCACCTATACACACAAGAAGTGTCTCCTTAAGGCAGGTAGGCTTTCCTTAGAAGTGTAAATGAGCGAGGAGATGTGTTTGGAGGTGACAGGAGGAGGTGCCTGCAGTCAGATCAGATGGGCTTGGTAAAAAAGGCTCCACTCACCATTACGTTCCTCCTCAGTGACAAGTATTTCCTCAGTAACATTACACACAATAAACAAAAGGCTCTTTATTTATAGTAAGATATTTTCAGACATGTTTGTTTTGCTCCCCTTTATCGCTGACTCCGATGACATCAAATCTTTCCAGGGAAAAGTCAGCTGGCACGCAGGAACTGATGTGCTTTACATCTCCAGTGGCAGCGGCAGAGATAAGCAGAAGGACTACGCTTCAAAAGGAAAGGAGTGTAGAAGACCCCTTTTTTTGCCATTTTAGCATGAAACACAGGTGATACAAATTAAAGGTTCCATTCCATTGAGGTCAAACTGGAAAGTGGAAAGGCTCTTCTTCTGACTAAACATATGGCTGCTGTACTATACTGTTGTTTTAATGTTCCACTGACAATTATTTATAGTTTTTATGTAGTCCAGTACTGTGGAGATATTCTGTTTTATTTAGTCCAGTTATCCAGGTTGAGTGAAGTGAGCAGAGTAAAAACAGTTTCTCCAGCTCCTCCCTGGTCTTTGAACAGCTTCCTCATTTGAAGTGAGTAATTGTACCGTAATGTATAACGTATTTTCTTTTTGTTCAAATTAATTTTATAAAATTGTTATTGAAAAAAAAGTATCATTCAGGAAGCTGTATCAGAGTCATGGTTACTTTATCAAACATTTTTGAATGATACCCAGTCCTTTATGTTGCCCCCACCACCACCGTGGTCTGGGTTAAAGAGATTGAACTGTATTCATGCTATTGAATTGCAAAAGGGTGTCACAGATTCATACATACAACAGATCTTTTATTTAAATGTAGAATTGCATGGAATTTTAAATCCCTCCCCAACTCACACTTCTACAGTTTTAACAAATATTCTTCATGCTTTTTACTAGAAATACATGTTTATTAAAAGATACAGGATTGACTCGAGCCTCTGATAAAACTGGTGGTCACTGTAAACCTCAGCACAGAGAGACAAACGGCCCTTCCACACAGCCTGTTCAAGGCGGCAATGTTGTGCCGTTTTTCTGCCTCACCGTTTTGTATATAAAGGTACGAAGACAAAATTTGGGGTCATTGTTGTTCCGCCTCTGAGCCAGCAGCGGAGGTAGTAACAGAGCCGAATAGCTGTATGTGTAAAAAGAGAAAAGAGTGAGGCAGCAGGAAGGGACACAGTGTGTGTGTAGTGTGTGTGGATGAGCTAGAGAGAGCGGCAGAGAGTGACGGTGAATGTGAGCGGAGCACAGGAAAAGGTGGACAGTGAAGTTAATCTGGTTCAATCAAAGTTACAGTTTATCAGTAAATAAAAGCTGCAACTTTCCCAGACCAAACTAAGTGTGTTGTTTCCTAACTGCAGGAAAAGTGTCACTATGACTACACTCAGCAGGTACTAAAGTAGAGGAACCAGAAGCACCTCTTTTGCTCGCTGGTGTATGTACCAGCTGTGCTCAGCCTGCCAGATCTGCTCATGTTTAACAAATGAGCTGGTGATTTGATCTAACACAGTAACACATTATGACTGGCTGTATTGCACATATGTAACTGATTCATTATTAAGACTTTCTTTAAACTATTTATGTAAACTTTCAGTTTTCCGATGCTAACGTTAGCAAAAGTGCCACCAAAGTTTTGTTAGGGTTCGTTACCTTAGCTAATACTTTAAATTCAAAATAATAAAAATAACGCATTGTAACTAGGGGTGTGCATCTTTTCCTTCTAAGACAATCTGATACGTATCTAGATACATTTGCAATGATACCATCCAGGGAAGATGCATGTTAATATGGAACATTTCGGTGTGATTCGGTTTTGGTGATTTTCTGTTTCTGGGAAGAAAAAAAAAAAAAAGAAGACAAATGTATCATTTCAGAATGACATGTCTTTCCAACAGAGGCAGACTGCCGTGATTACCTTAGACCTCACCCAGTCATTACTAAGTTGGAGCTGGTGAGTGTTTAATATGTATGCGTGTTCTTGCTTGTGCTAGCTGCATTAGCATCCACAGACTCCTCATCTCCTGTATAGGTGTCACCGTGCCGTCTCACCAGGTAAGTGATAAGATCGATCATGCTACTGCTGTACATCCGACAAATCTTAAAAATGGACAGACTTTTGTCCAACTTTCCTTCCTTCTTATAGAATCCAAATGTCTTCCAAACTTTAGATTTTAGATCTGATGGTGGACTGTGACTCTAACCTTGTGATTGTCTTGTGCATCTCCACTCTGCTGTTAGCAGCAAAGCTTCAGTCAGCTGATTCATAACTTTAGAATTGGATCATCAACTGTTCCATGGTACATTTATATCCATCCAGGGGTCTGCATACCGATGTAGTCGCATCTATAACATTAAAATTAAATTTCCGATTGTGTCATTAAAGTTTAACACCCCTAATTGTAACTCTGTTTTTAGGAGATGATTATGAAAGTAGCTAAAGAGCGAGCTATTGTGTCCTTCTCATTTCTGCTTGCTTGCAGTTGCACATGCCCAGTATGAATATTTGTACACTTTTCAACATACAGCCAAACATAATGTGTCACAGCATCTGTAAATGCAGGACCCCAAGCAGATCTGACTCTGATAAGTACACCGACATGCTACCTAACATCACACACTGAGGCAGCGTTATACTGCCGCTGTTTTAGTGTAAAAAAGCAAAAGAGGTCTAATGGTGGTCATTCTTTACAGCGCTGTTGCAGGATCTCAGTGCAAACAGGGCTAAAACTGCTTGTTAGAGCTTAATCACAATTCAAGTGAGGGTTCATAGTTCCACACATCAGTTCTGAAAGATTTTGCTTGTATCGCTAATCTAACATTATTGCCCCATAATGTAATTTAATGGAGATGTATGTCTTGATGGTGGATGTAACAATAGGATGAGAGGCAAACATTCTAAAGCTTGTACCTTGAAGTTCTTTAAAGTGCTAAAGTTCAGTGGAATATGAATGTACTTTAAAATGTAAAATAGTTCTATACAAAATAAATGTGTGATGCAAAAATGTTAAACATAAACCACAGAGGAAGATGTTTTAAAAGACCAAAAAAATAGAATAAAATATGAATGGAAATGGAAAAATAAAAGTGTAACAAGTCCATCTGGTACCCACGGGTGCAGTGGAAGTTATTTTAAAGAAGAAAAAAATATCTAGCTCTGGAACAAAATAAATGTAAACTTTAGGCCTCTGACTGTTTCTCTGATCCTCACTAACTCAGTTAATGAGTAAGTACAGGCCAGGGGTCACATACTGACCTTTGCAGTGTTATACCTTATATAGGTTCCATTATTTCTCTAACTACAAGGACACCGTGTTGCCAGCTTCTTTTCAACAGTACTACTTCTGTCAGGATTACTCAATGCATTTTCAGTTCAATATGTGTTCATGCATATAAGCATAATCACCTGTCAAAATGAGTTCTTCTCCAGTTCATCACATTAGATGACCCTATACTTTGCTCTGTGTAGGTCAATTGTATTTATAGAGGTCTTTAACACGTTGGCCACCATGTGATTTACAGGGGTACAAAAACAGATAGAAACAGAGATAAAGAAAGCATTAGAAAGCAAAAGTATTACAGAGGAGAGATTGTGTATCAGTGTTTCAGTTAGTCCTGTGTCACCTTGTCACATTTACTTGTTAAGGTGAGCCAACACAGGTGAAAACATTTTCCTGGGGCAGCGTGGAGGGTGGAGTCATTAACTCTGTCATACAGTTTTAAAAGTAAAACTGTTTATCACTGGCAGATGCAGACATAAATTAACTGTACACATTCAAACTGTAAAATAAATCCTACTTTAACAGGCTTGGATGATGCTCTCCCTGAGACAATCCTGACAACAACCGGGGCAAATCTGACCTATTTCATTTTCAAGTTAAGTGAAACAAGTAAATAAATGTAATCTCTGCCCGCAGGGATCATGTGATATTGAGTGCATTCTACAACTGCAATTAAAGCCAACTCAAAAGAACACAGACATTCAACGATCAACCATCTTTCTTGGCTCTGATTGGTTGTTGAGCCATGAGAAGAGATGAGCAGTGGGCTACAGAGGTATGGTAAGCTCACTTCTTTCTAACACCCCACCCCAGATTGTTTTCATTTTCAAATGTCACTATTCTTACTTTATCAAGTGACGTCACTTGAGACAATTTATCAGATTTCAGGCAGCTCCCTCTGTAGACATACCTGGCTTAAAAAACTTTTACATATTCAGTAGTACTCAGGAATTCCCCTGGACAGTCTTAAAGGTCCAGTGTGTAATATTTAGGATATATTGGCAGAAATGCAATATTCAAAACTAAGATTTCATTAATACAATGACCTGAAAATAAGAATGCTTGTGTAGTCACTACCTTAGAATGAGCTGTTTTTATGTACAGACTGTACAGACACTAGTTCTACAATGTAACAGTATGGCTTATACACATGCAGACATAAAAGGGAAAGAGCGGTAAAACAACCTGTGAGTACTGAAATCATGTGGAAAATAAAGTATCCATTGATTTAAAAATAAAATGTTAATGTAAACATGAAACAAGAACTTGATACAGACTATGGTCAGTGTCAGAACACAGAGGACACCTGCTTTTCACTACCAGATGGGAGTTATGACTCCTTATTATTTTAAGCTATTAAATCCAATTCAGTCTGTTTGTGAAGATGGGTTTGAGACAGGTGGTACAGGTGGTGGTGACATTTTCCTGCACCTGTATAGTTCATGAAGTGGTTCAATATAAAATAACAAGAATTTAGAGTTAGCATTTGCTTGGTTTAACAGTAGAGCAGGTGTTTTATATGGTCCACTGCCAACGCAGGGAACAAACACATTATTGTTAATGTTAATGCCTCTAGTCCATCCCTGACTACCGAAGCAGTTAAGTTAGACTTGCAATTTAGAGAGTGCCTGCCAGAGAAAAGAAGCTCCGAGTCTGACTGAAAAGGTTGCGGAATTTAGTTCATAACTGTTATTTCATTGCTGGCAAATGAATGTAATTTATGTTCAAGGCTAAATGTTAGGCGTATATGAAAGGTTATGCTTGTGGGAGATACAGTTTAATCTGTATTTTACAGGCAATTCAGAATGAGTGCAATGCAAGTGCTACAATGCGTTAACAATTAAGATTTTTAGGAGAAATTAAAGGCACTGATATGTAAAAGTAATAATTAGTTTTATTTTGTACATCTCGACATGATACAGTTTAAGAGGAGCTATAGAGCCATTTGGCCAAGCCCACGTACATGACCCATACAACATGTACATTTTTGCCACCGCTGAATGTTGTGCAGTGTTTCATTAATTTCGGAGCATGTTGCGGCCACCAGTGGTCGTTGCTCGGGCCCTAATGAGTCTGAGCATCTGAAATCTTCCCAGTTACAAAGAAAAACCCGATATAGACACCATCAAAGAAAGTTCATTCAGTGGTATTACACAAAGTCCAAACTTCCCAGCCATCACTCTCTTACTTGATTCAAGTATTGTGCTGACGGGGGAGTGGACGTGGTCACATGTACAACCCCTTTATACAGGGAGGCTAATTAGCCAACGCAGTGCAGCTGTGGAGGCAGGCAGCGGGTCACAAGGCTGATGAGGTAAGAGAGAACAGGTGTGCACAGACACACTGAGGGCGTCTGCTGGACAGGTGAGGCATGACTGCATCTGAAAAAACAACACACACACACACACACACACACACACACATAGAGATGGAGGAGGGAAATGGGGAGACAGGCAGATAAGAGGAGAAGGATACGGTGAAATATTGCCAAAACTGGCAGTTAAATGCTAAATTAATCCCACTCTTAGTCTGCATGGTGAATACGTAGCTAGCCTAATAATCAAATCTAATTTTTTAATTTGTAGAAAAAAGTTTAAAACTTTGTTTATGACATTTTATGGAGGGTTGTGGATCGGATTGATTCTTGGCTCTGATCAATGCAGACTCCAGAAAGTTTTTTCATTTTTACATTTCTGCCTATGTATACATATATCAGCTAGTAAATAAACTTTAAAGCTGTTGGTAGGTGGATTTATTTTGTTTTGGAGATAAAAGCTAGCTGCTTCTCCCTGCTTCCAATCTTGCTAGGCTAGGCTACGCACGTCCTTACACGACCTCCATACATGATTATATATCAGACCACAGTTTAGTTAATCACACAACAATGTTTGGACTGCAATGCGTCTCAAGGATAAAAAATGAGAGAGTTGGAAAAGAGGCTATGATGAGCCCTGGTAACCAGACACGGTCATAAAAGAGCAGAATATCGAGTTGTAAACGACCAGTGTAGAGATGTGTGTAGAGGTTCAGGCTATTTAACAAAGGTAAACACGTACCACTTCTAAGAAGCTGCGTCAGTGTGTATTCACGTGCAACAATTTCAGATGAAAAATACAAACTTGGTGTGCAAAAGCCTTAAGTCAGTCTTTTCTGGAACCAGGGCTGGCTGGAATACTGTTGTGTGGCTTGGTCTGAGCTACTTTATGTTTTTTTGTGCTCTCTGAACACCGGATTTTTGTTCGGTGCACACACAGCTAGTGCGGACACATTTACAGAATTGGAATAAAGGTGTACTGGATTAGAATCACTGACTGCAACTTTAAGTATTTCTTAAATAGCCTATTAGATAAAGGGACGACTGGAGGTCATGATGCAAAAGGTGCTTTTGTGTCTAGTCAGTTGGGATTCTTATTGTAAAGATCTCACATTTTTTACCCATCACACCCTCCTTTTAAAGGAGTGTGACATCTAGTGTTGCAGTTGCAGATTGCAACTAACTGAACGGCACTCTCGTCTGTATTTGACGACGTAGGAATGAGAATGGGTTCTGAATGGTGTAGAAGAAACTACGGTGGTCACAAAATATGAGAGGCTCTATCTAGAGCTAGTGTTTGGTTTGTTTATTCTGGGCTACTGTAGAAACATGGCGGTTCAACATGGTGGACTGAAGGTGAACCATATTGTCTGTAAATAAAAACAGCTTAACAACAATTCCTACTGGAGCCTTTTACCAACATAGATTTACAGACCAATTTCAACATTTTAGATTTTTGGCCAACTTGTCTTCAATCTGTTTCTGTCTCCATCATTACCCCCCCCTGATTTAGGACACAACAAGCCATGTGTCACACAGGCTCTCTGCGTCCCTCACTAGCACACATAGGGGAGCGAAAGAGACACAAACACACACACTGTCTGGAAGGGTCTCAGCGGAGCAGTCCCTGTCAGTCTGTCAACTCTCGGGGTTTCCAAACAAGTCAAGACAAGATTTCTTGAAGACTAGATACAAGACAACTCATCACTTTTGGCTGTTGGTCTTTGGGGATGTTAGCTGGTCCTGAAATGTTGTGTTCATGAAGAACATTAAAACAGGTAAAAACAACAACAACAAAAAAGCACAACAACAAAGACCTTGGGTCATCATGTTGTAGTTTCAGGGCTAATTCTTGTTTTCATGGAAATTGATTGTTAGGATTGGTGTACATTGTGAGAGGACACTTGAGGCTCAGAGGCAGTCTGCTAATTAGGACTAAATTGTATTAGCACAACAACAACACTGACCCTTCAGAGCCCTCTCTCACTCACACACACACACACACACTTTAGGTTTTTCTCAGATGTACACAGATGCACTCAAGGACACATACACAAACAAGCAAAAATACAGTTTCGTATGTTCACACTCACAAACAGAAAGTGTGACCTCATTATTGATGTTGCTCCTGGTTAAGACCCTCTCACGGTCCCCGCTGCTCTTGGCTCCTGTGGAAAAAAAACAACAACAATACAGACTGGTCAATTTACTGTAAACTACACATTACACTCTTTTTTTAAATTTCTGAGACCTGAGTAATCCGCGACCATCTTCAGCTGGTTTTCACTCACTGTCACCAATCACTGCTGTATTGATGCTGTGAAATACTGGGTCAATTACGGTATTCAAATATGAAATTCTGTAATTTATCAAATAGAGGCCAGGGCAATTGTTTACTTTAAGTGCAGAAAGAACAAGGCCCTTTATTTGACCCACTAAAATTGTGCTCAGCTGTAGCTGCAGTGGGTGTTTTCCACCCTCCGGCCACAGGGGATGATGATAATCCCATTACCGCTTGATGCACCAGAATAAGGAGAAAGAAACACAACTAAAAATTGAAAGGTGAGATTTATGCCTGTTGTTTTAAAGGTTTTACGAGAGAAATGGCTTCATGGATGACACGGTTTGTTCGACTAAATAGTGTCTATTTTTTATTTAAATGTGTATTAACATTTGATATGTGAGAGATTTCATGATGAATGAAATTTGGATGCTGATTGGTTGTTATGTAAGTATACGGTTGATGCAATGCCAGTTATCTCATGGGGCATCACCATTGTGTTTGCTAGTTAAAGGTCCAGTGTGTAACCTTTAGGAGGATCTATTTAAAGAAATAGAATATAATATTTATAGATATGTTTTGATTAGTCTATAATCACCTGAAAATAAGAATTGATGTGTTTTCCTTACCGTAGAATGATAACATTCAAATATTTTCTTGAAAGCAGAGTCAGTGTTAGTGAGTTACAAAGAGATATGTCTTATTTTAAGGTGTTAACACTCATTTTTAAACTTTGTGAAGTTACTTGATCTTTTCTCAACCTTATTCTTAGTGTTTTTAGACTATTCACCAGGTACACGGCAACACAGACATTTGATCCTGAAACATTTATACTGCTGATGCTAACAGCAGTGAATTCTCTTATCTACTTAGACTAAAGATTGCAAGTATTGGTTCACTGGATAAATACTTAAACAGCAGGTCCTGTAATGTGGTGAAGGCGGCAGTAGCAGAGACTCAAAATCATTGACTTGTGCATAGCTGCAGACAAGAAAGAACTGACGAAAACAAATCAGCGAAGCAGCAATCAGTAACATATGCAGGTAAATTAGACTGAATAATCAACATTCATTACTCAAAGCATAACATACTAATCAAGCTGTGAGACGTCTGTAGTCTTGTCTGAGAGAACTGATTTCACCGCAGATGACATCGCTTTGTGTAAATGTATTTTAGCTGTGCATCAAGGTTTGGTTACACACCAGTTCTGACAGCTTACAGCCGGATTGTGTTTGGTCCTGGTTGCTCAGGCAGTTTTAAAAGAGACATCACAGATTAGCAGCAGAAAACTGCAAAACGTTTTAGCAGAGGCTCATTAAATCTATCGACCTTAATGCTGTTAGAGATGTCGCAGGGTTACATGGTCAGTTGTGGCCCATAAAAAGATATGCTCACCTTTGATGAGAGCATTAATAGCATTAATGTTCCTGGAAACAGGTGAAAGGACTTGGGAACAGACATGAAATGCACTTTGTAAGACCAGACAGGTCAGGATCTCTATATGGTGTTTTCTAAAGTCTGTTGGGAGAATAGTTTGGGTCATTTTTTGTCCTCTGGTCCTTTGTGGAAACATTGTGTTGTAACATTGCATTGTAATGGCATTATTATGACTGATAACCAAACAAATCACTGAGAACATTAGTTTCAAAGTCTGATAACTGCAATCTGTGTTATTAATTCAGATCTTTAAAGGTCCAGTGTGTAAGTAACATTTAGGAGGATCTATTGTCAGTAGGGATGTCTGATAATATCGGCCCTCCAATATTTGGCTGATATCCAGTAAAAAATGTAATATCGGGAATTATCGGTATCGGGTTTTTATAACTAATGTTTGTTCTGTAGGCTCCAGCATTTCCGAGCCTGCATGAACGCAGGATGGGACGTTTACCGTTGCGTGCTAGATGACGTATAACAACAAAAACTACACGCTAGACTGGTTGGTTGCTAACCGTGGCTAATAAGCAAACACTGCTGTTGCGCTGAAATGATTTTAATTAACACAAAATAAGTGCAATGCACCTTAAATATTTGACCCTGCTATGAGCTGTTCCTTAACCAAACTAACAATTGGCTTAGAATTTACATTAGCACTCCTTCAGGTGCATAATACAATTAAACACATTAACCAAAGCTAGCGCTTAGCTAGCGATTAGTGCGTAGCTAGCGATTAGCGTTAGCGCGCTTTTCAGTATTAATACAATGAAAGTTGAAGTTCTCTTATTTTGCACAGACAGTGTTTACATTTGGAAAGCCATGTTGCATTTATGTATGCATCCAGTGGGGCATCACAATAAAATTAGCCATAATGTGTTAATTCCACAATAGGAGATATGTTATGTTGTTACCTAACAGTTTAGGTGTAAAAAGCCTGCATATATCGGTATCGGGTGGTATCGGTATCGGAAATTGAGAGTTGGACAATATCGAGCATCCCTAATTGTCGGAAATTGAATATAATATTCATAGGTATGTTATCATTAGTGTATAATTACTTAAATGTAAGAATCATGTTTACGTAACTTAGAATGACCTGATTTTATTCACAGAGGGAGTGGGTCCTCTTCGATGTCCACCATGTTGAATGGCCATGTTTTATAGCAGCCCAGAACAGACAAACCAAACATTGGCACTAGATCTGCCTTTTGCTGCCACTGTAGTGTCTTCTGTAAGCTTAGAAGGTGAGTGGTATTAGTAGCAATCTTCAACCTCAACTAGATGCCAGTGAATTCTTCACAATGGTCCTTAAAAAACTACAGGTAAATCTACTTCAAGACATGTTGAAAGTGAGTTTTGTTTTGCATTTATTTTGTTTTCACCTTTCAAGTGACAACGAATGAAAGGAAGTCTAATAATGACCATTTTTTGTTTTGAATTCAGATCTTTAAAGGTCCAGTGTGTAACATTTAGGAGGATATGTTGTCAGAAATGGAATATAATATTCATAGGTATGTTTTCATTACTGTATAATCACCTGAATATAAGAATTGCTACTTCCACTCGGACAGCGTTTTCCAATGTGTCCTCCATATTTACTGGCAAATATATATTTACAATAGTTTTTTTTGCAATTCAAGAAATATGTTTTGATAGAATAAATTGAGGGGTTGAGGGTTGCAAATGTTTTGTGTGCACACAAAACATTTGTGTATACACATGTGTATACATGGGCACATGTTTTGTCCTTCCAGTTGTCGAGGGGCCATATGTGTCATCATCAGTCTATGTTACTTAGGTTCAACACTTGCTAGCACTGGATTGAAACATGGCTGTGAAGAGAGTAGTGCCACTCAATTATATGTCACAGCTGAGTCTTCCAGAGATTTCAGAAGCTTATGTGACAGAAGGAGCCACAGTGACATACTGTGGCTGTTTTCAAACAGTCCCTGACACACCAAACCAACATCAAAGAACTAATGCCCCATGTAGCCTATTTCTTGTGTCACTAGAACATGCCACATTGACTACAGCAAATGGCCTACTAGCATGTACATTCTCCATTGCAGCAGGTGGCAGTAGTGTGCATTTGTAATTAAAAAAAAAACACTGGAAGACCTAGGACTCGATGAAGCTTTGAAGACTTTGTTTCCCTCCATTTCTCTTCTTGTGCACTGATTTGCTTAATCAGAGTGATTTCTCTCACCGATGACGTCTGCCAGAGATTCAACATGCTCAATCAGCCATAATGAAATATTGCGCTATTGAGCCACCCCCACAACCATACGTGATTTCACATCAACATGTCATGTTCAGTATTTGTTTTTCATGACGAGAAAGTGTCCCAGTGTCTGAAATGCAGTGCTACTCAATATCCCTCAGTTCACAACCCAGGATTAATACCACACTGTTGAAAGTTGCCAGTGAACAGGGTCACAGACCCGGGAGACAGGAGGAGTACTGAGATTAAACATTGTCCTGTGCCCCCCTTACAAAGTCAATTGCAAAAACAACACAAATGGCGATAACGCTGCATACCGTGCTGTTGAGTCACTCTAAATCACTGCAAGGGAAACTACTTAACTGCGACAGCCGTACTGTTGAAAGGTGCCGGTAGACCTTTTCACAGCAGCCATTGTGACATTAAATAGTAGGTTAAACACAGGTGTTACCAATAATACTAATTAAGGTTCATGGTGTGGCTATTGTGCTTGTTGGCTCACTGGAAAGGCTCTGCTACACTAATTGGAAGGGAACCTTAATTAGTATCAATGGTAACGCCTGTGTTTACCTTACAATTTCAAGACAAAATAGCTGCTGTGAAAAAGGTCTATTAGCTAAAGGTGCTGTAGATTTTTGTAAAACTTTGGCTTGTGGCTTTGTCTTCATTCCTTGACATTGCTTTTGAATGCTTGGCCTGGATTTTCACATCAAAAACTCTATCTGTAACCATTATCATCCACCATCTGCTATTTTATCATGAAGTCCTATCAGCTGCTCTATATTTTACCCTCATTCTTTGCAGCCCGTCATGATTCAAGCTTAGTCACAAAGGTCGTCTCTGTGAGGCTACCTGTTAAGTGCATCACCTCTGACCCTAAGCTATGTAAGCTTGCAGCACCCTGATAAGAGTTCACTGACCTCTGTGTTGGAGGGGGTAGGAGAGAATTGGTGGATGACAAGCAAAACAGATGAGATGTAAAAATGTCTTTGCAGGAGATCTAAATAGTTTCAGACTCTCTCTGTTTGTCTGTTGCTGTAGCCAGAGAGCTGAGAGGAGGGGGGGCGGAAATTACCATCCTAAAGAAGCCGAATGTGTCAGGACATTGGAGTGGACGTAGGGTGGTAGAGTCTGACTGGTGCTGAGTCTGATCAAACAAACCATCCAGATGAGAAGAAGATTAGATGAGAGTCTTAGCTGTTTCAGCTGGCTGACTTTGTGATTGCAAACACAGAGTAGTTACCTTTGAGCAGGGATATAGTAGAAAGAGAGAATCCATCTCAACTAGACTCACACTCCTCCTAGCCTGTGCAAAGACTTACATATGATTAAATGCATGCTTTACTATTCCACTGCACTAACTTCATCTGATGCTTAGTACAAAAATATGGTTTTTACTCACCAATCAATTAAAATCAATTTGAGATTTCTTTTGATCACTCTTACAGTTAAGTTATCAATGAAGCTTAACCATTCCTGCCGGTCTTTCACAGTAAAAGCCTACCAGAAAAGTGAGTGATTATGGCTGTTGAGGCAGGGGAAGGCTTTTAATGTGATGCATCTGTGCAATAAATACTGAAAGAAATGGGAAGAAAAAGTGAATCTGTCTCCAAACATTTGAAACATATACTCCCTATACATGTAACTTACAGTACTTACTTACTGTATTCTTAACTTACTGTATTCTGCAAATATGGTATTCACATTAAAGCTGCAGTAGGTAACTTGTATAGAAAAAAATACTTTTTGTCATATTTGCTGAAATATTCACTATATCATGACAGTAGTACATGAGAATCATTGAAAAAAAACAGGTTCCTCTGGCTCGTTCTAGCGCTTCTAATGACATTTACAGAGTATTCATTTTCCGAGGGAGAACTGGCAAATACAGGTACAATTCAAATAGAAATAAAAACAGTTGACAGGGAAAACAAATGTCACACACACAAGGAAATGACTAAAACCAGCCCAAACAAGGGCAGTTGCATTTCTCAGTTAAATGTAGTTTTAATATGGCTTAGAATTCCTCCAATGGGACTAGATCATTAAGATGCAGTATGTTTTGCAAATGATTGATGAAGTCAAGGGAGCAAAGTAAGATAAAGCTTTTTCCCCCATCTCAGTAAAAACCCTTGGAATCTGGTAAAAGCACCACGTGGTGGAATGAAGCTGAAGAAGATTACATAAATATGTGGGGAGTTTACCCAGCAAGACTTTGTACACAAAAATATACAAATAAATTTGTCTATGTAAACTTAGTGACAGCCAGTCTACCTAAATGGTAAATGGACCTGTACGTGTATAGCGCCTTTCTAGTCTTCCGACCAATCAGTGCTGTTACACTACGTGCCACATTCACCCTTTCACACACATTCACTCAGAGATGGCAAACCATCGAACAGAAACTAACGTTCATACATATTCACACACCGATGCACAGAATCGGGAGCAATTCGGGGTTCAGTATCTTGATCAAGGATACTTCGACATGTGGCGGGAGGAGCCGAGATCGAACCAACAACCTTCCGATTAGTGGACGACCCGCTCTGCCTCTGAGCCACAGCTGCCCCAAGTGCTAAATGCATCATGCATGTAGACAGAATCACCACAGTCCAAAACACACTAGCACTCCTGGCTAACATGGAAAAACAAGCCTCATTGAGAAAATAAAATCTCTAAAATCAATCGAAAAGCTTGTCATCCAACCAAATACCTTAATACTTATATGATGAGACTTTTTCAATTGAGTCCCCATTTAGTGTGTTGACAGTTGTGTTACCTGGGGATTCAGAGCGAGCCTTTGAAAACGTCATGAATTTGGTTTTATTAGCATTTAGAACTAACTTGAGCCCATTGAAGCTGTTGAAAGGATATCTGAAGCTCATTTATAGATTGGCTCAGTGAAATAGCAACTGAGTATACCACTGTGTCATCCGTGTAGAGGTGCAATTTAGCAGTTTCCAAGTCCTTCCCAATATTTTTAATAAATGTAGAAAATAAAATAGGAGCTAAAATAAAAACCTTGGGGGACACCCTTGGACATCTCTAAAAAGTCTGATTTAACACCATCTATAGAAACACATTGTGTCCGCTGTGTAAAATAATTCCTGAACCAATTTATAGCTATGTTACCTATTCAAATATTACTAAATCTGTTTAGCAAAAACTCATGGTCAACAGAGTCAAATGCTTTTGACAGATCAACAAATAAGGCAGTACAGTGTTGCTTCTTGTCCAAGGCATTGACAATTTAATTTAACACCAACATAGTTGCTGTAACAGTGCTGTGCCCAGCTCTAAAATCTGACTGTATATCTGTTAGAATTAGGGATGTCCCAATCCGATATCAACAATCAGTATTGCCGACGATGACATTTTTTTACTGATCGGCTCTGTTGAGCTCTTAGCTCTGTTGATTGATCAAATCCGATCTTTTCTTTTTCATCAGCTGTCACACAGCTGTTCGTCAACTTTCTCACTGTTTCTTTCCCTCCACTGTCCTCTGTGTGTGAGAGACAAGGAACAGCCATGCCCGCAGCAGAGTTTAACTGTGGGGGATATCCGACACAGCCACTGCAAGTGCAACAAACGTCCCACAAACAAAAAGCCAATAAGAGTAATAATTAATGTATTCCGCACAAAAGATGTAGAGACGATGGAAAGTTCATTCAGGTAACAAAGGTAAAGGCTGCACTGACACAACAAACACTGGAAAGAGAACCTCCCTCCAGACAGTGACAAGACCAAAAGATTTCAAAAGGTTTGTTTTTTTATATTTTATTGTTAAAAAAAAATAAAAAATTAAGGAACAGCTTCGATACAGGCATGTTGTTTCTTAATGCAATGCAGAGCTATTTAATTGTCAAGCATATACATTGGATTGATTTTAATAACTTTAAGTAAAAGTATTGTTGTAAATATTATTTCTGAAATTTAGTTACACTATTTGCTATTGGTGAAAGTATGTTATTATTGTAATGTTATTACTAGTACTGCCTTACTTAACACTAAGATGGTTTTATATAAACATGTTGTGGAAAAGAACATTAGAGAAGAAAGAATACAAGCAAATATGCAGGAAGTGTTGCATTAACAATACAAACAGGAGCACACACAGCTTACTAAAATATAGTTAAAACACTAATGCCTCTATTACACAACTCTGGAATACCTTACCTCATTTATTCAAGTTGTACAAATGTTATCTTGTGTCTATCTATATTTATCTGCATTTATTTTGTGTATGTCCCTACATGATTCAACTGTTATTTTTCTTTGTACTCTCCGGCCTTTTCATTTACATATGCACATGCACAATGTGTTAAATGATAAAAAATATATATATATGAATTGAATTGAAAATGTGAGCCAAATGAAACCGTCTGCAGTTGATGTAAATATACTTGAGCATGTACGATCAAACAGTAAAAAAATATGTCAAAGGAACACATTTGCTTTTCTGATAAAAAGCAATTATTTTAATTGTAAATTGAACAGTTATCAGGTAAAATGACATATTCATGTGTCATTCTGCAGCTAATTAGTTTATAGCTGTAATAAATTTACCTGAGATGAATTCACTTGCTTTGAAGTGACTCTGCGTACGCTGAGGTGAAATGAACGGAGCCGAACTGATCAAAGAATTAAAGCGAGAGTGGCGACGGAGTCAGTGACTGTGCTCTGAGCAGCTCTGTCACTACCGTGCTATATTTAGCCAACACACACCAACAAGCCCCACAACAGTAGGCACGCACTGACCCCCACCATCTGCTCACTCACACACACACACACACACATATACTGCCACACACCTTAAGGTTTTAATGCCAACTGCTGCCCACAGACCCCCCAGGTAAACCCAGGTGGACTTATTTAGATTCCCATCACGAGGTGGTCTTACACACACACAGGCAGGGGACTCCCCACTTTGCTGCCGCTTCCATAGAGTACATTTTCTCATTATGGCGGATGCATAGACTGTATGAGTATACAACAACAGGGCTTCCCAAAGACTCACTGTGAGAGCAGAGAGCTATGGGGAGCCATTTTAATGAGCTTGCCTATGTATGTGTGTGTGTGTGTGTGTGTGTGTAGGTTCAGTCTCTGTATATAATAACACATCTATCACACATTTCTCTCACTCACACTGCTTAAATTATGGTAAAAGAACAAAATGACCCCACAGTGTTAGCATTACTCTTTTTTGTGTTCACATTCATACTCTGAGACATTATTACTCTTACAATATCTGTGCCTCGGAGTACCATTATTCACACACTCTCTGGACGTTTTGTTTTGAACTTGGAGATTTTCTGCCGCCTCCTGCAGCCAGAAATGAGACAAGACTTTACCCTGCTGCCTAAACTGAGATGTCACACTGATGTGTCTCCACATAGAAAATCAATTACGAGAGATGCGAAAGGTGCGACAGCAGCCAGTGTGATTTTTCTGGGGATACAGATCTATTTTCTGCTTCAATATGATACAATAAAAGAGATCATGTTTGGGTGTAAAAACACAGAACAAACATTTTCTGTCTATATTTTTTGGCGAGTAGCTCCAGGCATCTTAATGGAGTCATTCCTACATTGGTTGGTTTCTTTTTTAAATTTTCCTCATGTTATGCTGTTGACAGGAAGCATATGGGTTTAAGTTCTCTGTGTTTGAACTATTTTTGTGTGCCTGCTCCTTACAAAGCACCCTCTTCTTCTACAAAGGCCTCTGGTCATGCGTTTAAATCAGAGACATTGACAGAAATCAGTGATTTTTTTGGTGATGTGTTTAAGGGTTCAGACAGCGTTTTGTCCTCTGCACTTGAAAGATTGGCGCGTCAGGGTGAAGATGACAGTGTTGTTGTCCTCACATGCAGGCGCAAAGCCTATTAGACAGGCAGACTGACAGTGCAGCCTAGTGGTAAAGCAACGGAGCCTCACACATGAACACACACTGCAGATCAGGGACAAACCAGCTACACAGAATAAGGATGTCTGCCCGTATATGATGCGCAACCCTCACTTTTGTGTGTTTTTGTGTGTGTTTTGCTTTGCTCTATGCTTTATCGAGACATTGCACGTAGGCACAAGGCTCCCATATACATGCTGTGGAGGAAGCATTATAAACTCACACAGAAACCCCTGTGTCTCCAGGCCTGAGGGGAGGGCGGAGGAAGGGGTTTGGCAGGCGCAGTGCTGCCTCAATTTGGCCTGGACACTCATCTCAACTAACCCTCCATCTACTTCACTCAGCAGGCCAGCTGCATCTATGCTCACGCTCAATACTCAGGGACGTTCCTTGCTTACAGTCTTAAATATTTTGTAGGACGAGTAGAAGTCCTTCTCTCCTCGCTGTGGTGTGTGTGCAAGGCAGATGAAGCGGTCCAGTAGGAATGCTTCAGTAGGAGCAGCCGAGCGGTGACAGTGTTGTGCTGCCATGTCCCGGGGCTTACAGGGCGTACAGTTCAGTTTGGAAACTCAGCACGGCACCAGTGCTGGCAGACCTCTGAGCAGGGTCGTGACACACTCACCCTGTACACACACACACACACAGAGTAGACCGCAGTTACAAACTGAGAGAGCGGCTGGCACACAAGGCTGTGTTGGTAAATAAACTGTAAATCCTCATAAGGAAAAACACATACAGTAACCCTGACAATTTTTATTCACAAAGAATAAACCAATAATCAAACACTTTTAACAATTGTAAATGCTATTTTAAAGTATATCAAATAACATTATTATTGTTATTATTATTAAGCAGCAACAGTAGCAGTAGTAGCAGCAGTAAGTACTAAGTACACAAAATACTATTATTAACAGCAGCCTTCTTATTAGACTTAAAAAACACAATTTGTATTAGTAGTAGTTGTTAAGTTAAGTATTATTAGCATGGATAACAATTGCATTATTATATTTATTATTAGCAGTAGTAGCAGTAATATTTTTGTCACTGTAGTAGTAATATTAACAGTATTTGTGGGAGTAGTAGTACAAGTAACACGTTTTATTATTATTATTATTATTATTATTATTATTATACTATACTATTAGTAGCAGTAAGCAGGTAGTGGAAGTTATAGTAGTGTCAACTACATACAAATAACACTAATATCCTTATAAGTAGTATTATTAGCATTAATAGCAAACGCACATCATTTAATATTATTATTAGTAATAGTATAAAAAATACATAAAAAATTAACTTATTGCTGTAAGAAATAGTATTCATATTATTATGACTTATGTTAGTAGTAATTGTAGTAGCAGTGGTTGTACAAAATAAAGATTGCGAGTATATAACCCTAACCCTAACAGCTGACCTCATGGTGCATTTAAAAGCTGTGGTGGAGCTTTCCATTGCATCACATGATCTTCATCAGGAGAACAGAGCAGCTGCTAAATGGACCTTACAGTATCATTACAGTAGTATTAGTTTTACATCAGTTGAAGGTTATCATTGACTAAAAATCTTTTCCTATCAGCTTTGTGATTTCACGTCAACACTGCTCAGATCCCAGTGTGTATGTGTGTGTGTGTGTGTGTGTGTGTGTGTGTGTGTGAGTGTAGTGCAGTATGACCAGAGTGGAAAAACCAATTGATCAGAACAGGTGCTGTGATCTGGCACATTTTCAGAGTTCCCCACCGTCACATCAATCAATACATGATCACAGTGCTTGAATAACACACACACATACAGACACACACAAACACACACAAGCATGTAAGGACACACACTGCTGCACCTGGACATACTGTAGATAATAGCTTTATGAATACAATACAGGAGATCGATAACCGATCATTGTCCTTGAGCCTCGCAGACATGCTGCTGTTTTCAGTTCATCCCATCAGTCAGATATTTGCCACTGGGTAGGTGAA
>JAGRRF010009292.1:4080883-4098816 GCA_019097615.1 Morone chrysops | reverse complement strand
TGTGTGTGTGTGTGTGTGTGTGTGTGAGAGAGAGAGAGAGAGAGAGAGAGAGAGAGAGAGAAGCGAGCCAATGACAAATGAGGGTAAATAACAGAGAGAAAGAGAGAGAGAGAGAGAGAGAGAGAGAGAGAGAGAGAGAGAGAGAGAGAGATGCGGTGTGCCAGCTCATGACCCAGAGAGATAAACAGAAAGTGAGAGTTGGCCAGGCAGGTAGGATGGGAGGGTGTGGCAACGCAGGGAGCATTTAGTGTGCAGCGCCGGACGATTCCGCACTCTAATTGGCTGTTGAGACTTTGACAGACGCGCTCGTCCCTCCCCCCATCAGGCTGCCTGCCGAAAGTGTATGTATGTATGTGTGTGTGTGCGCAAGGGAGCCGGCAGACTGAAGCGAGCCACAGAGGCAGGCTCTAACTCCAACCCAATGAGCTCACAGCCCCTCACACTCACACACACTCCTCACACACACACACACACACACTCACTCTCTCCTCAGTGCCGGCTCTCGCTCTTGCTTCAACCCTGGGACACAGAAGAGGAAGAA
This sequence comes from Morone chrysops, assembly GCA_019097615.1. Taxonomy (NCBI): domain Eukaryota; kingdom Metazoa; phylum Chordata; class Actinopteri; family Moronidae; genus Morone; species Morone chrysops. Next base: position 4,098,275 of record JAGRRF010009292.1, on the reverse strand, counting down.
GGGAGAGGGGAGAGAGAGAGAGAGAGAGAGAGAGAGAGAGGCAGCGAGTGGCAAAGAGGGAGAGTGAGGGCGAGGGAGTAAGAGAGGAGAGAGGGAGAGAGAGGCAGAGGGAGACTGGCGGGGTGTGAGGGAGAACACCATGGCTTCAGATCCGGGGCTGGCTGCGATGCTGCTATGGACTATATCACTACAGGCTCTGGGCAGCGCAGGAACTAACAGCAACGAAGGTAAGAGTGTGTGTGTGTGTGCTCATTTGAATAGTTAAGGCATATTCTCTGACAGCGGGGATTAACTTCATACATGTGGAGCTCCTGGAAAACACAACGAACCACGCATGACTCACACACACACACCAACAAATGTATACACACACTTAGAAGGTGTGTTTGTGTGTCATAACCTGGGGCATGACATCAAAGTTTGCTCTGCACAACAACTCTGGGAAATCTGGGTGACGTCTATGTGTGTGTGAACTCGTCTTGACATTGCTCATATTTGCCCGGGTTGCGTGTCAGCTGCAGTCACAGCGCATGTGTGTGCTGTGGGGTTAAGCAGTGACGTGAAAGTGTGTGTGAGTGTGTGTGTGTGTGTGTCTGCGCAGTTCCATCCTATACGTGATCGAACGTGGACATCTTTATGAATCTCACTTGTGTATTTTCCTTCTGAGCTTCTTAAATAGGATGTGTGTGTTCTCGTCACACACACACACACGCACACACACACACACACACACACACTTTGATCCCTCAAGCCCAGCCTGGGTTTGTTTACTTCCATCCTCCTGTCCTTCATCTTTCTACCACGAGACGGAAAAACTGTTGTTGTCACTTGTTCAACTAATGCCGCACACACACACCACAAAGTCCCCCAGTGCCTTTCTTTATGTATGTGTGTCTGTGTCTGTGTGTATGTGTGTTTGTGCGTATGTCTATGTGTGAGTGTGTGTGTGTGTGACAGGGTCCTTGATATAGGTCTGGTCTCAGGAGGCTGAGTGACAGCAGTGATTCGACTGTTAGGGCCTCCTTCGCCCTGACGGCAACATTTCAGCTTACCACTGCTGGGAAAAAAGGCAGCAAAAGAAGAAGAAGAAGAAGAAGAAGAAGTGTGAGAGATAGGGGGAGGAGGGGGGGATCAGCTCTGGTTCAGGTGGGATCCCCTCAGCGGTGGAGAGGTGAGGGCAGCCACTTATCCCGTATTAAGCTGTGTAAAGTCAGGATGGGAGAGCTGGGGCGCCTCAGGTCAGACAGGGGAGAAAGCGAGGGCAGCCGTGCAGACGGCCGGTACAGACGAGATGTCCTGGTACACGTTGCCTCAGTGACCACCGCACTTACAAACCGCTATTAATGTCCTGTGTTATTTGCATGTTATTTCCTCCTCCCCGCCGCTCCTGTTTGGACCGTAATTTCACTTATTGACTTCCGTGTCAAGTGTCCTCCTCCTTCCCTCTCTTGTGTCTTTGCTATTCAGATTCATTCAACCTCTCCTGTCTCTGACTGTCGCCCTTGCTGATTGAGGATTCAGTGTGATTAGATAAATAAGGTGTAATAATGCACACTTTATTTTACTCTCCGCTTGCTGAGTTTAAGAATTCGGTTGAAGGTGCAGAGCATAACCGAAACTGCCTGTATCCAGGTGTGCAAGTAAATCTTAGGACAAGACATCATTCTTCCATTTTCCATGAGTCTGTTTTACTGTACATCATGTGTCCGCAGGTCTGAGTGTTTCCACTGAGTTAAACTGAATGAAGGATTGCCGTCTTATCGATCAGTCGCTGAAAACCATTAACTTTAATAAAATATTGTCTTTATAATCAATTATCATGTAATCATATTGTTATTTTTGTCCATATGTTTTTTTGATTTTGTCCATATATGTAAAGATGGGTGACAATTTAAAGGAATCTCCTAGTCTCTAGAACCCTCTGCATTCTCCCATAGGTCATTTTCATTCTCATCAAACCTGCAACAAACTTCCCGTTTTAAAGTTGAAATCAAACCAGAGACTTTGCGGTTATAGGTCATGCACCGTAATGCCTCTACAGTTTTAAATTTGGTAATTTTGATTAAATTAAAATGAAGGAATGTAGTGTTGGAAATCCCCTAAAAGTGCAATTAAACTCTTATGTGACACTAAAACTGAACCTCATTGGAAATGATCTTACAATCCTACTATTAAAGTGAGAAGATACTCACAAACTGTTCAGTGGAACCCTGTGAATGGTCTGATTGGACTCTTCTCAGGTTGAGGGCTTGACAGGCTCTAAACAAAGTGCTGGAAAGTTGTGAGCAATGGCTATGAATAGTTGTCTGCGCCTCCCAAGAACTCTTTTATTTCTCCTGTCATGAGATGAAAACTGTGCAGCTTGAAACACTCAGAAAAAAGTTGGTCCTATTTAGTTATTTAACATTGATATCAATATGAACTAATCGACTGATTTCTATTCACACCGGTTCGTCCTAGAAAGTCGTTCTCACTCTGTGAAAAAAAATGCCACCAGAGAGTTGTGAATATAACGTTCCCCCAAAATTTGATTTTGCTCTTATCCCGGGCGCTAATTAATCTAAATAAACACAAGAAAAACAAATACATTTTTCAAACATTCTGCAAAAGAGTAACCACTGCCTTCACTCTACTTTGGATGTGATTAGGGGCAAAATTGTAATTAAGCCCGAGCAAATAGTGGATGTCTAAAATTATATCTGATTGCATCTTTAAAAAATGAGAGCGGCAAAAAATTAATTTCTCTCCTTCGCTTTGGTTTGGCTGCGGACCGACTGGAGGGCAATTACAAATATTACATGTACATGGAGGAGATAACCTTTGGAATGAATAAAGAGCTGGGAATGAAATTGGTGGAAGGACAGGTACCACACACAGTACACACAGACACACACACTGCTACAGACACACTAACACTCAAGAGTACTCACAAAAAACAAGTTTGTACTTATATTTGATGTACGAGCAGGAGCCATGGCCAGCCATTTTGATTTTGTTCATTGGTCATGTTTGCAGTCATGTTCATCTTATGTAGATACGTACAAATGTGTGCTACTCTTATATGTGAGTGTTCGATCCACATCATAACTCAAGTGTCCTTCAAACCCTCTCATTTATTTATTTGCGTTGGGAGTGCTGTGTGTGTGTGTGTGTGTGTGTGTGTGTGTGTGTGTGTGTGTATATACGGGGGGAGGAATGAGACAAAGGGAAAGCCAGTCTTAATATTTTTGACATCTCATAACGGGTTTGCGTATTTCTTCAATAGAACTTGTGAAATATTGAATCTCGCACTGAATACATTGTGCGCTCGAGAGAGGCTGTAATTATTATAGAGTCAGATTGCTGCATTTTTCTGTCCAGAAACAGACAAAAGAGAAGGGGCCGGAATCAGTAACAGACCAGCAGGGATGTAGTGGAGCTCAGCTTACCCACATACAGTATTTCACTCGTAGGGAGTTTATAAGCTGATACTTTACTGAAGCTTTACTTTCTTTATGTAAGTTCGTAGCAGACATCATGGTACATAGTGAAGATTGCAGAACTTTTAAAAAAAATTTATTTTCTGAGTTAATAGAAATGGGTCTGTTTTTTATTATGTGCATTTTTTGATCATCCAAAAGGTTTTGAAATGGCTCATTATTGCTAGGAGAATTTCCTCAATCCATACAGGAATGCTTAATCCTTCAGTTTATCTAAAAATTAAAAAAACAAAATACAATCAAATTTGGAAATACATGGTTTTCAAGAAAGTTTTGTTAAAATGTTGTTTATAAAACTACAGTCTCACCATAAAATATTAAAATTGAAAACAAAAAAAGAGAAATAAAAATAACTACAAAAACTATATAATTATGATTTGTTTGTGTGCCTTTGGGACGTTTGGGATAATCGGCATTAATGTAATGAGATGCAAATTATGTAGTCAGTTAAGTATAAATGTATTTTTATTATGTTTATTATGTTATCGGTAGTATGGAGGCTCAATGTGATCTTTAAAAAAGAAAAAACAATACAGAAAATATATAAAATACATGACTCAGAAGTTGTGAAATAATCCAATACATTTTGTCCTGTTGGCTTATAATGAAACATTATGAAATGTTATTTCAGGTCATTTTTATTTCATCCCAGCTTTTGATTTCAGAATGTCTTTTGTCAAGTTTCCCAACACCATTTTTCCAGATGACCGTCACAAGTGAGTTTCACAATGTCTTAATTATTTATTTAATTTTGAACCCTTTGGGTCTCCATACTACCAATAATAACAATTCATGCACGTACCATTATAATGTTGTCATATATAATTTTTATTCACATGATTGTTTATTTCGTAACGTGTCACTTCTTTATTTTGGCACTCCATTTCCTCCAATAGAATAGCATTTTAAGTTTTGTTCCTCGCTGACAGCAAAGACTCAGCAAGCATGACAAAGATGTTCTCGAACCCACTCCTGTGAAGTTTGAAGACGCTACAAACTCCAAACATCGCCACAGTAAAAGTCCTTCGAACAATGTTTTCAAGGGAAAACACGGAATCTGTTTTTTTGCGGGACGAAAATGGCCACATAATGTTACTGGCCTCAAAAAAATACTGCTATCAGTATCTGAATTTAGAAAGATTTTTGTACTGTAGGTCAGACACACGTACTGTAGCTGAATCCAGCGGCTCCCACATTCGTTTTGTATTTGTGTGCACTGAATCACTTGCCTGTATGGAGGTGGTGGTTTCCCTGAGCAGCCCCTCCTGTCTGCGGGAACCGTCCCTGATTCAACTCCTGCACGCTGCTTCACACCGTCACATTCCCAGCGAGGATAGAGAGTGTTCCTTCAGGTTGTTGTTAGTGCTGAGGAACATGAAAAGACCCATGCAGAGAGCAGGACGCGTTGCTAATGAGCAAACTGTAGGTGGATGATTATTACCACATACCTCTGCTGCAGGAGGACCAACAGGGAGACACACACACAGGCAGGGAGCGATGAATAGCAACAAAAAAATTTCTTCTCTTTTTTTTAATTATTATGAGATTTGAACACGTAATTTAGAAGCAACTAAAACGTGTGCTGGTGATTGAAGAAATGAAGAGGGGAAAGTTGAAAGGAGCTGGACTGCTGCGCTGCAGTTTCTCTCTTTGTGCAACAAAAGAGACATTTTTGCAGCCAGTGACGTGTTTGATTTTGATTACTGCTACAGTCGCTGCTGTTTGTATTGATCTCTCCTCAGTCAATAGACCTGCCGCACATTTAGTAACATCACATGAGAGAAGAATGCATTAGAACTCATAGTAACTCGCCCGGTGCGTAGACCTTTCTGCAACAGATTACAGAAAAAATAACATTTAAGCTATCGTAATAAGTGCTGAATTTGCTTAAGCGTGTAGTTCTTAGAGTCTTCCTGATAAGGAAAGATGTTTTCCTTCACAGTGTCTCATATTTCAGCTCCTAAAGCCTTTTATTGACACGCTGAGCTGCTTGTTTCCACCACCACACAGAGCGGCCAAACTATATCCTAAAGTGTCACGCATGAAAAATATCATCTGTCAATGCGCTTCTATCACACTCACAAGTGGCTTTTTTTGTTTGTTTTGCTCAATCACTTAGAGCTGTCATTCCTGGTCAATAATAGATAGAAGAGCATTAGGAGACATGGTAGGAAAAGGGTTTGTGCTCTGCGCTAACACAGCTCTGTATTAATTACTCACGTTTTTGCCTTGAAACTATGAAATAATTCTTAGAATCAGAGGGTTTATTATGCTTTGCCAGCGTATGACTGCAATTTGCTTCCTTGTATCAAAGCAATAAAAGCCAAATCACTCCTCTGCAGTCATGTCAGTAATTGTTGAAATTGTATTTTTCCTCGGCTCATGACCTGTTCTCAGATTCGGCTCAGTAGTAACAGTTTCCAGTGTCATCCTGAGGGGGGAAAGCCTGTTTCCAGTGTTGTGGGAGCACATTAAATAACCAGAGAGGGCGTGAACTTTTCCCTCCCTCTGTCTGCTGGTTTGTCTTAACACAGGTTGCTGTTGGCTGGCCGGCTGCTCCCCAAGGCACAGGTCTTTATTGAGACATCAGCCTTGTTAGCTAGCTGTCGACAGGAATATAGGAGCTACCAGATCAATACAGTCGGGTCTGCAAGTCCTCCTGAGCTGCGGCCAGAAACAGGCGAGGCCTCACAAAGCAGGGGCCTCTCCTGAGCCATTTCCACCCATTAGCAGGACCTGATGCTGGGCTGGCCAGAGTTCAGCAGCCCCTGTGATTGGAGCAGTATCGTTGGGTAAATTATGTTTCTCCACTCTGCTAGCATGTGGGGTAGAAGATCTCTCACTGGGATGGCTGAGGATAAAGCAAAAGAGTGAGACACAGGGAGAGAAGGTTGTAGGCAACGCTTGACAGCTCTGTAATGGGCTGGTGTTGTGGTTGTGTTAGCACATCCCTCCTGGAGAGAGATCTCTATGATGTTCCCTTCATGGGGACTGATGAATGACGGAGATCTGGCTCTGCAGCAACAGCCCCCTCTCCTCTGTTACAGACAGACAGAGGAACACAGCAAGTGTAAGAAACAAAAGGGAGGCTGTGTGATGGAGGGATAGATGGGCAGAGAGAAGGAGAAGGAGAGAAAGAAGGAGATACGGTCATGGGGAGAGAACAAAGTCAGATGAGGAAAGGGAAAGAGGGGGAGGCTGATGTCTGAAATGCGTCTCTTCAACTTCCATCGGCGGGTGTCTTTATCAACACCAGCGGAGAGCGTCTAGCTGGTAATTTGCTGCTCTCAATTCCCTTCAATCCATTAAAGGATTTAAATGTTCATTAAGTTTAATAGAAGCCCAGCGAAGGTCTAATATGCTCTGATAAACGCTGGCAAACCTGCCAACCTGTTCCAATAGCTGCGGCAACAAAGAACCATCCACCTAATAAGGTCAAACTAAGAGCTTCTGCTCAGCTCACTTTGTGATGAGTGTTTCCTCTGAGTCACAGCAACAAGCTGAGAGCGCAGTGTGAATTCATCAACAAGTCCTCTAAACTAAATGACAGCTTGTTTGTCATTGCTTTCTGCAAGTGTTCATTTTCTGATCTGACCCCCCTTTCTGCAGGACAGCGTTGTTAGTAAGTTCCTTCCAAAATGCTCCTGATTTGCCACTGCTATTATTTAGGATATTAAAGTGAAGTGAAGCCAACGCAGAAGTGTCTTAAACCTGCATTCTATGTAATGACCAGAAAGGGTGGGTGGGTGGTCGGGGGGCTCCATATGCTGCAATAAAAAACAATATCATGCAGTCTTATGGAGAAATGACCCGATTTTCTCACTTGATTTATTAGCCATTAGTTCATTAGTTCTCAGTAAACAGTTTTCTAAAGTTTATGGTCTCAATCTCTAGTTTCAGTCTTCTTCCATACAGCATGATATTCATTTAGTAAATGATGGTCCCATTTACAGTAAAATAGACAATGAAGCAGGGTATGTGGCTACCTTGTGATTGACAGGTCATTCTCAGTGAGTCCATCCAGCTCAACACACCAAACTCAGATCAAACTGTCAAACTAGGCAGTGCTGATCAGAGATGGATCCAGATTGTGTTACTGTGTTGACTATTTCTCACCTCAAATAGTTGCAGAAACATATTTCAGTGTACTGAAGCTGTAATACAAAATTGTGTGTGACCAGGCGAGCCGCCATCGTTTCCTGCTACAGACAAGTAGAAACTGTGCCGCCAATGAGAACAGCTCAATTCGCAGTACCTCACCTCCACTGGCTCCAACAGACTAACTTGAGGTCTCAAAGTGGTGCTTGACAAACCAATGAATGACAAATTCAAACTTGGCCTAAACCTAACCAACCAAACCAATGTCAGCAATGAGTACTAACCAATCAGAGGTAGTAGGGACTAGGGGTCATTATTTACTACAGTTGATAGAAGACAGGATCTGAACAGTTGTCTTTTGGTCTCTTTTGCAGTGGCCATCATAGAATAATCCTTGGTAACCTTATTGGCCAGTGTCACCTTTTGGGTCACTTTTCTAATATAGATGCATTTCTTGAACTTGAATTTAAACAGACACACACATTTTTTGCATGTACAGTGCCAACGTTGTGTATTTTAGTGTGTTAAAATATCCAGGTATTTTTTTAGTCACTATTATTTCTTGTCCACAAGCCTATTAGGAACTTAGTTTAGCTAACATACCTGTAATTTGGCGGTAAGCAAGTCCACTTTAAACTCAACTGAAAGAAAGCTAGACTATGTATTTTTTAAGCGCAAGTCTCATTTTTTACAAAAGTGTAATTCGTAAGTGATAAAATAATCTTACTCAGTTCAACACATTGGGTTTTGCTGCTACTGCTTTCTTAGGCAGGTATGACCAGTAGCTTATGGTGGCTAATGTTAGCAAACTTGTCTGACTCTTCTCTCTGTGGTTCTTGTTATGGTTACACTATATTAAGATAAAACCTTCCAATAGTTTTATCATAAGTACAACTAGAAGTAAACAGATTGTGTGGTCACTGGGAGACCTATTTGTTGTTGCTCGGGTCCCATTTTGATGATGTCTTTAAAACAACTGACCAAAGAGAATTGCAATTGAACCTATGAGTGTCACCTGAAACCCCACATGCTCATGCTATTACACTAGCCCAAGTAAATGCAGGCTTTGGTTGAATGCAAGCGAACAGTCTGTGTTGGCCAATGATCGTTATCAAAATTTAGATATCTGTTTATAGTGATTAGCCAAAATAGGTCTTTCTCATCATTCTCATGTATCAAGTTGCTAATTGGACTGCAGAGTCTTGGCCTGGATATCCTGATATCCACTGGCTACACTGGAAGCCCTGAATCATTGGCTGTTCCGAGATTGACTATGAGGTTATGAGATTCTGCTTCTGCTCTGAGACACCAGTCAGAAGAGGTCCTAGTCGGGTAAATATGCAGTTTTAGGCATTTGAAAAAGCAGTGCATTTCTCTGGTGAGGACAGTCTTGTATTCAGATGGTGCTCAGGAGGATAGATTCCTCCTCTGACTGTGGCAGGTAAGCTGGATGTTCACGTATGATGTAGTGAGTCCCAAACCAACCGTGATGCAGGCTGATGGATCTCTCCTGGGGCCTGTTTCCATAAGGAAATAATGTGTTTTACACCCAGTAATCTGTCCATATATCACAGGCCTGATGTAATTAATATGTGGCGAGGGAGGGGATGGGCCAGATAACTCATTTCTCATCTGATGAAAATCCGGACGCACATGTACACACAAAACAAACAGATGCATGCACGTACTGTATGTATTCATGTGCTCACTCTCACACACACACACACACACAAACACACACACAGAATAACACTCCATCTCACCGTGTTATCTCTGTAAGGATGATATTAATGCCTGGTATATGTGAAGCATTAGTCTAAAGGGAGCGGAAGCGTTTATAATGTCTAACTTATACACACAGATCGGGAGAAAGAGAAAGGGTAGAGAAGAGGGGAAAGTGAATAAATCCAATGGCGGGTATTTTGGCAAAAGGTTTGTAAAAGTCTCTTTCAATGTCTTGCATCAGCGCCTAGCCTGTGAGTTACCTCCTGCTGAAGTAACCACAGCATTTAGAGTCAATAACACCCTCCCCTTGTTTGGAGGACAGGACTGTTTGTGTGGTAAATGAAGCCTAAAGAGAACCTTTGCCTGTCTCGACCTTCTGACTTTTACAGTGTACTATCACCATTTTACAGCAAATTCATCATCACCCTCAGACATATTCAGAGCGCAGGGCCATGACATGACGAGTACTTCTAGATCCTTCAGTGATATAATGTCTTACAGTCAAAAAGTTGGCTGTTGAAGAGAAAGTGTAATTTTGCATTTACAGCACAATCTCCTAGACAGCCGAGCCATTGTTACACCTGCGAGTAATATTTTTATATCTATTACTACTTGTAAAAAAGGGTTTTCTTTATCTATTCTCTTATAGCACCACTACCTCTGTGTTGTATCTCTGTGTGAATGGATAACGCGTGCATATGTGAGGTCCCTAAAGCAGTGGTTCTCAACCTTTTTCCTTAAGCGACAACTTTTCTATCATTGAGTAAATTGATGACCCCTGATCATTTAACATATTTATCTAAAACAGACAATTTGGATGAATTTTGAGTTGATTATTTTCTGGGAATATTGATCAGAGATGATCTGTCACACACATATACTATACATACTTAAAAGGCTTCTTAACTGACAGATACAGTGTTTTCTTCTCATTGTTCTATTATCCATTTGGTTGTTTGAACTTTTCTAATGCAGGACGAGGCTGTTTATCAGAGTGTTTAAGTCTTAAATGTCAAAATCTTAAATACTAATCTAAACTAGAAAAATAACAAACAATCTACCTAATTAACCACCGCACACTGGAGTGACTTTACTGTGATTTATTTAAGAGCGAATAAGGCGTTTCAATTGCAGCTTCCTCAGGTTCGCTCAGCATAAAATAATTTCATTTTTTTTCCGTCACAGAAATGAATGAAATTCTGAGATATACTGTAGGTCTACTGTGTAAGTTTTCTTACACCCCTTAAAATCAAGAAGGCTTTGCAACACCCCAGGAAGCTTTGGTGACATCTAGTGAGGGTCCTTCCTACTGCAGTAAAGTACAGAGGGCAAACTTGAATATCATGGTTGATTCTGAAAAGCTGCCAGAAAATTACTTAAAATAATTATCATCCAAACTGCAGTAGAAAGGAAAAGAGGAAGAAGACTGTAATCTTACAGACAAGATGAAGATCTTACAGACAACCCTCCCACTGATGTTTAATGGAACAATTCAGTGGTGGCTAACCCACAAATGAAAACAAAGCAGGGGGTCCAAACACTTGTGTATTCTCCTCTCTGTTGTCTGCGGTCTTCTGTTCATACTCGGCCCCTTTATAACGCACAAAGCTAAATTCATTCATCTACTCACACACAAACTCGATAACAACAAAGCTTGTGTATCCCTGTGAGGCTGCGAGGGGACTTTGCTTGGTTGTGATGACAGAGGAGGAAAAGCTCGAGTTAGCTCAGCACTGCAACTTTCCACACTCTGACACGTCACTCTGTGGGGAAAAAACACTTTAATGCAGCAACGTGTCATCACATTGTGTGTTAGAATTTATGCTTCGATACTGAGTCACCTCAGCTCTCGTTGCAGGTGTTTTCACAGCTTTAGTCGTTGCTAATAAGACTGATCGTCACTGCCTCGTGTGACAGCGCTCATTCAGACAGACAGCATCAGGATTTACCATGACTGGGCCGCACATATACACACACACACACACACAAAAAGTGAGAACATGGAAGACAAAATGCATACATATGCATGTGAAGACTTTCAAAGAGCACATTTTTGGTGACATTGAAATGAGCATTAATCACTAACTATTATCCACAGAAAATTACAGGCCTGGTGTTTCATGCTAGTGTTTTGTTTTAGCTTATGGAGAGTTAGCTAAATTATAGTTAAAAATATGAAATATAACACAAAGAAGACTTCTTGTGTTCATAGCAGGTGAAGCTTGGGGGTGATGGAAGGTTGGGCACTGCTAGAAATCACGCAACAGTGGATGAATACGTGTAGTAGCTCCAAAACGAGAAAGCACAAAGATATCTCCATTAAGGGTAGTCATAGTCTTTATGTTCTAAGTTAGCTGTTTAATATAGGAACATTTGAAGATTTGGTTAGAACAGAGTTGTAGAACATTAAATCATACATCTTTGTTCGCTACATCTCAGCCTTTCCTACGCCTGAGGTGTGTAGAAACTACAGGTTATAAAGTATTTTTTTTAATATTATGTAATCTTATTAGTAGTGGCCATGAGCAGCAGGTAATTATCGGTTATTGTATGGGCTGAAAAAAATCCATATCATGTATCCCTCATCAAGGGTGGATGGTCTTCTGAATTTGTAATTTCAGTAATATAAACTAAGCTCAGAAATGTAAATCTGCATCTGAATTCACAAACAAATACACAGAGCAATTGTGCAATACATGTTTGTTTTATTGAAGCAGGTGGACTAGTTTATAAGAAAATTGTCAAAAGAATCTAGCAAATAATGAAACAATTGTAGTATTGACTTTACAGCATTTTGTTTCCATTTCATGACTTTTCGCAGGTTTTGATATATCATGCTAACTAACAATCACACAATTTGGGTTTGAAAACATAACAGAAGTGATGCATGTCTGCATGTCTGGTTTTAAAACAGTCTCAATTTAACACTGATGACTCTTTACTCAAATAAGACAATCAGCGAAAAGTTTTAAATCATCAGGTTAGGGTTGAGGGAGTAGAAATACTGCTGCGTTGGACAACAGGTACCTAAATGAAAGATTCTTGTAGGGGCTTTAATGATTTGAAATATATATTTTTTTTCAATGCATAAATCAAAATCCATTTGATAACAAACTTGTATTGCTAAAAATGAGCTTTCTCTCTTGGATCTGCCATCTCAGTATTTTCCATACCTTGTCTGTGTTCAGAAACAACCCAATTCATCCCGACTCAGTAGGGATGAGTTTCCTATTTATTAAGCTAAATCATTTCCTTTAACAGCTGGGCACTGTAGTTTCTAGCAAATGTAACTCAAACAGGAGAAATATCCCATTTGTTTGGGACTATTTTCAGCTGAAGATTAATACATATTTGGTACACAAGTCCGTATTTATATTCAAACTCAACAACTCAAATAGGTCAGATGTGTAATATTATTACACATATATTGTAATATACATTAGGCCTACCTCTTCTGAAGAATCTCAAACGCTCTCTCAAACTCCATGTTTTAGTTTTTACTCATGTTAGCAAGCTAGTTGCATCAGTATTAGAAACACTGTGGCTAAATGGACGACGATGGACTAATTACCTCACATAAGGAAGACTTACTGCAGTTCCAAATCAGTATCAGGTTGACAGGAAAGAAAGACTGCGCCTAGTCGAGGTAAATACTGCACAAATACTCTATAACAGCCTCTGTAAAGTCATATAATTGTATTTAGGTTTGTTTTTTTTGCAGTCTAAAGATCGGTCCATGCCCTGAAGGTTAGGAACCACTGCTTTAACTGACATAACAAGTGTACCACTCATATTTGATGTGTTATTTGAGATCTTAATTAAATAGAGTCATGACAATCAATGTATGTACAATATGTGGCCCATTTTATTAAGTTAGCTAGCTATGGATATTGACTCTTCTCTCTTTAAGCACGCACACTTCAGAGAAGAAATAGTGATGCCACCATGGCACGCTAGATGCACTGACTGACAGTAATTATCACCATTCATCATTAAGCGTAAGCCCGGGATGATAAGAGCTCTTTATGTAGAATGTCAGCTCACTGAAATGATGAAAATGATTAAAGGGCATCAGTGTGAAATAGAGACATACATGCTGCACAAGGGCTGAAACGAGCTGACAGCGCGGGGGCCCGCGGGTGGAACAGACAGAGAGTGGGAAAATAAATAAAAAATAATTTTATTTATTAAAGAGGAAGGCAGAGCCAGAACTGTGTTTGTAGAGAAACATCACACAGAACTCTGGGCTGCAAGTCGAGTCTGTATTGATAAAATATCACTGTCGTCTTGACTCAACTATTCTGTCTGCTCTATCTTGCTGCCTTTCAGTTGAGCGCAGCTAACCTCTGCATGAACTCTCTCTACCATAAATCAATAAGTTGAGGCATACTTTGTTAGCTTCTGCACCAGCGGGCCACGCTAAAAGTCAGGGAGCAGGTGTTGCAGACAACGTAAACCCAGATCTCTGCGGATGCTATCGGCTACAGAAATCACACTCTGTCATCTGCTTTCAGACTCTTCTGTTTCTCATCCTCTTGTTTTCAACTCCCCTTTTCCTTATCCACCCTCCCTCATTCTTTCCTCACCTCTCCTCTCTACCTGCTCTATAAATAGCTCTGCGTGCCTCTCCTCCACTACGTCTATACCTCTCTGGATGTTTTCCCTGGGGAAGCCAGGCAGGCCTGGGCAGCAGTATAGCCTGCTATTCACTCTTCTCCCCTGGGAAAGGATGAGCCTCACTGGCCCTGAGCATCCTCCACCCTCCATCATGCAGCAAACACGATGCCTTGCAGGGATATACAAAGCAGGGTCCCATGCTCCAGCCTGGGAGCACCTGCTAAAATAAGATATGAGGGATTGTGCCGGCGTGCGCTGGCCAGTAAACTGAATCATTTCGACACCACTCCAGCATAGGAGCAGACACTCCACTGCCCACTCACTCTGACCTAATCTTGTGATTTTTGTAAAGGGGTAAACTTTTTTTTACTGCAGGGTTTTTTTTGTTTTTTGTTTTTGTAGAAAAAGCGCTGTCTCTAGTGCTTTTTGTGCTGATATTATGGAAAAAGTTGCGCGGTGCACCCTTCCATGCTTCATTTCCATAACAATTTTGGATGCCGTGGCAGTGAAGATGATGTGTGCTGTTGTGTCTCCAGTGTAAAAATACTTGTAGGTTACAGAAACTGCAGATCCATGTATGCATGTTGCACAGTAATAAAACCATTTTTTGATTTCTGTGTATTTTGTTCAGCCATACAGCTTTAGAGGCGCATCCACAAATGTTTTGCAAGTGCAACAACCATGTACACCGAAGTTCTAATTAGATCATTTGTTAATTATATATAAGGACAATAAAATTGTTCCTGTTTTAGTCTCATACCAGTAAACTCTAACATATTAGAATTCTGTGCTATGCTTGTTGTCTCCTAAAGCATTGATCTGGCAAAATCAACGAATCAAAAATGTATGAGCCAGGTAACGATTTAATCAAAAAAGTATCAAGATGTGACAGAGTCCTATTACTCTGGGATCATGCTAGAAACAGTTTAGTACACCTAACAAATCAAGTCTTCAACCCCCGTTCCCCAGAGTCCCGAGGGATCGCTGCTGCGTTCGACAGTGCAGAGTTCTTGAGGGTGTCTGTATATTTAAATTTTCACATGTATCATACGTTAGGCATACATTTGTAAGGCAAGTTGTTTTCCCCTCCTGAAGCAACGTTACTATGCATCACTTTTTGACAAAATAGTGCCTCATACAATCCCGATTTGCTTATTTTTAGACTTTGCCAGGTCACAGTGATGTGTTTCATTACTAAATGTGTTTTATAGCTATTTGTGTATAAGAAAATTTTCACCTTTGCCTGACAATCAACATCCCTGGTTCAAACATGTACAGTCATGTCCTCAATATGGCAGCAATGTGCAGACTGCTTATAAAACCAGTGACCAGTACTCTGATCCTTTACTTAAACATACTACAAGGAGCTCTTAACTAGTTTTGAAACAGTCGTAATTTAATACTGATGACTCTATATGACCTACATAAACAAACATCAGAAAGAAAATTCTCTATTTCTATATGAGATTTATTTTAACTCAAAGACATCGTTGAAATGGCTTAAATTTAGTAAGTAACACAAACTAGTTAAGTAAGTTAAAAAAGATTACTGATTAAGCAGCTTTTACTAGTAATTTTAAGTAACACTAACTTAGTTTTGTAAGTTACAGAAACATTTCTGGTACTTTTTACTAGGTATTTTGTTTTCACAGGACAAATAAAAATTAGTAAAAAGTCAGTGTCACTTAAAATTACAAAAGCTACTTGATCAAGATTGTTTTTTTGACTTACAAAATGTCAAAATCATCAGTTTCAACAATTTTCTCAGTTAAATTAACGTATCTAGTTGTGTATGGTTAAGGCCTGCAACCAGGTTGGCTTCCCCTTGAAATCAATGAAACAAAGTGGTAGAAACACTATGGCTTTTCTCTACAGAATCAACACAAAAGCTTTTAGTTTCTTGTAGTTGCCAAATTATAGGGCTTTTCACATTTTTATGCAACCACCCTGGTTTCTCCCTTCAGAGTCCGTTGTCGTTCCTAGGCCGTCAAATATAGATGTGAGTGGTGTTCAGTTAGTTGTGATCTGAAACTAAATAAATCCTGCACACTGGTCCTTTAAATTAAACCACCTGATAAAGTTGAATGGGAATGAAACCAGACACTTGTTCCAAGGTGACCACTTTCAATATGCCAAAATAACAAAAACAAAACACATCAGACTGTCATCACTGTGAAACTTCAATGAAAACAAAAATCACCAAACTTATGAGATACATGCGTGTGTGTGTGTGTGTGTGCGCTTCTGGCTGGTTACCGTTGTTTGCAGTTGTTGGTTCGCTTTCACCATTTTAAACCTCTAAAATCTCATTCCCTGCACTCGCCATACAAACAGAGGAGAGTTCAGAGGGAGAAGATGAAAAGTTAAAAACAAAGTGTTGTTTTTTGGGGGGACGTCTGCATCAGTGTCATAATAAGTCTTTCAGCAGTCTTCTCCCTCCATCTGTCTGTACTGCTTTCTCTGCACCAAGGACAAAATGCTTACACCACAACAGAGACATGGGGAGAAAAGAAGAGCCTCTGGGGAGAAAAACTTCAGGGAGAGTTTGGAGAAAGATGAGATGAGGAGGAGGAGGAGGAGGGATGAAGGTTAGTGTAGGTGTAGAGGTAACTAGATGAAGTTTTAATGATCCCTGTGGGGAAAATAGGCCACTGCTGCAACAAATACTAAGATGGTACTTTAAGAAAGAAAGAGAGCGTCAACAGTAACCAGCCAAACCACAGTTTTAGCTTGGCCCTTTAAATAAGGAAGAGTATGTATA
The DNA here is from genome assembly GCA_019097615.1 of Morone chrysops. Taxonomy (NCBI): domain Eukaryota; kingdom Metazoa; phylum Chordata; class Actinopteri; family Moronidae; genus Morone; species Morone chrysops. The sequence goes on along the minus strand of JAGRRF010009292.1, from coordinate 4,081,595 downwards.
TACTGAAACAAAGGTAACAGATTTAATAGGTATAAATTCAGCCTATGGTTTAAATGAGAATAAACATCTTGTATGTTGTAATACATGTGAAATTAGGAAAAGCCAAGGCCTAGGAAGGTAGAAATGTATTAAATATTATGAAGAGAGATTTAAAAATGATTACTTACCTAATGTGTGTTTAGGATTTAGTAGCATCTAGTGGTGACCTTGCAGATTGCAACTATTTGAATACAGGTCAGCCTTCCAAGCGCAAAGAAGAAAGTGTTTGGTTTGTCCATTCTGGGCTGCTGTAGAAACATTAGGGTACAAAATGGCAGACTCTGGAGAAGAGGTCCATCTGTGGATAAAAAAAAAAACTAATTCTAAGGTAACCCAAATATAACAATTCCTATATTCAAGTGATTATAAACTAATGAAAACACACCTATGAACATTATATTCCTGCCTATAAATCCTTTCAAATGTTACACAATGGACCTTTAAAGGGATTCCAATTTTTTTTCATCCATATGCTCCTGCTACATCACTGATCCACAAAACAGATATTTTATTAGCTTATGTTAGCCAGATAGCTATCTGGTCTCCAAAAAGCTAGGATTAAATGCACCCAATAAATATTTGTAGACAGATTAAAATTCAATTGATCAAACCACCTCAGTGAAAGATGCATCAGTATCAGTAAATACAGTGGGTACAGAAAGTATTCAGACCC
>JAGRRF010009292.1:4031995-4079387 GCA_019097615.1 Morone chrysops | reverse complement strand
GGCTGCAATGAAACAGTGAAAAATTTAAAGGGGTCTGAATACTTTCTGTACCCACTGTATATGTAATCTTTACTTCTCCTAACTGTAACTAAACCATGACATGCAATCAGATTTCTAATCTGGACCACAGAGGTGCATGGGACTAAGTGTAAATCAGTTTATTTTGTGTGCCTCCTGTGTATTTTGTACATATATAAAATGTGAAATTACTAGATTTTGACTTGATCTGATTTTTGCCCTTCTGATACAGATTTTGGTACATTAATGGAAGGTTTTTGTAGGTATTGAGAAATGATTCAATACCAGTGGTGTGTGTATATATTTTTTTCTTCCAAATTTAAAATCTGTTTACCACACTGTGTGGGGCTCATTGGGGTTGTTTTTATGTAAGATATCAAAGTCAGGGATTGCTGTAGTGCTGCACAATAAGTCGGTGGCGTGCGATGTCTCATTGCATGAGTCAGGTAGAAATTATTAATTTATAATTGACGAAGAAACTGTACTGAATGTGGATCTCTGACATCTAGCCTATGCCTGATGTGCTTAATATTAAGATCGGTGAAGTCATACCAACAAATATTGTGTGTGTATCCAAAGTCTGATATATCTTATTCCTCGGAACCAGAAGAAGTGGCTCCAAAACTTTTTTAGACCACAGCACCCATTCAAGTCACTCTTTGGTCATGCCACCCTTCCACCCAGTGAAGAAGCTCCACTATTGCCCAGAAACCTTTAAATAACATCAATGAGCCACATTGTCGCACTGGGTGACATGTTCCTTCATTACCATGAACACACACACTGTAGTTTATTTTGACTCAGTCTCACAGCCACTGTTGTATGTATATGTAATGTGGATTAATCCGCGGCTGAAAGTAGTACGCAACACGTGCACTATGTCCTCCTGTTTGAGTAACGTTTGCTAAAAACCACAGTGCCCAGCAGTTTTGGGAGCCTTTTTTAACCACAGACACTCTGTATTTTTGTTAGTTTAAAAATGTACACCTTCAGTGAGAACCAATGACTTGGGGTTTAGGAGGAGGACAGGAACAAGAAAAGTAGTTCAACATGATTGTAATTCACAACAGCAGGAGGAATGTCAATTTTTTTCTACAAAAACTATTAATTCCCTGTCTGCTTTCTCAACTAAGTATAACAAGCTGCCTGCATACAACGGCAAGGTCTCTGTTACCATGTCTGACAAACCTGATCTTAATATAGGCACTTCACTCTTTGTCTTCTTGTTTAACTTGGTTAGTACAACGGATTTCATGTCTTGTTATGATGATCATGTTGCTGCTGATCAGCCATTTTGCTTTGTATCATTTTCCTGTTGTCAGGACACAAGAAGGAAATCTACTTATCCGTAACCTGTGTCCCTGCTCCTATAGGCTATCTCTTCCATGAGATAAACAATAGAATACAGAAAGTTGGACTTGTTGTTGACTTGGTGTTTTGATGTACTGAGATGGTTCTGAGTTCTTGTGAGTAAATTTGTCAAGGCAGCTCTCTCTCACACACACACACACACACACAGTATATGACTCTGAATGCTCCTCGCTGATGAGAAGGTAGTGATCTGTGACAGAGGAGAGCAGCAGTGAAGTTAACTTTACACTTAATGACACTTAATGCACCGACTGTGTTACTTCACTGAAGTTTGTTTCAATCAAGTGCATTGGATCGCACGAACAGGTTTAATTCTGATTTCAGTTTAGAAATGTAATGAGGTCAGATTTAATTTCATTTCTGCCACCTGTACATCTGTAAAGTTTCCCAGACATACTTTCCTTCAGCTCCCCTTATTTAGCCTCTGAAAGCAATATAAAAACTCTATTAATCAAAAAAACATGTACATAGAAGGACATTTATATGTGTTTATTAATATATTTGTCTTATACAGATGGGTTATGAATGTGTTCACTCAGCTGCATCTCATGGACGTCAGCAGCAGATGGAGTTTGCTCAGGTTTTATGGAGAGTTAAAAAAGTACTTCTAAATTAATAAATGAATACTTCATCAGCAAATACATCAATATAATAACTAAGTTATTTATATTTTCATTAATATAGGCTAAACAGCAGGTTTAAAATGTAATGTTACCAGTTCTCCTTAAGGAGAATATGGTTAATCAATTAATCTGTTTGACAACAAAAAAAATATAGAAATATATATCTATATATATATATGTATAAAATCAGTCCCTCCAAGATTTTTTTGGCGATTGTTTCAGCCTAAAATGCCTGATTTCACTGCAGCTTTTAAAAAAATATTTTTTTTGTGGGAGACAGTGAAAATTGCAAAAATAATTGCTTATTTGTTTTTGTGTGTAATCCGTGTGTAAAGCATCTTGTTCCAGTGAAAATAAAATAACATTGTTTAGAGTGTTTCAAGTAACCTTACCAAAAAGAATTATGAGGGTGAAAGTGAAACGCTCGCGTGCATGGTCGGCATCTTAACTACTAAGATGAGGAAGTTGGAAGTGATTGACCAAATTTGTGTAAAAGTTGCAGTGATTGGACAAAATTGCAAAGTCGTGCAGAATTCCCCAAGACTGGTTAAATTTGTGTTAATTGTTGCGATCACAACTTCCTGGAGGGAATGTAGAAATAAGATGGGGTGAAAGGAGGGAAAAACACTAACATAATGACACATGTCAGGCTGTGAGAAAGCAGTTGCAGCAGCATTGGGTATGGGTGTGATCCAAGCTTAGAGTTTTGCTCCTGTGTGCTGTGGTTTATTTACAGCTCATTTGTCATCTACGGAGAGCCACACTACTCTGTTCTCTACTCTGTAAAATGAAAGGGATCGCTGGCTGAGGAAACTTTACAAAAGTCGGTTTAGAAACGGTTTTCACTGATGCACCGTGTACATCTTGTCAAACATAAAGCATACGCCTCTGTATGTAAACAGCTCCATCTGATCTCTCATCTGTTTGATAGGTTTCTGATAAAATATAACTTTAAAAAGCTACAGAAAGAGTGCAGTAAAATTGATTTTTATTTTATTCTAAAATAAGTCATGGATTTTGTGGCCTTATGTTAACATATAAAAAGAGATAAATAAAATAAGTCATGATTTAACAACCAGGGTGGTGAGGATCCTAAAGAGACAAGAGCTGATTTTTAATTGATAACAATACTGAAGCTGCAGTAGGTAACTTTTATAAAGATATTGTTTTTGTCATATTTGCTGAAACTTTCACTGTCCAATCCTGACAGTAGAACATGAGACAGTATGACAAAATCAGGTTCCTCTGGCTCCTCCTAGTGCTCCTAATGGTTTGAATGAAAACAACCAATCAGAGCCAAGGAAGATTATTCCCAGGGCATCAAATACAGCACTTTGGGACCCTGGGAATGAGACTCATCAACTATCTTTCTAAGCCTCCAACCCAAAGTGTTACGAGCACTAGGAGGAGCCAGAGGGACCTGAGTTTTTCACAGGTTATCTGTCCCATGGACTACTGTCAGGATATCGGGAAAGTTTCAGTATGTTTAAAGTTTTTAAAGTATGATGCTGGATATGTCTAGTGAAATCTTAAAGGCCTAAGCTATCACTGATGGAAAATAAAGTTATATCCTTGTCTTGTTAGGGCAAACATCTAAATGAAAAAAACTAAAGTCTGAGTCCAGTATTCAAACCCTGAATGACATACCTGGCAATGAAGACAAGAGAATTTAGGCTATATTTTAAAGGGATGCAATTTTCAATATGCAGAAAATTGAAAATAATAACATTGTAACTATGGCGCTGTAGGTGGCCCCCTCTTGCGTAATTTCTGGACGCACAGGGCAAGTTTTAATAATAAACATACCGTCCGCAACTCCCGGGCTAGTTAGCATTAATAAATCTACAATATATATTTGACCATTGAATGCACGTCCTGCTACTGAATAATGCTAACTTGATGTAATTCACTGTTTGTCGTAAGCCTGTTGTTTGTTTTGTTTATTGGAATTTGTTTTTTGTTTTTTCTTTTATTTGAAACTTTATGCCGTCTTGGCCAGGACTCCTTTGTAAAATAGATTCTGAATCTCAATGGGAATATTCCAGGTAAAATAAAGGTAAAATAAATTAAATAAAATCATCCAGTTAGACAGAAATGATGCTAGAGACGTACCTATAACGTACGTATTTTGAGGGCCACTGACCAAGCTGCGGAGTGAGAGCAGAACACAAACGGAATGGAATTTTTGACCAGCTACTGATTTTTAATTTTCTGTGTATAAAAATAAAAAATCTATTCATCCAACGGATACATTACATTTTCTCACTCATTCTCTCGACTCCCAGTCTTGGGTTAGTTCTGCAGGGGAAGATTGAACACCCCAGTATTTCTAAAATCCTGGCAGCAGCTCTGGATATGTTCTTTGTAAAGTCGTGATAAATGTGTTTTCTTCTAGTAAATGACATCCTTATTATCCAAACTAAAAAATACACTTTTCACAGTTCATGGTGTAGCACAGTCATGCCTTTAGGAATCGTAGTCTTGCCTTTCTTTCTTTATGGTTTCCATCTGAAATTGCTCGAAGGGGCCTGCTTTCAGCACCCACCATGCTTGTGTACTTGAGTGTCCTTGTGGGCGGCGATAACGTGATCCACCGGCTCCGCACTCCTTTCTCCTCCTTTTGCTCACGGGCACCAAATTAACAATTTGCAAATCAAAGGAGTCATTGAACACCCTTAGTGTAATTTCATTCCACCTTTCATTTCACATGTCTAATTTAGTTCGGCACACTTCCCTAAACCTATCACCAGTCATCATCAGCATTAGTGCTGAAAAAACTGTGAAAAACAAACTTGCATCTGCAAGGGGGAGGAGGAGGAAGGGAAGAGGAGTGGGGGTGATGAAAACAATTATTTCAAGTTATTTTGTATTGGTTTGTTGCCGCCTTGAGTGAACAAAAGCTGAGGGTGTCTTTTTGTTCTCTCTTTTTTTTGAGAGGTAGTAATTTAAGTGGACTTGGTCTTGTAATTGGAGAGTGGGGAATTGGCGTTGAGACCGTGGAGCAAATGCAAAACAAAACTAGAAAGGACAGAAGATGGCTGTCTGTGTGTGCGCGTGAACATATGTGTGTGAAAACAAGAGCGAGTAAGGGTTTGGTGTTTTGGTGGAGCTTCTCTCATCTCTGTGAAGGCTTTTATCGTCTTCTGTGTTCGCAGCGCTGATGAGGAGCTTTACAGGCGGTGAGAAGAGAGAGAAGAGAAGGAGAAGCTTGTTAGAGAAGGGAGGTGTTGATGAGATAATTACACAGCTGTCTTAGTCCCTGTCTGGTCCAAGAGCTGTGCCATCAATGTGTGTGTGTGTGTGTGTGTGTGTGTGTGTGTACATATATGTGTCAGGTGTGTTTGTATTTGTACAGGGGGTACATTTGCTGAAAGCATATTTGTCAGTGTCTTGTCAATGTATTGTTCTTGTCTCAAAAAACGGTACAATGCACATTTTTGATTGCAGTCACATGTTGTCTTCTGTCTGTGTGTATGTATGTATACATGCTATGTGTGTGTGTGTTATTGTGTATGTTTAGACACTTGGTGTAGAATAATGGCTGCACTTTTTTCTTTTGAAATGTATGACCGCGTCTTCTGGGGTGGAAATGAGGTTTTGAGCATCTGCTCTATTCTGTCATTTCCTCCTTCTATAGTTCTCCTTTGTCTGTGTGTGTATGTGCGCGCGCATATGTGTTTTGTTGTTGTCGGCTGTACGGAGTCACCACAGGCGCTGCAGGCAAACTGCACTTCCTCCAAGACAGCCCATAATTCTTCCATGTTGACTTCAGACACATACACTTCCACTTTCAGCCTGCCATGACCACTGATAGGGACAGGAAGAGTGTGTGTGTGTGTGTGTGTGTGTGTGTGTGTGTGTGTGCTCGTCACTGCATTTCAACAGCGTTGGTGGGCCTGGCTGATTTGATACATGCCACGACATGAATGCCAGGCCGCAGGCGTCCGCACGCTCGCTGACCTACTGGCCAGATTGAGTCGCAGGGAGGGAAAAGTAATGGGGAAGGAAAGTTGACCATCGCCCTGGGAAATATGTGGCGTGTCTCTGAGCGGGCAAAAACAAGCTCTCAAGTCGGTGGACAGCTTTTTCATTTGCCGCTCTCCGAGATGTGGTGGAGTACAAGGTGGAGGGGGCGAGAGAGAAATTGGTAGAGGTGTTGTGGAGGGCTGGTATAGGTGGTTTGTGTTTCTGTTATGAATGGGAACGCTGTGAAACAGGAACAAACTCAATTTCAAGCCCGGAGTCCTAGAGGAGAGGCACTTGGTCCCTCCGCCTGCCAGACGTAGGCTTTAACCTCTTCACTTCTTCAGAATCTTTTCTTGGAGCTACAGGGTTTTAGAGCTAGCTCTCGTCAAGGTGTCATGAAGGTCAGTCAGTGAACTCGTAACAACAGGGCTCGTTCCAATCCATCCAACCTTGTGACTTCACTCGAGAGGCGCTTTTAGAGTTCTCTGTCACGACGAAACGTGAAAATTAGGTTGAAAAAGTCACAAACAAAAATCTGTCTGTGAAGATGGAGGTGGAATGCGAAGAGACACAGAGAGAGGGCTTCACTTGTGTTTTCCTGTAAGAAGAGAAGAAGTGCGAGGTGGGGGGGAAACAAAGCGCTAATTACTGTCCTCTGTTTTATTCACACTGTTCCTGTCACATTACAGCAAAGCACCAGACATGCCACTAAACCCTATCGCTTGTATACAAGTCATAATTCAGACAGCTAGAGCAAATTAGATAAATGACTCCCGCCACCTTAAAAGACAAAGGGATTTCTCATTTGAGTGGAAATTAAATGAATACCACTGGGAACGGCTCGTGGATCTTCACACTGTGGCGATAACGCACCGCCTCACATGTTTATGGATTCAGGGAGGGGATTTATTTGTCCTTTTTTTTCCTCCTCCATCCTTTAATAATAACGGTATAGCAGAGGGAAATTCCCCCGGTGCGTTGAAGAATTATTAAATCCACTTGCGCCAGTACGCCGCTTTCATTATGTCACTTTGGTGGGCCGATGAAGAGCACTCAGAGGAGTGTAATTGGCGGCATCCATTTGTGACCTTGGCTAGAGTGTGAGGGGCCATCGCATCATCAATACGAGACGGCGGGATGTCGGCGCCCTGAGGGAGGGAGAGGCGGAGAGAAGGCTGTTGGATGGGGGGGATGGATGGAAGGATGAGAGGACGGTGGCACTGCCATCTGTCTATGTGTTCTGACCCACTGCCCTCCTCAGCGGCCCAGTGCTCAAATTAGGAGGAGTGACACACCAGCAAATTGCAACACGTGAGTGTGTTTGTGTGTGTTTGTGTGGCAAGCAGCAGTCTTTGTGCACGGAAATTGGAAGATCATGAGGCTCCACTTGGCAAGAGTTTTATGGAAACATATTCCCGTCTTATTAGCCTAAATCATGAAGTGGAGCTGCAGCAGACAAGAGTGCTCTATCTCCATTACCATGCTTTACACTCATCCTATTTGCCTCTATGAATTGTGGGTGTAGACACTTGACCCCACAGCAACTGACAAATTGACACTTCAAAGCAAAACACTAAACTCTTTCCAAACCAGCAGCAACAGAGCATTGGACTAACCCAGATTGGCTCTCATCTCCTTGGTGTGCTCCTGTCCAGGTCGGTGAAAATGAGCATCCTGTGTGCAGTTTACTGTTTACTAAGAGTTCTTGCTATTGAAGTTCATTATTTTCAGAATGGCTGACTCCTGCTATTTGGAGCCACCAAAGAGTCAGACTGCCTGGTATCGTTTTAATAAAGTGATCTGCATCTCCTTTTTTGGACATCATTGGGTTTAAGCCCTGTCAGCCCACACAAGTGTTTTCAATTATTCTGGCTAATTAAATCTTTCTTCAGGCTGAAGATGGGCAGAGCTAGGCAGGGAGTTTGTGAAGTCACCAAACTTTAATTATGTAAAGCTCCATTAATTAGTATTTAATGCATTAACATTGAATCAGCATAGAATTCCCAGCCAGCTGTTGTTGGACAGTCCAAACCTTTGGTCCAGGTTGAAATAACCATTAGCCATTAGATTAGATTTTGTAGCAAAGGACATTCTCTGGCGTGAGACTCCCATCAGACGCTGTACTGTGTGGTTAGTGCTAACTGTCAAATATTAGCACTCTAACATGCTAAACTAATGTGGTAACATGGTAAGTGTTACGTTGCATTGTTACAACATTAGCCTGTTAACATTGTCTTTGTGAGCATTCTTACATCAGCAGAAGTTATGTACAGCGCCATAGAGCTGCTACGGAAGTGGTAGACCTTTGTAACAAGTAACTACTAGTTAGTTTGTAACTTAATCAGCTACTAAACTTGGTTGCACCATGATTTCTTGGGGCATAACTAGTTTGAATGTAAAGACATTACTAGGGAAAGTGACCAATCAACTATCAAAGATAGAGTTCTGTCGTCATGGATACCATGCACATAAGCTTTCTGGCTGGCATGATCCACTTGGTTTTGTAGCACATTTTTTTTAAATCTATCTTTATCAATAAATCAGGTTTCTACTTGTATCACAAAATGGCTGCAATTAATAAAAAAATGGTAAAAGCTGCTGTTTTACTATCAGTGAGTATAATTCTGTGACATTTTATGATTTACACCCCCTTAGGGATATGGGTAACTATTTAGTTGTACTTAGAATTATGTTGTAAGTTATCTCTGTGGTGCAGACTCTTATTTTAGTAATGCTTAAATCACATTTTAGTAATAATTTACATGATAACTATAGGCTATGTTTGAACAGGCTGCTGGTCTTTATAGCTTTTTGTTTCATAGTTTTGGTTTTATGCCATGCTCACTGTATAGTTCAGTCTCACAGCTCTCATCAACATCATTTCCAGCAGCAGCAGGCAGCTCTTTCAGTACAGAAGCTCCGATAAACCCGCTGTACACTCATCAGCAGCAAACAGCAGGTAGACAATTTTAATGGGTTAACTTAAGCAGCTGATACTTTAGCAGCTAAAGACATGCATATTATTAGGAGTTGATGGAGATACAGCTAAAATAAGAAGGAATGATGTTGTCTACTGGATGTAGACATGACGTAAGTATAGGTAACTGCTCGCTAAAACATTAGCCCATTATCATAGACAGAGGCTAATGTGGCAGAAGTTCTTCTACTTCCATGTGGAGAAATTTATTAATGCAGCCTAAAAATAATCTTGCACATATTTGTTGTGCCATCCTAACGGGTGCAATAAAAGTTGACCAGAAAGTCAGCTGTCAGTCAGGCACAGTGAGGAGAGGAGGTCCAATCAGGCAGAAGTGAAAACACCTGTCTGAGTGTACCTCGGCTGAGCAGACGCTTTAAGTACTCATCACTGTGATGTTTTCTGCAGATGCCAGAAGCCACTTGTCAATCAAACTGTGTGGGTGGTTCTTGTTCTGATGAAGTTAGATTTCTCTGTAGGTGGTGCTGTTTTCGCTCTTTCCAGTCATGATAAGTTTATTAACTGTTACACAACTATTGGAGTGCTCTATAGCTCACCTGGTAGAGTTGGTATACCAAGGTTGAGCGTGTGGCCATGGGTTCAAATCTGACCTGTGCCCCTTTGCTGCAAGCATTTCATCTCCCATTTCCTGTCCATCCAGGTATATTTGCCAATGGACTAATAAACATTAACATACACATATTGTTCCAGTTTGCAGCATTTTCTAGTGACCACAGAGTGACGAGTGTATCTGAAAACACATCAGTAGGAGTGAAAAGTACACAGATGTGAACTTGGCCAGTTGAGGGGGAGGGGGCCTTGCAGTTCACCTCTGCTTCAAGGCAAAAGCGCTGCATATTGTAGCTTTAACATGCAGGAGAGACAGGAGGAGAGCAAGTGTCAGACAGAAAGATGAAGGATGAGAGATGGAGAGCTAAGAAGTGTGAAGTGTTTTGTTAAACTCATTCTAATGTGAGGAACATCACTTGGCTGCCTGACAAGCAGCCCTGGGGCAGAGATCATATTAGCTGGAGGTGTTGATGGGAAGACACACACATACACACACACCTGCTAGAGCGGAAGATATGGACACTGCCAGTGGGTAGAATTAGTGTTTCACTAGGTTCTTCATCCACTTTTTTCTCATCTGTCCACCCATGATGTAAAGGTGTTTTCAGACAGAATGTCAGGTGGATTTTAGATGCAAAGTCAATGGAAGGATGTGAATGGGAGCAAACAGATGCTAATTAGCTCTAGGCGGCGCATTAGTTGAACAAGTAGGCCTATGACATGCACAACATGAACATGAAACAAAAGGAGTGAGAGGAAGAAGGAAGAGTTTCTGGTGAGTTCTGAGAGCAGTCCGAGGCTGAGCTGTCGCACAAACACTGAGCTAGCTAGCAAGGTTTGTCAGTGCGTACTTTGCTAGCCCGCTATGTCTGTGCCGCCATTGACTGTTCCGTACGAATAAATACAGATAACACAAACATTCCAGTGGTCAGATTCATGTAATTTATTATGTTTGTCTACACGCCTATGTTTACCATAAAACTTTCATTTCAATAATGAGCTCAGTCTTTAGTGATAGGCTAAGCTTATGAAGCTAACTGGTAGCCACTTTGGACTTTAATTGGTCTTTTTAAGAAAATAAATCAGCATTAAAAAATGACTAAATAATACGTTGGGTGTAGGTGGTAGTGACATATTCTCATTAAATGTGTCTGTCCCCTGACAGTAGCTCAAGAAGAAGAAACTAAGATCTAAAATTGCTAAAGCAAGTTCAGTTTTTAATATTTCCAATTACAAGAAATGGCTATACACGATGGTGTAAATGAACACATTTCTAAATTGTTGGCAGGTTGGCAATAATTTGTTAATTCATTATACCATCTGTATGCTTGTCTTTTTTAATCCCTAGTTTATTCATTTGTAGATAGTATTGCTTTCACTCACTGACTATTGATGTTATGTTGCATATGTTCTTTTCAATCTGACTTTAAATGTATTGACATGTATATGTTGAGCTGTTGTTAATAACTTTAAAGAAGTTTAACAAAGCACTGCTGAGTCACAGTCAAATACATTTCTGACACATTTAAACAGCTTTACAGGCGACAGGTAATCTTGACTGAAACCCTCCATATATAAATCAGCAGTTTATTGGATATTTTACTATATTCCTGTCATCGCTGACATTCGGTATTTTTATGCTGCGCAACAGTAAATGTTCTGTTTCCTGTTCTATTCTGAGTCTGGACCACTGAGGTCCCAGCTCAGAGGCTGAACCAGGTCAAGGTGACATCACACGCTGTGACACCCGGCTCAGAGTTGCCGTGACGACCGTCCCGCCTCATCAGTCACACCTGTCAGACAGGTGTACGCATGTATGTGTGCGACTCTGTCGGGTGCCAGTGCACACAGAGTATGGTGATGAAGGACAGGATGGATGGGAAAAACAATTGTTTAAAGTTTGCAACTCACCTGCTCTGTTGTTGTTTTCTTCTTTCTCTGCAGTAAATCTGCTGGACACGACGACGATCACAGGAGACTGGGGCTGGCTAACGTATCCGTCGCATGGGGTGAGAAGGAAATATCCACTGAGGAATTTATCAAACATTTTCATATGACAGCACAGGACAAATACATATTTGACACATTAGCTTCTGATGCCAAAATGATGAAGACTACAAATGTCGAACATTTAGTCAGCATCAGCGTGTTTGCTGGGTAATCCTTATTGTACCGTATCTCCATGAAAACCCAAATACACAAATTTCCACCACAAAACGAAACCTGTTGCAAAAGTATTCCTATTTTTACCCCGGCTGAAGGCATGTGAGGCGCTGATTTTCCAGTTGAGGAGGAACCTGTGCTTATTAAATAGGATCCGGTTGTAACACTGACACCACGGGCTAATTACGTGTTCGTCTGTTGAAGCCAGACAACTACATGTAACGCTCACCTAATTCCAACATCAGCTGCGACACTGCTTTCAGCCTGCTCCACATATTGGCAGAAAGGTGCAAATCCCAAAAGGGCGGGGGGGACCTAGCCCCCAAGGGGACGGAAGAGGATAGGGAGGTGGAGGGAAGAGGGAGAGAGATGAAAGAGAGAGAACGAGGTGACAGCGAGGGCACAGCGTTGCCGCATTAGCATATTGTAATGCCACATGATGATGCCTGGGGTGATGAATTAGGACTCCAGCCGTGATCTTTATAGCTGCGAGATGCCACCGTGTCCCCGACTCCCCCGGCTGTCAGTGGAGTGGTAGAAACATTTAACTCACCTCCGGCCCACACAACAGAAGGCGGTGTGATTGAACGTCGGCCAGCAGGAACAGATGGATTGTCTTTCAAGTCCTGAGAAAAGAGCTGGAGAATGGGATTAGAGTTTTGAGCGAAATGACTCCTTCTGTGTAAAATCAGCGTGAGAAGTGAATCTCCTCCATCCTGACAGGCTCCTGTTAAAACATCTAGATTACATAAACTCAGCCCGTGGTGTTTCATTTAATCGGTTCAATATGCCAGAAATATTTTCTCCTAATTTGATGAGAGACATATTTCTCACACCAAGCGCCTGCACATGAAATGTTTGGCTGAGTGGATTTAGAGCCGGAGCTCAGCTTTGTGTGGCTTTTTGGTCAGGTTCCATAAGGTATGCATCTTGTGCTGAATGGCAAGGATCTGAGGAAGGTGAAACAGGCTGCGTGATGTTTTGTTCTCATCAGACAGTCTACAGTGGAGTCTGAAAACCAAAACTTGTGCAGAAAGGCCACATGTTGTGAAATTCTCAGAATTTTGCTTTGATGTTATAACAAGACTTTAAAGATCAAGTCATTTGAGAGTTCAGTCCTCCATTGTGAAAGAGTTGGCATCACAGTAGAGAGACAGTAATTGTTCTAGCTGCCAATAGGGCTAAAACCAGAGGTGGGACCATGTCATTGTTTTGCAAGTCACAAGTAAGTCTTTGCATTCAAGTCCCAAGTCCTAAACTTTGAGACCTAAACAAGTCATAATGCACTCTTCACCAAATGTAATGCTATTTTATCAACAGAAAAAACAAAATGATTTGATGTTTTCTAGCTGGCCCTCAGTAATTAAATGTTAGTTCTTCATGGTTCTCTGCTGCAACTTTAGATTAGATGCTGTCAGACTGGTTCAAACTAAAGGGAATTTAATTAATTCATGGTACTTTTTAAATAACATTCTTTGGGCTTGGGCAAAGGTATCAAACATTTCCAAGTCCAAGTGATGTCAAGTGAAGTCCTTGGTGGTTAAGTATTCTCTGTATCTTCTCTGCTGCTTCTTAAAATGAATTAACTTAAAGGACCAGTGTGTAAAGTTTAGCAGCATCTAGCAGTGGCAGCAAAAAACACAAATGCCCCTGTCTGGTGCCAGTATTTGGTTTGTCCTTTCTGGGCTCCTGTAGAAACATGGCAGATTCTTTAGGAGACGACCCGCCTGTAGATAAAAACAGTTCATTCTAAGATAACAAAAACACAACTATTCTTATATTCAGGTGATTATATATCAATAAAAACATAGCTATGATTATTATATTCAATTTCTGCCAGTAGACTTTTGTAAATTTTAGACACTGGACCTTTAGGTTTAGACATATTCAATTCTTATTTGATAACTTTGAAAGTCAAGTGTTTTTACACGTTTTGATGCTATTGTTTCCACTTGATTTCTTTTAACAGTGAGAGAAACAGTGTAAATATTGTGGCCCAATAAGCACATAAGTACAAAACGCTTTCATGTAAGATAGTGTGAAATGCGGGCAAATAACTGGCCAAATACCTCTGCATACTGCAGTGTCTGCAAGCTGCCTGAGACCAGCAGCATTTCCAGCCTTAGGAACACCTGCCATGTTTAGATCAAGCAGTCAGTATACAGATGGCTGTGCACTTCGCTCAACAATACATTACTGCTCATTCACCAAATTAAGACTGCTCACATTGTGACCACTGACAGCGATAGCGTGTGTTTTGACAGTTATTTATCTGGGTCCACAGTGTTCATTAGAAAGAGCTCGGCTTGTAAGTCGCTACACTGAAGGAGCTGCTGTCCTCCATGTGGGAGGTTTGATTCACTCAGAGCAGTAAGTGCCACTGTAGACTGGGTATGTTTTGAGCTTGATAATGATGCATTTAAAACGATTCTTCAGCAGAGCTATCAGACCAGCAGCCACACTTTATTGCTGTGGGCCTGCTTCTGCTTTCAGTTTTTTTCATGCACGCTGACTGGAAACCAGAGAAGTACCAATGTCTGAGGGTTTGCACAGCTAAATGCAATGTTTTCAGTGCTTTTACTGAAGGCTACATTTACTGTGCTCTTCAACCTAAAGCAGTGATCAGGAGCCTGAGAGTACCTGATGCATCGCTGCTTACAATAAGTGACTATCAAGCTTTCATATGAAAATGCAAAAACATTTAAGAAATAGATTTTTGTAAGTGTATTTTAATATAGTACTCACATGCAATACACTGAAAGAGATTACTGTTATTGCAGCCCTATTAATCATACCTATGAATATTATATTCCATTTCTGCCAATAGATCCTCCTAAATGTTACACACTGGACACACTTTAACTCTGTTTTTGCTCCGAGAAAACTGTCTTGCCCGTTATCTTCTAAATGTTCCATTATGTTCACCAGCTAGTCTCTAACAGCTGGAAACAAGAAAGAGAGAAAGACGCTTCAACCATACATAGAGCTAAGGGAAACCGCAGGGTTGGATGATCATTTTGGATTTGTAATACCTTACATATAACTTACTGATCCATTATTAAATAATATTGATTAGCGCAGCTTTAACTTTGGCTGAACTAACTGATAACTATTTAAACATTCATATGGCATATTCAGTTTGGAAACTTGAAAGAATCTGAAGCTTGTCTTTAACTTACTTATTTACAATGTGACTGATATGCACAGTGCCTCAGACAGTACATTTGTGTGTGTATGTGTGTGGGAACGAGAGAGAAAAACATTGCTGAGACCTCATGGGCTCTTTGACAAATGGATGTTTTGACAGTTTCTAACTCTCTCACACTCTCACATTCACACATATAGAACACATATAGGGCAATTTGTTTTGCCATCCTGACAGTTTACAGTGTTATGAATGTGCCATGCTAGCGGCATCAGTTTTTCAGCTGCCCTCTGCTCCGGGCTGCAGCAGCAGCTCTTTGATGGTCTTAGGTCGAGAAAATACAACCGCAGCGGAAGGGCAAGAATATCTGTCGCCTGATGATTATGTCACACAAAGCCGCTATCGTTTATGCTGAGAGGGACTTGTGTATGTACGGTCACGCCGGGTTTGATCCACAAAGCGGGTGAAAAGTTTGGATTCTGCAGTATCATGTGAAAAGCACTGTTACATAACAAATACATTAAACTCAGCTCTGCAGGTTCAGTATTGTTATTTTTACATTGAAATGGTGTTCAGGAGGGGACACACGTGTCACTGTGAGCGAGCGAGTGAGGCAAAGGTGAGAGGGAGGGAGAAGGAGAAATAGATAGAGAGGTTGCCCACAGGGAATACAAGAGGAATAGGTGTCAAGTCCATGCTGGAGGAAGATGGATTAAAATTGTCAGTGTGTAGTTTCCTGAATGAGAAGTCATTTTCAGACAGAGGGACAGGGTTCAGGGACATTTCCTGTCTGCAGCTCAGACAACCATTGTACTTGTAATTGTACTTCTTGCCAGATGAATTCCCTTTGAATGCAGGCACACTGTAAAGTATCTTTAAAGTTCCACTTTTCAATATTTTGATAATAAAAATTGGTCAAATGACTACATGTAAAATGAAAGGGGTAGCTCATAGCGATTAAGCCACATACAGTTATCAGATTGAAGGACTATGGAGTGTTTTAGCATCTTTCAGCGTGCTCCTGTCACCCTAATCTCCAAACAGCTGTTCATAGCAAAGGTTCTAATAAACTCACGGTACCTGCAGCACCAAACTGACAAAGTTAGCAACTAGCTTCTGTGCATAATGGAGCATTTGACAGCCAAAGAGCCAGATGTAGTTTTCGGGAGTTGATGTGGACCAAAACAGAGCATAACTTTTTGAGTCATTTCATGTGTCACAACATGTGTGTCTGGCTGCTGTGAATGCTTAATAGAAATAGATATGTATTATTCTGAAAATCATCCCAAAGAAAGGACGTTTCCCCCCGTTTGAGTCATGTTTGCTTAATAAAAAAAACAATATCCATATTTGCTTATTTTTATGACTTATTCATCAATTTTTATTTTGTTTTATCAGTAGAATAAAGGGAACTACAGGTGAATTTCAATAAGTCAATAATTTGGCTGGTAAAAAGACAAAAACAATCAGAAGTATCGTCCTTCCACAAAGTTTAACATGAGCATTTCTCCAGTGCTAAAACTGCTAACGTTACCAAATAAGGTGATCGCCCGTTAACTGCCTCTGCTGTTTTTCAACATACTTTCTGCTTAATCCAGAAATAGTTAATCATCTAACTGGTTGTTCTATGATACAGGAGTTTAATTTTACAAACCTTGCAGCGTACGTTAATTTTGGCTGCTTTTTCAAAATGCACTGACCTAAATGCAAGGACTCGATACGTTCAACAAATACTGACATCCAAACAGGTACTAAAGTACTCATCCCGCCTACTATACATGTGACCCATTTTTAAGAGGTGTGCTTGAGCCTGAGGGTAACCGGCTCGGTAGAGGTGTCAGTAGAAAGAAAGTGTAGAGAAACAGGCTAGCAGTGTTGGCTTTAGTCTTTTCCTGGGACTTGTTGACAAAAAGATATAAAATATAAATACTGAAGAACAACATACACGCAACTTACATGAGAGAGAAAAATTGAGACATCACCAAGGTGTGAGCCTGTATTCTTAGAAAGATGGAGAAAAGGAAGGAAAAGGATGGAGAGAAGAGAGAGAAAAAGGGAAGTCGAATTTTTTAGCAATGTTACAGCCGGATTAGAATGTTTCCAGGAAAATAGCTGAAGATTGTCAGCTTGCACTTACTGTTCAATCGATGGTGTGTGTGTGTGTGGGTGTGTGTGTGTGTGTGTGTGTGTGTAGGTTAGGTCTTTATTAGCACCCTGACCTCTCCCTCTGTGCCAGTCTCGTTTAGATGACATCATGACAGATCACGTCTTCGACTCAAGGGGCTTCTTTCCATCCAATATATTCAGGCAGTGGTTAGGACGCCTGTGGGCTGTCCCAGGAGCATCTTTCTCTGCTCTTCTCTCTTACTCTGTCTCTCGCACTCACACACACACACACACACACACACACACACACACACACACTCTCTTGCTTTCTCTCGGAGCTTGTCAGATAGGGCAGGAAGACTTCATTATCCTCCAGTCCGATCTATGTTGGCCATGACAGGTTCATCCACCGGCCACCCCGCAATCGATACAGCTGACAGTACAGTGTGTGTGTGTGTGTACGTGTGTGATGATTAACGTGGGCCGTGGAAGCCATGATGTGGATGAGCAAGAGATGAGCTGAAGTGTCAAAAGCCCACAGTCTGTTGCCATTACTAACTATTTCTCCAACTCCCTCTGACTTTCTCTTCCTCTCTCACACACACAAATACACACACAGGCGCACACATATCTTTTTGCATATTACTATCTGTACCATCTGACAGCTCCTTCCTCTGCTGGTTCTTAAAGATGAGTTTTATCTGATGGCTGAACAGGCCAATCTCGGACCAGCATGCAACATGCAGGTGAGCTGCAGGGCAGAACAGCTGGATGGCAATAGAGTTATATTTTTAGCTTCCCCACCAAGTATTTAACCTGACTACGCAGAACCATCTAGGAAGTAGTCATTGGAAGCTGTTTGGAAAATGGTAGGCACCATGGGCCAACTTCAACCAATCAGATCAACAAATCATGTAACACAGTCAAACTCTTGCCGAAGCCAGTCTGGAAATGAGCCAAACATCTTTTCCAGCAAGAAAAGCCTTCAGTGCCTCTTCTGAATAAATACTCTCCAGTTCTGATATAACTGATGCTAGCATCGACACTAACCTCTTTAGCAGTCGGCATTGCAAGAAAAGAGCCCACCAAGTACTTCCTCAAAGGAGGGTGACTGGTCCGGTACCGGCTATAAATGCATATACTAAAGCTTGGAAAGATGAATTTTTCACGTTATCTTGTGATTTGTGATCTTGCGAACAGCTCAGTTGCTCTACTCAGTTTAAAAATGGAGGCTGAAAGCCAGACTGGTTTTGTAAGCAAACCACAGAGAGACTGCAATAGCAACACAGGTAGAGGCAGTGTGATGTCATTTTCTGACTCCATTATATCTTTACATAGCAAAGAGTTGTTTGCTGATATATTATTGTTAAATCTCATATATGTAACCTTTAAAATATTTATTCCAAGTAATTGAAAGTAGTCATTCATTTCGGCCTGCAGATTTGCTGCTACTACATGGAGGTGATCTGTATGGCTCATGGGATTTGCCATTTCAAACCTTAAAAACACTATAAGCAATATTTGAAAATTACAATTTAATCACTTGACTGCTTGTATGTGAAAGGTGTCAGTTGTAGTGATAAACCCAGTTTTATCACCTAACTTATCTTATTGTTTAGCTGTCCGACCCACAAATTTACTGTTCACGGCTCAGAAAAAAAGCTCTAAACAGCCACTATACACTACCTGCTCAGCACCACACGGCAGACAGACACAGTGGAGCATTTAGCAGATAAAGAGCCAGATATTCCCTGAGGAGACGGTGAAGATAAACAGAGCTCAGAGAGTCAATATTGGACTGCTGGATGTGTAAATAGGCTGCTGTTTGCAAGGTTCACTTTATCAACTTAAAAGGCCATAATATGTCTTGGTGTTCACAGCTTGTTTCCACTGCCCCCAAGAGGCCAAGAATCAGTTATTGCAGGTTTAAAGTAGGGCTGCAGCTATTGATTAATTAAGTAATCGAGTATTCCATCAATTAATCGAGAAACGTTAACTTCTTGTACTGTTCACAGCTGAGCTGGTCCAGACTGTGGACAGCCAGACAGCAGATAGGACAAATTGGAGAGACAATTGGTTGTGGAGCTGCTAACTAGCTTTTCACAGTCAATCACTGTGCTAGGCTAGTTCAGTTTTACAGCAGGCACACTTTACAGACTTTTGGATTTGTTTCTGCTTGAAATAATCGCAAACTTTGGACACTTTTTTTGTTTTCTGTTATCATCCGTGCAAAACACAGTGCGCTGTATAGCTTTATATAGTTATTGCAGTAATTGTCTTATCAGTATACATGATAAATGAGCTGGTCCAGATGTTCTCTCTGAGTGGGAGGATTCACTCTACTTTGACTTTATCCAGCAAGGTCAAAGAAAAAACTGACCATCAACACTGATTATTTTTTCTTATCATTTCACAGAAAAAGAAACTGTCTAATTTGGATTTTGTGAGTAGGAAATTTAAAGTTCTGGGGTGAAAGAGAAAAGTCATACAACAGTTGGTAACAAAGCAATGAAACAACAATGAAACACTGAGGCACTGCCATACATACAGAACTGTGTCTTTGACCTTTATATTTGACTTTATTTTGCTAGAAAGTAGGCAGAAAGGGTCAAAATTTAAAAGTTTAATGATTGTTAACAGCTCATTTAGCTAACTTATTCAAATAATAACAGTTTTAAGTCATAATTTGTGAGTTCTTAAGAATAAAAAGCTTACACTTACTTTTTCATTTCTGGCCCCAGTGATGATGACATTACGTTGAGATTAGTTCTGAAAAACAAGAAGCCTTAACACATTTTTGGGACATTTCTCTCTGGGTTCCTTTTCTGCTGCTATCAGCACCGTCCTCCCGCTCTGATTACACACTTCCTTAACAGACCTTCAGCTAGTTCTTCAACTTCCTCTGTTGCCCTCCCGATGACCGTCCGCTGCGGTGTAATTGGCCGTACAAGCTCCCACGAGACGGCGGCATGGCCTACACAGCACAGCTGCCGTCGGCTGATGTTGCAGCTAATACACCTCTGAAGCTGCTCTTTGGAACTGTCTCACTTAATAAACACGCCAGGTGAGGGCAAGGATGTGCTGCAGGTGCTGGAGGGGCCCGGTGTGGTGTCTGTAAGAGCAGCAGAGGAGTGTGCGTGTGTAGGTGTGTGTGTGTGTGTGTGTGTGTGTGTGTGGGTGTGCGGATGGTAGATGGTAGCCTCAGTATGCAGATGGGCTGATTTGAAAGATCTTGTGCCAGAGCTTCCCCAGAGGAGGCTGACAGCAGCATGATCCAGGTGTGGATTTCCTGATCGGCACCGTAGTCCTCAGAGGGGAGACTGCCCAGATGTGTGAAAGAGAGATCGGGCCTCGACGGGGCTCGACAGACAGCTCTATTCTGCTGTCAGCTCTAACAGGCGCAGCAGGGATTATCTGTTTGGAATGAAAAGATCTGAAATGGGCTTCAAGTGAGGGAGTCATCTACCCTCTACTGTAACCTCTTGTAGCTTGTAGAGTCCTGTAGACTGTTACCTGCTAATGTATGTGTAGGTTAGTATGTGTAGGGAGAAAAAAAAGATATGCAGCATAGAAGTTTGTCACAGCATCAGTGCAGCTATTTTCTAATTCTTTGCAGGGTTGCGGAGGGCTGGAGCCTGTCCCAGATCACAGTGGGTGAGAGCCAGGGTACATCAGGGATTGGTCGCTAGTCTCAGGGCCAACACATTTAGACATTCACACTCACACTGACAGACAAAGTCGCCAATGAACTCGACATGCATGTCAATGGACTGTGGGAGGAAACCGGAATACCTGAGGAAACCCACACAGACCGCATTAAAAAGGCATTCCTTTTTCAACACAGCACGGTCTCAAATCTCAGCTGACCAGGGCCTTCT
This sequence comes from Morone chrysops, assembly GCA_019097615.1. Classification (NCBI taxonomy): domain Eukaryota; kingdom Metazoa; phylum Chordata; class Actinopteri; family Moronidae; genus Morone; species Morone chrysops. The sequence continues at coordinate 4,058,570 of JAGRRF010009292.1, read as the reverse complement.
TCACATGTTCTCCCCGTGTTTGTGTGGGTGTCCTCCAGAAGAAGGAAATAACTTGATATTGACTTACTTGACAATAATACAATAACAATAATACTTGACATTTTTATTTACAAGAAGAAGGGACAAAAAGTTTATAAAGTTTCTCCTTATTCCCAAAATGGTGCGATTTTTCAAGGGAGTGCGAGAATATTGCAGTTACTAGTTTAGTGGTCAAATCAATCGAAACAGTGTGTGTTCACATACATCTGCTGCTTATCTTGGCAGAACCCAAACACATAATTTGCATCACAGTGAACTAAATAAGCAGTGTGCTTTGTGTGTAGTTACACTTCCGCAAGTGGTTTGAGTGATCAGATCACAATGCATCATGGCGGTTGTTTACACCATACTGTCCACTTGTGATCAGATTACTCAAAACACATTCTAATAGGTGTGAACAGGCTCATAGAGACTGCAACTGTTCTTTGCACCAGGCTGTAAACATATTTATTTCTGCTGTAAAGTTGGGAATTTTAATATGAGGCCTTATGGAGAGCACTGACCTCTCAAGCCAGCCCCAAGAGGCCGTTAGAGGAACTGCAGTTTTGTTACCACTGTGTCGGCTTTAGTTGCCAGGCACAGAGGTTGCCGCTTGGTCAGACCTTGTTGAGAGTGATGTTCAAAGAACCTGAGGAAACTTCTTTTCTGTTCTCTGAAACAAACTAGAGCTTATTTTAAACCTATTGAAAAAGCAATATTCCCATTATATTAAAAGTAATATTAATGTACACTGCAGCAGCTGTTATTTTAAAATAGGGTCACCTATTCATATAAATATGACAACATTATGCCAGTTCCACTCATTTGCTTGGAACAGAAACTCCTAATTGTTGAGTGCTGACTGCAGAAGACTCTTTGATGCAAAGTTTTCAGAAACTTAGTTAACCACATTATACACAATACCATACATTACTTCTCTATTTTTATATATTCCAGTCTCTTTCTCTCAGAGGGGTGTAAGTTGCCTTTTTCCCTTATTGCCCTAAAGCACGTGGAATACATCATTCTTTCGCAGCGTTTTGGTTACACTTGACTAAGGATAATTCTCATATAACTGCTCATATTTCTTGCTTTGTGTGATTTTGTCGTCCCAAGATCTCAGAAGTTATTGTAGCCTATAAACAAACTGCATTATGGTTGCACGACTTCAAAGTCACCACCACTAAGTGTCAGAGCCAATCAGAGTAATTTATAATACAACCGGCAAAACTCTTCAAATGGCAAATGGTAAATGGTTGTATAACGCCTTTCTAGTCTTCCGACCACTCAAAGTGCTTTTACACTACGTGCCACATTCACCCTTTCACACACATTCACACAGCGTTGGCAACGTCCATTGAACAGAATCTCATTCATACACCGATGTACAGCATCGGAAGCAATTTGGGGTTCAGTATCTTGCTCTTATATACTTCGACATGTGGCGGGAGGACCTGGGGATTGAACCAAAAACATTCCGATTAGTGGATGACCCACTCTGAGCCACAGCCGCAAAAGCAAATGTGTCCCTACTTACGGTAGGTCCAACTAGATTTTGCAGGGAGTATTTACAGGGCTGAATCAAAAACTGAATTTCAACACACTGCCACATGAAGCTTTTGCCTCAAGGCCCTGATTTCATTGTTCTCTGGTGTTTTAACAATGACGCTGTGCTTGACAGTCCAACTAAGGCAGTCATGTTTAGGTGGTCCTCGAGTTCAGCCAGTTTTGTGTGTAGAGTTAAAAGCACCACAGACGACTGGGTTGGAACTAATGGGTGTTTGGCTAATAAAATCCTATCAAGACAATCCTGTGAGAAATATCAACCACTTAAAGGCGCTTACATTTAATGTGTCTCATTTAGACACTTGTTGTTAGCGACACCCTTTTTAACATAGTAAAAGCTTACAAATTCACAGGTTTATTGATGTATTTTACATCGTAAAACAAAATGTGAGAATCTTTTAAGCTTGTGTTAACCACAGACCTAATTCAGGCATCTAACCAAAATCCCAGAAAACCCATTGACTTTGAAGCGAAGGAACTGGTAAGTGCTAAAATGCTAACTAATTTTAGGGTTTTGGAACTCATTCCATTCCATTATCCTAATTGGTAGTGTAAGTAGCCAGTGCAACCAAACAAAGTAATGTCAGAAAGTTTAGTGTGAAATGAACTAGTTACAATGTAACAGCTATTGTTGACTTTCCCCACCAACTTCCTATCAGAGGTTTAATGGCTCAAATGTTCAGCTGGTGCAACAGGCTGTTGATGTTTAAGAGGTTGGTTCCAACTCTTAACACTGCTGCTAAAACTGTTTAGTGAATGGATCTAGATACATGTACCTCTGTCTCTTGGCCACCATTCCCTGGTGAAGCAGGTGGATGATGTGAAAAAATGAAATTCTTTGAAGCCAAAATTGAATAGGACATTCCCAAAATGCTGGCCAGGAGAGGTGAACAGAGGCCATGAACACACACTGATGTCACTCTCTGTTGTACGGGCTGCCACAGTGGATATTAAGCAGAAAAGCCTGATGATACCACACACACACACAGCAAATTTTAACATTTTGATTTGAATGCCAGAATATTTTTTTTCATCTTTTTTTCACACAACTGCACAAACACACACACACACCTACACACACACAGTGTCCTGTAAAAAAAATGCATCTCAGAAAAGATAGCAATTACACCATCTCCCCCACTGATCCCAGTCCAGTGCAATTAACACTCCTATTCCAGAAAGGTTATCGCTGTCAAAGAGCCCACAGATACACAGACACACACACACTCACCTACACACACACACACACACACACACACACACATAGAAGCAAAGTTATTAAGTCTGCTCTGGTTGTGTGGCTGATAGTATGAGAGGCAGAAAGGTGTTGGGCAGAGCCTGATATTTCCACTGAGTTAATATGCAGACCTGTTACTTCACATAGAGCCCAGCATTAAGCCTGGAAATGCCACCAGCACACACACACACACACACACACACACACACACACACACACTGTTACATAGCCCGCAGACTCTCTCGGTCTTCAGCATCCTCTTTCTATCCCTCCCTCCCTGTCATTCTCTCTCTGTCTATGAGTTCTGAAGAAACCTCCATCAAACATACTAATCTGAAATGAGATCTTTTAAAGAAGACACCGGTCTTTGGCTTTGTCTTGTCGTCCTTTTGGCGCCTCTCCCCCTAAAGCGTGTGTGTTGTCTGCAGCTTCTGCATGCTTTAATGCAAAGGAGATAAACTGAGAGATGGGAAGTAGTAATAGATTACAAGCATTTGGATTGTCCTATAATCAGATCATTAGGTGCTAAAGTCTACCAGGTGCTGCATTGCTTATGGGACTGATTACCCACTGGATTACACAGCAATATATCAGGAGAAAGTCACATTTTGATCTTCCATTAATATAAATGAATAGAAATCATTTTAAAATAAGTAAATTATTTATTGGGTTCTAGCATTGAATTTGCAACAAACTTGACACCACCAACGTCAGTATTTGATGAGAACGGGCTGTGAAGTGTGTAGGAGAAACTACGGTGGCTGCAAGACTCGCAAAAGGTCCTATCTACAGGCAGTGTTTGGTTTACCGTTTTGGGTAGAAATATGGCAATTCAACATGGCAGCCTCCACAGAAGGTGACCTGTTATACACTAATGAAAACATACCTATGAATATTATATTCCATTTCTGTCAATATATCCTCCTAAATGTTACACACTGGACCTTTGACCGTTTAGAGGTCAATGTGAATAATATGTTGCAATAAAGTAGTGTTGGGGTTCATCAGATAAAAAAGATAAAGATATAAAAGACTCAAAGGATTTACTCAATGATGCAGAGTTGGAATTACTTCAAAAAAAGATGCATGCCAATTATTAGCTTATTATTATTATTATTATTAAGTTGAGCCAGTGTATTATCTGTATACTTTTTAGAATGTGGTTGTGGTCAGGGAAATATTGTCCTTTTGGTTAAATATTTAAAAAGTGTGACTGTGTGACTTGTGGCACCAGGCAGAACATCTTGTCTTTTACACATTTCCCTGACCGTAACCAAAGTACTTTAGTAGCCTAAACCTAACATGTGGGATGAAAGTGTCTGATGTTAAACACCCTCAATCTCCTGCCTGAACCCAGCACTTTGTGGACTGAATGTAATCCAGGCAGCCATTCATTTTCCTCCAAAAAAATTGTATTCAGAAAAACCATTAAGTGGTTTCAAGGACCATTTAGTAGCCCCAAACACACAATTTCTAAGAGACAAGGCTGACTATTCTTACTTGTTGCACATTTTTGTAATGTATTTTAAAAAAAGTTAATTCACAAAACTGTTTTTAGTAGGAAGTATAACACATCAGCCTAAACTGAGTATTTCAGGGACTATATTACAGCCTGACTTATTTTTTTTATTCATTAGTATTTGTTTAATAAGCCAAAAAACAATTAGCCAGTTCCACACACTCATGCACCGCCCACCCTCATATTTTAAACATTCATATTAAAAAAGAAAAATGTCTTGCACATAATTTCACAACAGCTGCCACATTATTGTAAAATATCCCCGCCGGCCCTGTCAATCATACATTACTGTTTTAATTTGGATTTGATTTTCACAAATGCAGTCAAAATTAAAATGAAGTCTAAGTATGCACAGGCAAATTGAAAGGCAATGGGTCACATTTGTTATCCCAGTGTTTTGAATATTGGATGTGTCTACTGTAAATAGACATTAATGTCAGTATGAGGCTACAGTAGGATGAGACAAATAGGGGACACTGAATGTCATTGCACTGTTAAACTCAATGAGTTAGTCCAACTCAACCTGTTTGAGAAAATTCATTGCCATAAACCATTTACATTAACTCAAACAATTTAAACGTATAAAATATTGGATTTGAGCAAATGTAACTCAAGTATTTGTTAACTTGGTTAATTGTACCAATTCCATTCAGTTAATTGAACCTACAACTATTAAATGTACTAAACTCATTAAAATGTAAACATAATTTATCTGAATAAAGTAATACTAACTTAAATGCATCTTCTTTATACAACTTTTACCACTTAAATTGCATTTACTCTTCCACTAAAGCAAACTATGACATTACCTGTCAAAACAGCTGACAAACAATAAAAACAACGTACAATTACTATCAAAATAGAGGATTAAGTTATGTTAACTTACTCCTTTTATTTAGATATGCTGTAGTGTAATAACAAGCGCACTGTCATTTTTTATTAAAAAGTCGGTGCGGTTTGTTTGTTTGTGTATGTGGTTTGGAAAGTGTCGGGGCAGAGGTTGAGAAAATGTAACGTATATATGATGTGAAAGTTGAGCAGGAATTATTCTCCATCAGCACACACCAGACTCTCTGCCTTCAGCCTCCCAGAAACAACAATGATGAATCGAGCCTTAAACAGGCACCTCCCTTCCTATTGTCCCTCACACGAGCAGCACATAATCATCTCTTTTCAACCAGTTTTCTCTCTATATTTGTTAATCAATCTTTCAGTCTCCCTTTCATCTTTTTTGGCATCCACTCTCTTTCATGTCATATGTTATGAATAGACTTAAATTGATTTCATGCTACAGGGCCTCAGTCTCGTAGACCCCGAGATTTCGATGCTGGCTTTAGAGGCGACTGCATTTAAAAAAAGAAAAACACTTTCATTTTGCTTGACAACAGCTTCTCTGATCTTCAGGCAACTCCGATGGCAACTTCTTTGTCTAAGTGGAAATGCTAAATGGGCTGAATAAAACAAAAGAGATTTGAGATTAAGGAGAGAAAGGGAGCGTGGAGAATCAGAGAAATCGAGGAACGTGGATCAGACGTGTATTAATTGCCACAAAGAGTCAGAGGAGGCTGAGCCATTTGACTGCTTGACCCCAGAAGGAAACACAATTAGCAACAGGCTGGATTTACAGCTTTTGTCTTTGTCTGTATTTTTTCTAATGAAGTGATGATATCAGTGTAATTTCAGTTCACTCGGGGCATTCTGGGGGATAACAACAACCCAGGTTGAAATGTAGCACCTGGGACAATGAGCTTATGGCCACTGTTTCTGTTTAGTGTACTGCCACTTTTTACAGTGACTTACGTATGTAAGTATGTAATGAAGACAGCAGAAGGCTCCATACACCCAGAGTACACCTACACAGTTGCCTGATAGATCGCTTCTCAGGACTGCATGGGTGTGTACTGTCTGTGCTTGATTGACAGCTCCCTCACTCTGTTAACTTTGTTGCACCTGGGAGGGTGGGACCGCTTAAACCTTCATGGCATGGTCACACATGTGCAAATTTGTTTGCATGGAGCGCAAGTTTTGTTAACTCTGACCGGCAAAGTCACAGCCTCAACCAACAGCAACGACCGGCTGCGCTCGTTCGATTGATGGTCACTCCCTTGCATTCTCGTATCTGTGACCGTATTCTTCTCATCCTTATTGGTAACTACATGTAGTTTGGTTACGTTACGTTCAAACTTTAGGAATGCTTTAATCACCCGGGGAAGTGAAAACACCCGTTCAGTGTTCAATTTGAACTCCATATCCTAACCTTTTATCGTGAGGTGTCTTTTTATCACAGGTTTTGTCTGAATGGAGTTGGAGTTGATTGAAACCTCCAGTGTTTGACAAATGCCATGAAAAAGAGTTGACAGACATTTTATTTTCCTACACTCGTGTGTACTTGCAGTGTATTTGTATTATGTGTACAATGTTAATGTGTGTGTGCTCTCTGTCTGCCACGTTTGATTTCTGCTGATGAGAGATCCGATGAGTTGACAGGCAGGAAACAGATGTGCAATTTACAGCCAATTAATCTCTCCCTCTCCCTCTTTTACTCTCCCTCTCTATGTTGTCGTTTCCCCTCTCTCTCTCTGTCTGACATACACACACGCTCACACTGCATTGTCAGTGGGCCGCTCTGCGGAGCACTGCGTTTTTGTTGTCATCACGATAGAGAACTCTTCTTGTTGCATTCTCAGAAGATAAACATGCCCCTCTGCATCTCTCTGACTCTTCTTCTTCTCCCTGGCTGTCTGCTACTTTACTAAACAGCAACCAATCTCGTCGCCTCACTGCTTGCCGTACAACTCCCAACCTCCTGACAATCTGCCTTAAGTGGCTGTGATTTTTCACTGCCGGAGAATATGCGAGGAGAAAAAAATCTAAGATTTCCCAGGAAAAGAAAAAAAGCAGGAAAGGTTGAGAGTGTGGCGATGGCAAGACGGGAATAATGAGGGAGATAGAGAGGTTATACACCCCGCTAATTAGCCGAGGTCTTCACAAGTTCAAGGACGGTTTCAATTTAGCTGATAAAGATGAGAGGATGAGGAAGGGAGGGAAGGGTGAGATGGGTGAGACTTCCTACATCTTAATTATCCCAGTGGTTTTTGGCTGGTGGCGCTCTGGGGAGCGTGCGTGAGGGGGGAGGGTTAGGGGGAGTCAGGGCTGAGGAGAGGAGTTGGAGGGCTGCCATGCAAAGCCCCATCGTCTCATCCGAGGCCAAGTTCAGCTGGGCACGGCCCAAAGCTTCCCGGGTTGACACTTTCCCTTTCAATTACTCTGCCACTCACGCTGGGATTCGCAGCCCAAGAGGATCATGGGTAACACTGGGGTTAAACACACATGCACATCTTCATTCATACCTGCATACAAATTGACGATGATTACAACAACATAATCAATGGAGTATATTGTTGAAGGTTGAAATGTGTTGTGAGCATGATTCAAGAGGGCACCAGTGTTGGATCTAATCCTCAGTACAGCTCATCTGAACGAGGGAGATTGGGAGAAGAGTTTTTTTCTTGGGAGAGGAGGAGGAAGTCATTGAGATATTTCTACTTCATTATTGTTTCTTTATTATTTGGCCGGTGAGTACCATTCTCTCTTCCTGCAGTGGTACAAGTAGATCACTTAACCATTAGTTTGTAGGTTGTAGAATAGACCCTTTTTTTCACAGCAGTGGTTTTGACATGAAATAGTAGGGTAAACATAGGTGTTGCCAATGATTTAAGTTGAATGAAACCCTTTTCTGCTACATCCCTCCCTCCCACCAAAGTTTAAAAACGCAATAGTGAGAATCAAATAGGGGGCGTGGCCATGTGACTATGGAGTGTGTGATGTGGGAGGTAACACCTGCCAGAGAGATAAACTTATTACCATTCACAGTAACAGGAGTACAGCAAACAGAAAAACAAACAGAAAATTGCTCTGCCAAGAAAAAGTCTGTTGGTGCTTTCACAGTCACCAAAAGAACATTTATGGCTGTTTGTGAAGGTGTCTGTGTGTCTGTGTCTGTACTACAATCTGCTTTCCCTTATATCAAATAAATCTTTGTTTCTTTTGTTAACTGACATCCTATTGCTTATTATTATTATTACTGACTGGCCTTCACTTGCTTTATGTCACATACAAATATTCAGTTTCAACAGGAGCAGAGAAGGAAAAAAGCTGCTCTCAAAATCCCTTCAAGCCCCTGCAGTTTGGGTTAATCTGTTTGCATGAACTTTTGACACCCTTCGATTGAGTCTCCATGTTACCATGAATAAACCAGTTGACAGAACATCCTTATTTCCTCTATGACTCAGCTGTGGTGGGTTACTTCTGGTGCACCATTTAACTGTGCAACTGGATTTGCACTGACTGAAAACCATGAGTTATAAGAAGTTATAAAGTGTTTATGTGCGGCAATAAGCTGTAGAGGAGTGAAGCAGCATAACTTTGACAGGTTGGATTCTAACATGTGCTTAAAAAGAAATGACACTGTTTTAACCTTGTTCTTATCCTGATATTTTTGTACATTATTAGCCATAAGAATTTTGACATAAACGTAAAGAATTGGGCAATTAAAATTTTGACCTGATAATGGTTCTGGATAAAACATTTTTAATGGATTTAATGTTACAATTGACCGTGAACCAAATTTTATGGCAATCCTTCCCATAGTGGGAATGAGACTTCTTACTCAAAACTACAAATGTCAACATAATAGTGCTACAGGGAAAGTCCAAGACATCCCTATACCTAAATGACCGAATTACCAACGACCCCTAAAATTACATATATGACCGGTGGAGAATACTAGTCAGGTGTACCAGACCTTAAGTGTGTTACCTAAGTCGTGATGTAACATTAAACATGTGGTTAATGGGAATGGTCACAGTTTAGTTAGGGTAATAATAAAATAGCCTACTAGGTTAGGCACCAAAATTACTTTAGGTTTAAGAAAATATCACGTTTGGGTCGAAAAAGAAGTACATCACGTTAAGTTACGTTACGTTACGTTACATTATGTTATGTTACATTATGTTACATTATGTTACATATAGGGCTGCGTATTAGTAAGAATCTGCCGATATTTACAGGGGTTACAATGCAGTATATTGTGATACAGTAAGCAAGGTGATATATTGCAATTTTTTAATTACATTTTAGTAACACTGTCATAGTATAAAGAACATACCACTTTCTTCATGCAACCAGAACAGTGAAATCTGTATGTGCTATCCAGCTGTTGTGGGTTTAAACACAAAAGTCAATACAGTGTTTTTGAGAATCAAAGTCAGTAGGACACATCCTCTCGGGACTGTGAATGTTTCAGTCTGGACCAGTGGTGGACTAAGAGACAGACAGACACTGCCAGCCCCAGAGCACGACTAAAAACGTGGGACAGAAATCATTTCAAACACTGGTCTTTGAGCAAACACAGAAATAATCTGTTGGAACTCCCTTTAGCTAGAGTTATTATGAAAAAGCTTTGATCTTTGACCTTTACAGACATTTTCCCAAAACAAAGAGCATTAGGAGGGTTCAGAACAAAATGTAGCATTATCCAGGACCTGACAGTTAAAGTGACACTCACTATATGGTTTCAAGTGTGTCTTTGCTAAATGAATCTGCATATGTAAATACCTTCTTTACACTCGTTCTGTTTGTGAACACTGAGTGGTGCTGAGATCTGTCCTACACTGCAAAGGTGTGCCTGTGTACATACTGTACACACTGATGCATTCAAAGAAATCTGGATTTTGAATTTAATCGTCCTGTGCGTCCTACTGCATGAAATCTGGGCATTTTCTGGCATTTCTCTCCTCCCATCTGCAGATAGGTAGAGGTTATATCAGCTCACAATACACACTGCTTCCTGTGATTGAGTTTACTCCTGGTGCTGGATGTACAGTCGTAATGTGCAGAGAGGTGTAACACACTAATGCATTAACACATTTAGAAATACCAACACATTTAACTCACTGTTCCTCCCTGTGATTCTATCATTGGCTGCAGGCGCCATTCAGTAAACAATGTAAATCTAATCACATACAAGAGGGGCATCTCATTAAAGCGAAATGTGTCCTGTTGGAATTACATTAAGTGCATTCCATGCTGAAATGTAGAACACATGATTGCATGCGCTAAACGTCGCTCACCAGAACGCCGGAGCGGAATACATCAGCATATTTAAAACCAGATTAACAGTGAGATTTTAAAATTAAGCTTTTAGATACAGAATATGAGAAAGTGAATGTGAATTCTGAACCTTTTGCAACTGTACAATCTCTGTCATAGTGTACATCACTCCAACTCAGACATATAGATAATGAGGTTTGAAATCGCCACCAGTCATCTTGAAACTTAAACCATACTGTTTGTCTTCTGAGAGATTTAAATATAGCATACCATACAGCTGCCATGCTGGCATGACTGCCTCCTGTGTGACAGGAGGCGTCACATGTTTCATTTGAAGTTGAAGCTAATAATCCTCCGATGTGGTTTGGGAGACACGTAGGCACGGATAATCACGTGGGAAATATAGACAGCAGGCAAATGATTTGCTGCATATGAGTCTGAAAACGTGAACATGTGACTGACCCACCAATGTTTCCCCCTCTCTCTCTTCTCTCTCTCTCTGCACAGTGGGACGCCATTAATGAGATGGACGAGTACTTCAGTCCTATCCACACGTACCAGGTGTGTAATGTTCTCAGTGTACGGTGGGGTGGAGTGTTTTATTAGAATTAATTATTATAAGAACTTCAGTGGAATATATCACTTTGATCCCAGGGAAACTGTGTTTTTCTTTTTTTTTTAAACATTAATTGGGTTTGATTTTGCAAAACAAACTGTGGATAATTCATCACCAGTTATTTATATTACTGTATTGCATTAAATAATGAAAATAAAGATTATGCAACAATTCCTGCTAGTACAAAAGTTGAGACAACTTTATTTGGTCATTTTTCAAGGTTATGCTTCAGTATTTGCAGTGTTGGTTGGGGCTGTGAGGCGGCGGTTTGCAGGTTGCAGGGAGTGTATTTGGCCAGAAATCCCATCTCAAGTCCTAGGATTCAGCGCTGGTGTTCATTCACTCATTTTTGCTGCTTACTTTGCCATCCAGTATAATTATATCACATACAGGAGCAAGGGCAATAGCCTGGGAATACCGAGGGCATGAGTCCAAGGCCCCCACCAGATAATTTTGAGCACACACAAAAGTTTACTGTAACATTATATTGTCTATATACTTGAGTAATAGACTAGTCCAGTGGTTTAAGAGTCTTGGAGCTTAGTGCTGAGTTTAGCCCAATTCCTGGATTTCTATGGGATTATGCTTTATTATATGCTGTGGTTATTTTGTCCCATTGGCACTCAACAATTAAGTCAAGATAGCCTAATATGATATTGTTTTTAATTTTTTTTCCCAGATTTTATTGATTACCTATAAAGCACTTCACAGTTTAGCTCCTAGCTATATTGATGAATTGCTGCACCGCTATGAGCCGGGCTGCAGCCTCATATCCTCGAGCAGGATCCTGCTGGCTGTTCCTGAGTTCAGGCTCAGGACCAAAGGTGACCTTGCTTTCGCAGTCAGAGCCCCTCTGCTCTGGAACTCCCTGCCCGAGGGTCTAAGGCTTGCTGAATCAGTGACATCTTTTAAATCACTTCTTAATCTTAGTTTAATTTCCCATCATGTCTTATCTATTAAATAAGTATTAGTGCTTTTACCATATATTAGCGATAGGTATTTTATGCTTTCAATTTTGTATCTTTTAATCTACCCCGGTGCGGTTAGTTTTACAATATGTTTTATCTGCTTTACTGATTACCAGTTTACTTTATTGGTACTTAGTTTTACTGATGGAGGTATTTTATTCTTTTAATTTTACCTAACTTCTATATGATTTTATTTCTCTGACTTTATTTTTCCTGATTGCCTCCTGGAATGTTTTTAAGTGTTAATTACAGTTGATTTATTATTATTATTATTATTATTATTATTATTATTATTATTATCATCATTGCTGTTTGAGGTAACTTCATATTACATGGAAACGGTCTGTCCTATTCTTCTATCTGACTAATGAAAAGGGAGAGAAACTGTAACCCCCCCCCCAACTACTACTGAACTGTATCTAATCAAATCACACATATTTTAGGTCAGTCCTTTTGATAACTGCTGTAATATTTTTTCAACTCCATTCACCGAGCCCCTGAGACGGTTTGAAACCTCTGGACTAGTCAACATAAAATCCATCTGCAACCATTCTGATGATATATTTAGATATTTAAAAGCAAAAATAGCAAAATACTCAGTGGTTCCACCTTCTCTAATGTTCATATATATCCTTTTTGTGTACTGAAGTGTAGTCCCTTCAGTGTAGTCCCTTCAGTGAGTAAATAGGAAGATAAATATCTTTCTTTATTGCCTTTGACGGTGGGATCTTATAGCAATTTGAAGACTTCACTGTAATGGGCATTTTACAGTTTTCCGACATTTTTAGACCAAAAGATGAATCAATTGATTACTTATCAATTCATACTAAGAATAAAAAATTTAATTATTATTTTAAACTTTGGATAATAAGATCATAATGTGACTTCAAAGCTTTCCCCAATAAGACTCTGTTCATTTAAAAGTGGTTACATTTAAATGGTTTGAGACACACAAAAAACCTCCAACTAGAATGAGCCCATAAAGTATTTAACAAGTGGTGGTATTTCACTGTAGGACAAAGCAGCAAATTCCCGCCCAAACATACAGAAGACTTGACCTCAGTGTTGTCATCTTTAAAACCAAAAACCCAAAAGTGGAGGAGAAATGAGGAGAAAATGCGCCGCTCATAGTTCCTTTAATGAGCATAATGTTTGTTTTCATTGGGGATGCATGTTGCTGCTAGAGTTGCTGATCCTAACACTTACTCTGAATCAGGTCTGTAACGTGATGAGCCCCAGCCAGAACAACTGGCTGAGGACAGTCTGGATCCCTCGAGAGGGAGCGAGGAGGATCTACATCGAGGTCAAGTTCACCCTAAGAGACTGCAACAGCATGCCTGGAGTACTGGGCACCTGCAAGGTAACACACTCAGACAGAGAGCAGAGGGCGGGGGAGCTGGGGGAGGGAACCAGGGGAAGAATGTGTAAGAGAATGAGACTACAGTTCTGTTCCATTTTTTTCATTACATAACTGTTAAACAACTATAAACTATAAAACACAAACAGGTGTGGTAGAATATGAGTGAGACAAAGGTTTTGCTCATTCCCACAGGCCCGTGCCACTTCCTTACCCATACAGAACATTTGATGGTTGCACTGATCAAATATATGCTGTAACATCACATTTGATCTTTGTTTATCTTCCCAACATTTCAGCTGCCATTATCACAGGGGTAAGACCTTCTCAGTGGCCACTTCAACAGGTTGCTCACTGACGTAGCTCCACCATTACATACAGTATATGCTTCTTGGAGAGTCAGATGCATTTCCACCTTTTAAACATCTGACAAACAGGAGCCAGACACTGTAAACATTAGGGGCTTAGCCTAGACCTATGGGGGGCTAGTGGAGATTTTTTGCCCTTTTACAGCAGCTTTATGCACTATTTTTCTGGTCTTTTGAGATAATAGAATGTCTATAAATCTGTACATCATTTTGGGAAAACATGATAGTTGCGCAAGAAATCAATCATCCTGTAGAGCCAACATCCTATTTTGATGAGGTTTACTCCTCATGAACACCTTTATGTCCACAGTCCATAAGATAGTTAACTGGCCAGCTTGCTCACTGCGCTGACACGACCAAATGAATCACAACACACACGATAATGTTAGGATGGACCTATGATAGACAGCGATATTTCCCCAGTAATAAGTTTTGCTCAATTGATCTGCTGGTCAGTCAGAGACTCTGAGGGGAAATGTAAAGTTAATTTAAAAGCTTAAATGATTCTGGGCTTAGTGTCCCACATAGATCTGAGACACTTCAACATGAACCCTGCATCATTAAAAAAGAAGTCACTACTAGGTCTCCTTGTAAATGATATGACCATTTGCTGTTTTGTCAATAAAAAGATCCTTCAAAATGATTTCTAAAAAGAGTAGGAACCCTGAAAAACATTCAGGGCCCAAGACCATCTGTACTGCTTCCTGGCTGCATTAAGCCTTGGCTTTATTAAATTGGGTATACACACACTAACAGTAAACTCTAATACTTACTCATTTTGTACTGACATACAGCACTCACACTACCTTGTTTGTTCTACAGGAAACCTTCAACCTGTACTACTACGAGTCGGACAGAGCGGTGGGCTCGGCTATACGGGAGAACCAGTTTAATAAGATTGACACCATCGCTGCTGATGAGAGCTTCACGGGGGTGGACCTGGGGGTCCGCAGGCTTAAACTCAACACTGAGGTATGTGCAACAGCACTAAACAACAGCCCAAATACTGACTGATATAACAGTTAAATGTCAGTCCAGGCTCTTTGAAGCTATATTTCACTTTGGATTGGAAGTCTATTCCAATTCTGGGCACGTACACCTCCACATGAGTTCAAGACGAGTTGGAAACATCCCCGGCCCTCGAGAGCCTCTTCCAGTCTCGTCTCTCAGGCGGTTCTGTGCTCACTTCTGCAGATCTGTAAAAGAAAACAAACAGCAGGGCTCAGTTCAGTATCACGGGAAATACTTTGATATTGATAACAGCTTCAAATTTGATACTGGGTAGTGGAGCTACTCTTTTATTGATACCTTACATTGTTAGAAAGATGAAGATATGAAAGACATGGTATAATTCATTGTACAGTCTTTCCATTTGCGACACATTAATCCTGAGTTACCTGTGGGAAACACAAAAATTTAAATTAGGTTGTGGTTTTGTTGGCTTTTCCATTCACCCTTTACCCTAATCTTTTGTTCCTACCGTTAGTAGTGCCAACGTGAGACATTCTGACAGTGCTACAAAATATACTGCTTCACAGTGACTGCTGTCTGCATGGCTTCATTTAGTAATTCAACTATGGAACATTCAAGTATAAAACAAATGGGGAACCCTGGTGGCTCATCTGGTGGAGACTGTGTACCATGCACTAGGGCCTATTCCTAACCTCGATGGCCCGGGTTCAATTCGAGCGTGGGGCCCTTTGCTGCATGTCGTCCTCTCTCTCCCGCCTCTCTTCATAGTCTCTCTTCAGTTCATATTGAATTAAAACAAAAAGCCCTCCAAAATATATATATAAAAAACATTTATATATATAGAAAGTATAAAACAAGTATGTTTCACCTAATGAATTGTGATTTGGCTGAGATACTATTTGCTACTGTCACAACCTGGAAAAACGCTCAGTAATTTCCTTACAGAGCTGGGCAGTGTAGTTTTTAGCAAACATTACTCAAACGGGAGGAAATAGCTCCTCTTTAGACCAATTTTAGCTGCAGGTTAATGCACATTTGTTGCGCTGGTGAATGTTAAGGTATATATAGGACTGAGTCAAATTAAACTACAGTGTGTGTGTTCATGGTAATGAAGGAACATGTCACCCAGTGCAACAGTGTGGCTCATTGATGTGTTTTTAATAGTTGTTGGACAACAATGGAGCTATGTGGCACAGATGAGGAAGACAGACACACAATACTTGTTAGTAGATACATTTAGTGCTGGTTTGGCTTAAGATTTGTAGACAGAAATATAGAATATCACCAACCTCATCCTTTAAAGCTCAATTTTTTTTTTCTTGCTCAACCACACACACACACACACACACCATGAAATATGGGCCAAGTAATCCAATCTGTAATGGACTGTTGTGTTTACATAAAGTAAAGCTGGACCTATTCCTAAAATGCTGTCAAGCTCTTCAAGCATTCAAAATATACACACACACTTCAGTATTTAAACCTAGCAGATGTTGAGCCAAACCTGGAAAGAATAAACTTTTTTTTACAGCAGCCATTTTGACATGTAATAGTAGGGTAAACACAGGTGATACTAACTGAGGCTCCTTTCCATGCTCAAACACACAGCTAAAGGTGCGCACAAACATTTGTGATTAAAGCAAAATCAAGTTAAAACGTCCGCTGTCACTGACTTTCAATTGAGTTTTTGAAGTTGCATTGCCACTTGCAGCCTTCCTTTCTGTATTGCATTGAGCCCAATTAATACAGAAAATCGCAGCCAGCCTGAAACCAAACAGAAGGTTTCGGCTGCAGCTGTCCACACATATAAGCATGCCCCGATCACTGTATAGCAGTCTTGAGGTTGTTCTGCTTTTCTAATGGAAACCTACATGTTAGGGTGGGAGGGTGTTGCTTTTGTATTCCATTTAACTTCAAATTATCAACTTGTAGCATGTTTACCTACCTATTTTATTCATTTGAAAATAACATAAGTTCAGTTAACATTTCATACATCTTTGAGGCTGACATTAACCTATCTTACCTTGCATATGTTTTAATTTATCTTATCTCTCTAAATTTGTTTAATCTTTTTCCTCTGGTCCCTGCAAATGGCAGTTCTCTCAGTTAAAAAACTTTGGAAGAATGATCGGGACATTTAATTCAGTGTCTGTCAGATTAGATATTCACCTGTACTGCACCTTTACTAGACAGCTGTAATATTCTTTTACTTTTTTAACCAATATCACCACCAGATCATTAAAGATCAATGAATTCTAACAAATATGTATGATAGGGTGGGCAATATGTGGATATTTTCGCGGATATTTTTTTGCAATTGCCACAAGCTATGTCTATTTTCCTCTCACTCGTTCGACGCAGACCATTAAATTAGCAAAATAAAACTACAAAAATCACCCAAAACACAATCAGTGATGGACATTTTCCGAGAAAACATTGCATCAAAAGAGTGTGTGCCGTAACTGACAGATGTTAGCACTCAGTGCAGGGAAGGAAACGCCTGAGGCAACTTAAATGATAACTGTTGATTGTGATTACACAACATATGTTTAATCCCAACAAAAATATCCCCATACACCAGAAAGATCAGCAAAACTCATAATTAGCTGTCTAATTAGCACACACTGTTGGTGTATTCGGAGCGTGGTGAGTCAGTTTGACGCTGAAAAATCTATTCAATCCATCAAATCAGTTTGTAAACAAAGGCACTAATTGTTGTTCGAGCATGTAGAGATTGCTCTTTTAAAAGCATGGAAACACATTGCATGATCTTCTCTTTCACATTCAGGATAAAATCCATCATATGCAGTGTGAGAAACAGTATCTTAGTTCTAAACAAATCCTCACCAAAGATCGTCCTGTTTCTTTCCTTTCTGCCTCTTGTGGAATCTCAGTACAAGGGGCTGAAAAACAGGATGGACCGTAATGTCAGAGTGAGCACAACACACAGCAATCTGACCCTAACCCTCAGGCCCAGTGAGTGTCTAAAACAAATGAATTTGCATATTATAGAAAAGAGTACAATACAGTCCAATAAACAGCCTTTATGCTATGGTTATCACATACATGTAGTTGTTAGAAAAAGTCAATTAGAAACAACTAGACTGGTTCTTATACACTCATTTGTGACCATATTACACGTTAATAAGTGTGAGAAAAGCTGTTCTTCTATTACAAACTTCTTAAATCATCTTTTGAATCACCTGGGTGTTAACAGGTAGTCAGCTGTGTCATGATATGCTGATGTTGTTATGTTATGAAAAACAAGCTTATAAAAATGTAAAAACATCCATGTTTCCATTTTGCTGTTGGAAGCGGAGCAGTTGATTAATGACTGCTGCCAAAGCAAACACCAAACACCAGTCCAGAGATTAGATTAAGGCTGCGTTCACACTGTCCCACCTGTTTTGTTCAGGAACCACTGTGGCAGCCACAGTTTTGGTATGAAGAAATGAGAGAACTTTCCAAACTTCTAAAAAATAAATTGCCTGTAGCAAGTCTTATAGCATGCAATTTCAATTTTGTTATGTTATGTGTGTTTCAAAGTACGTAGAGAAAGCTGAGCCACACCACCCACTTCATTGCAAATGGAGTCTGTTATATACTAACCAAGTGTAAAAAGATAACCACCTGATGAAAATTTACAGTGTGACTGTGTTTGAACTACTGACTTTGTGCCGGCACGCATCTGTGCGTCTGTGTTGTTTGACCCCCTTTTGCCACACCCAGCCTGATGCTGCCCCACCACAGTAAAGAGAGTGCACCCCAACAAGTGGAAACAGACTCAGACAAGCACACACTCACATTAGTGATAAAGCCTATTTTATATTTGTTGTCACTGTCAAAACCTCCTCTCTCCTCACAGGTGCGAGGGGTGGGCCCCCTGACCAGACGAGGGTTCTACCTGGCCTTCCAGGACATCGGCGCCTGCATAGCCCTCACCTCTGTGCGGGTGTACTACAAACGCTGCGTGGGTGTGAGCCGGAACCTGGCGGTGTTCACCGACGTGGTGACGGGCGCCGATTCCTCTTCGCTGGTGGAGGTCAGGGGTCAGTGTGTGGATCACGCAGAGGAAAGGGACACGCCCAAGATGTACTGCAGCGCCGAGGGGGAGTGGCTGGTGCCCATCGGGAGGTGTGTGTGCTCCGCTGGGTTCGAAGAACACAGAGACTCCTGCGTGGGTAAGTTGACGTTTGTTGAGGCTGGTGTGAACACTGATTCTAACTGGTGCAGACCAAGGGACCAGTCCGAGACAAGACAATTCTTGTGGGGGTTGTTTGTGATGGGAACACAAAGAAGGCCAATCACAGGATTGTGCAACAGTCCATGTGACTTTAGCTTAATTCATAAGCTAAACTACAATTAAATACAAAATACTAAATCCATGTGCTGATTGTGGGAGCTGTCAAGGAAGTGATACAGTATATCAAAATATCTACATAATTTGGCATGATCATTCAGTAACAATTTGTGGTGTAAGGGGATCTGTTATTTGGGAAAAGTATTGAAAAAGTATTTTGGCTGTTCTTCATTAAAAAGCGAGTGAAATGTAGGGACCAGACAGTATCAGCCCACACTCCCCTCACTGTGATATTACGGCACGAGACACCTCCTTTTCATCCTGTTTGCAAAGATGGGGACAGACCTGGAGACTAGCATAAACCTAACTGAGCATGGATTCTGCTGTGTTCCTGTACCAATAATAAATAAAATCAGACATTCATTAAACAGAGCTCACCCTGCTAATCTCCACTGCATGAATCACTATGAGGTATGAGATGGATGGAGAGATGAGGGGAACACACAATGTAAACTCTTCGGAGAGAGCAGGAGGTTAGTGAACTTAATCAGAGCAAGACGAACTTCAGCTGAGCTGTGGCTCCGCTCTAAAACCTGCTACTGCCTCACTCAGCTCATCGCAGTCTTTATAGCTCGCTTGCTTTTGTCCCTGGGTTTAAAGACCTGACCACCAATATCGCAGAATCCCCAGTTTGTGTCTCCCTCTCCCCTCATTTTCTGTCATCTCTCTACTGTCCACTCTCAAATAAAGGCATAAAATGCCCCAAACCACTCAAAAAATCAACAACAAAAAAAACGCACACGCCATGATTTTATCTCCCAGCTGTCGGCATGAACCAGACTGGAACAGACTGGAACAGTCCAACATTGTCCCATCAGTCCTCACCCTCATATGCTATTTATAATTTAGCCCCTCACTCAGATCGTCTACGTAAACCTAGGTGCATGTTTACTTTGAACCTGACAGTAGCTGTATGGTATGACAGTGCTTTAACCAGACATTAAGCAGAACGGAAATCATTGAAATGCTCCCTTTTCCTTTAATGCATAAAGAACAGTGAGATTTTTCCTTATGGGTCCACACAGTGCTGGTGATTTTATGTTACTGTAAAGTATCTCATTTACAAGAGAGACCTGGATTACATTAGGTGTGTAACACAAGGTTGTATCTGTTCATGTCATAAAAATATCTGTTTTTATATCTGTATTCAGATTATACCATCAGTGGGCATGATTTATCAGCGTTCCTACTCAGAAATAATTTTTTCTTGACAATACAGGACAGGTGCCCAGAATAGAACTCTCCAGCAAACTGACCACAGTTCTTTAACTGTAACATTAATTTAGCCAGAGCCCATACATACAAAAATTCAAGTAGAATTTATTTTAGCTTACAGAAAATTCATCTTCTCATCTATTAGCCTATTAAAAGAATATGTAGATGTGACCATCTGCAGCATTTTCAAAATAGACTTGACGCAAAAAGTTTGCTGCAAGTGGTGTGAACAGCTCCTGACTGACATGGAGCAGAAATGGAAAAGGAGCATTTTTCCCTTCCGCTTTGCTTCTGGTATACAGTGTAACCCTACCTTCAAAAAAAATAAAAAAGTCTTAAGTGAGTCTAAATAAAACTCATGCTACTGTTAATTACTGTTAATGGTCCAGATGGAAATTAAAAGTGGAAATAGAACAGGAGGGTAGTCCGCACTGGGCCATTTTCCAAAAATCATATTTACATTATTCATTCACAAAAACATGAGAACCTGAGTGGCATAACGGACCAGAGAGAGTCTTCTGTCGGTCCATGTGACTTCATATTTAAACCTGTGGGTTGGTTCTAAAAAGCCAGTGTGAGCACTTACCGGTCCAGAAGTAAAAGGCAGCATTGAATCAAGTTTTTCTTTGGTCCAGACGATTCACAGGTGTGAATGCGTCTGAGAATGTGTTCCGCAGAAGAGGCTGGAAAATGCTTGCTTATTTTATATTAACTCCAGCAGCCTCTTTTCTACTTCCTACTAAAAATTATTTTCTCACAAAAAAAAATCATGTAAGCATCAGAGTTGCCCATTTATGTAACGATCTGAAACTTTCCCTCTGAGCTCAGAACGTCAGCAGAATGTAAAAAGCCTCCAAAGCAACACATGAATTTGGAAAGGTTCTAACCTTTTGAGTGAATCAAAAAGTCTGTTTGAAGCTCCGACTGTAGATCACGTCAAAAAATAAAATAAATGAAGCAAAGAAGTTCAAGGTCTGGTCAAAAGCTTTTTTCTGAGGTCTAACACTTTTTCTCAAGTAGGTGCGTTAAGTACTGAAGCGATGATGAATAACAAGTCTGAGATGCAAAGATCTTCTCTTGTTTTCCTTTTCTAAACCACATTCTGTTTGTTTTTGTCTTTTTTGATTCTTTCACGGGGTTTTGAGAGGCTGACCTCGTGCGGAGACCTGTGCATATTTCAGGTTGCCATGGGTTACAGTAATTAAAACCTATTAATCACAGAGCGATGGATAATTAAACGCTAAAAGCAGTTTGTCAGCTAAACGAGCCGAACAAGACACGCAACACCGGTTCGCTAGCACCCCCCTCCCTCCGTCCTCCACCTCCTCATCCCCCTCTTCCTCCTCCAAACACCTACACACACACTCACAAATCTCTGTTGTGTCTCACCAATCTGAGGCCGGCGGCAAACACCCTCTTGGTTCGACGCAGCGAGAGCTCCTTGTCAAAATGTGTTTAAAAGCGTAGGAAGTGGAGTGTGTGTGTGTGTGTGTGTGTGTGTAGGTCCGGTTCAGAGGGCCACTTCCAGACTTTCTATAATTAGTTGCAGGCAATTAGCATCAGCACAGAAATGCAAAGCAGAGCCCATAAAGGAAGGAAAAATCACCTTGAGTCACGTTTTTGTTTATGGAGCTGATTTTCTCCACGTTTTAAGGCCGATTTAAATGCAACACGCTGATGTAAGTTATCTGAGGTTATAAAGATACAATCTTTTAATGGTGGGGGAAAAAGTATCCAAAAATAGAATTCATTCTGTTTATGATAATCCTCAGCTGAAGGTGATGTTTTCACCACGTATTTTAGCTACCATTACATCACGGCAGCCAGAGCACAACAGTGGATTTGCAGCGGAAGGAGGAGGAGGAGGAGGAGGAGGAGGAAGGGGTAAAAAAAAGGAGCTCTTCAATATATCCTCTACTGACGTCTCGTCTCTTCTGGCACCAAACTGGGTCGCTGTGCTAATTCACCCTTGCCAAAGCCAGCCACAGTCACGCACACACGAGACCAGACAAGACACAGAGAGGAGGACGAGGGCACGAGATGGTGAAAGGAAGACGGCTTAAGTGGTGAAGGCTTGTGTGTGTGTGTGTGTGTGTGTGTGCAGAGAGAGAAATCAGACATGAATGTGCGTGAATATGTGTGTGTATATGAGCGTACTTAAGTGGCTCTCCCCTGACAAAGGTGCAGCGCTTTGGCTGAGAGCACGGCATGGTGTGTGTGTGTGTGTGTGTATACATGTGTGTGCGTGCGCGTGCAAGGGTTGCGTGACATGCCGTTAAAAGTGTCATGGGGAGGGAGAGCAAAGAAAGATGAAGGGAAAAAGAGAGGAGGGTAGAAAGACTGGTTGAGTGGCTGACTGGACCCCTCGTCCACTTGAGTTTACGTCAAAACAGTGAGTCAGTGTGTACATGTGTGTAGGTGCGTACTGTATGTGTGTGTCTGTGTGCGTGCCTCCCGGTGCCAGTGAAGAATGGGCTAAAGTGCCCCATACAGTGAGAGCGATCGAGGACACACTGATATGAGACACACACACTTAGGCTGGTCACATCTACTCAGTTCAACCGGGCCCATCCAAGCCTGACACACACACACAGAGGAGAAAGGGGTTGTACTCACACATGTGGGTTAGCTCACTCCTCTGCACAGTCAATGGACCACAGCCGTCCGCCTACTCTGCGAACTGCACCGAGCCTCTGATGCTTTCATGATTTATGGTTGAGTTTGGAGGAAATAACATAATCCAGCTACTGGAACAGCAATTCACACACTATTCCACCTAAAATAACTACATTAACCCCCTAACATGCAGTTTCCCCCTTTTATTTCCCCCTGTGGGACCTCTAAGGTCTGACAGTATCACAGATATATTCTGTATCGCCTCTTTATTCAAGCTGTATGATGTTTACACTCAGTAAAATATTCAAACCCAAGACTGCATGAGTTTTATACCGCACCATTTAATCAAATAATCCAGATGTTTACCAGAGTTTAAAGCCACTGAGAGCTTGGTTTCAAATCTTAAACATTGCTCAGAAACATTTTTGCAGCGACTAATACATTTCTCTTGTAAAATAATAACAGTTGTAACTTTGAGAGGTTTTGTGTTCATGTGAGCAGGCTTGGAGAGTAATGGATTACATGTAACTGAGTTATGACATCAGGACACAAAAAAAGGTAACTAATCCATTACAGGTACATTTAGTAAAAGAATTGTTAAGCAGGATTAAAATTTTAAAATTAATCAATTTTTCCTTTAAAAATACACTGACACAAAGGACTTTATCTCTTTTTCCCCTTTTTTTCTTCTCCTTTTATAAGCTTCAATTGTTATGTCATCTTACAGAATACACTAGCATCATATTTTTATTTAGATATTAGTTGTTGAGGTAATACAAAAGTAACAGAAAGTAGTCAAGTTACGTTGACATTAAGTAAACAGTAGGTTTACATTAAGGTAATTGTTAAAAAGTGAAAATGTTAATGCAAAATTCACCATATTATCATAAAAATATATCATAAAAAGTGCAAATCCTGCATTTTATTATAGCCTCTACAATATGTAAAGAATGTATTACATATTACATTTATGCCATTTATTACAAAATGTGTTTGTTTGTTATTACATAATGCTTTTATTGTTATTAAATTGATAACAGCCTGACAACAGAGCCAAGAGGAGGTGTAGAAGTAAAAAATAAACTGGCTACCGCAGCTTTGAACCAGGCTCCAGCTCAGGGAGGTCTTAAAGGCTGAACACATTTATTTCAACCAGAATCATTTAAGAAAAGAACCCCAGAATGTTAAATTGTGCATGCCGTGGAGAAATCGTTCCCGTGAATACAAACAGATCTGCAAAATGTTACTTTGCTTTTAAATGTAAAATAAAACCACATTATATTAGTTAGAATGTTAATAAATGTTAATATATTAATAAATGTATTCATTGGTTTAATTTAAATGCTAATTGAAAAAGAACTAGCACATCACTCTGTATGCAGCCTCAGTATTTACTATAAAGCACAATTTTCATTATCAATATCCATACTAATATGGATTAATAAATTGTAAATTTCTACAGTATTTAGAAAACCAAAAATGTATCTGGCAAAACTAATGAAACTATTGATCATGTGGATCAACATGGAGCTAAAATGCTAATTGCTGCTTTGGGGGTTGTTTTGGAATAAAAAGGCTGATTCTAACTGAACAGGTTTTTATCCAACCTACTGTACAGACTCGTCTAGCCTATTTGGCAGTTCCACGGGTTTATCCTCATAAATTATTGTGGCCTTCAGATATGTTTGATCCCTTTGTGAAGATAAAATCATGACCGGAGCAAATAATGAGATTTAGGAAATTACTGTGTCAGTCAGAGCCAACTGTACAGAGAAGAGGTTATTTCTAGAGTCTGATAACATTTGAATCTGAAAGGATTATCTTATGCTCCATAGTATTTCAGTATCCACGGTCTGTGTATGGTCTCATTGAGACTTTTTACATGTGTTATATGTCTTGTTTTATATGGATGTTTTGTTGCGTGTGGACTAAGGGAGTAAAGATTTAATGATACAAGATGGTTTTAACATTATAGATGCAACTGCATTGGTACGCAGACCCCTGGATGGATCTAAATGTACCATGAACTGCTCAATGGTCCGATTCTAAAGTTATGAATTGTTGACTGAAGCTTGGCTGCTAACAGCGTCTCCACTCTCGTCAAAGGCAAAAGGTCAGTGCAGATCTTGTGACAAGAGCGGCGTTAGTAACGTTAGCGCAGCGTGGTTTGCGAGGTCGGCACATAAACATGTCCAATAACACAGACAATATTCACAATGCATCACATCTACGATCTAAAGTTTGGAAGACATTTAAATTTGGAGTCCAAATGTAAGAAGCAATGAAGTCCAGTGGTAGCATGACAAATCTTATCATTCACCTGGTGAGACGGCATGGTGACACCTATACAGGCGACAAGGAGTCTATGGATGCTAATACTGCTAGCACAAGCAAGCACATGGATATTAAATAGTTTCCAGTCACAACTTACTGTAGCTGCAACTCTGCGAGGTCTAAGGTAATCTCAGCAGAAAGTCTTTCTGTCTGTGTCTGTTGGAAAAGCAATAAATACAATGACAGGTCATTCTGAAATGAGACATTTGTCTTCCATTTTCTTCCCACAAAGAAAAAAAATTGTTGGGATTCCCCAATATTTTATAAAATATATGTATTTGAATGTAAGCAATGTCACTTTTATGAAAATTAAAATTACATTTTAATTTAGAATGAAAAATAAATGTCTTCATTAAATAAATGTTAAGAACTGTATCACATTGCATCGTACTGAACTGTTCCATATTACAATGCATCGTCCCTGAGTCATACTGTAGCCCATCTATCTAAATATGTATCGGCTCGTCTTAGTGGCAGCTAATGGGGATCCAAGAATAAAGAATAAGGTTCTGGTAGTTTTGGGTTGCTCTGTATGGGCTGGGTAATGTAGCTGTAATTATAACAATACTGAATATTTTAACAATTGATTTTGAAATGTTTAAACATTTCTGACAGTGTTGATCAAAATAAAAGATGGCAGATCCTGTTGTTGAGTTTTAGGGTTAGGGTTAGGATGTGTGTTATCAAACTGTGTGGGTGTGTGTGCAGGTCTTAAATCAAGTCGTAATTTGTCACTTCTCCCCCTTAAGCGGACAACAATTATTGGCTCCTGCAGTCACTGAGGGATTGTGGGATTGTTTAGAGCCTCTTTGACTCTCCTGTAAGCAAACTTTCCTCCCTGTCACACGGCATGGAGGAGGGGGAGGAGGAGGAGGGAGGCTTAAAGAGTGAACAAAAGGGGTGGGAGAGAGAAAGATGAGCATGAATAAATGGAGAGGTGAGGACGAAGAAGAAGTGAAATAAAAGAATTGAAAATACAAAGACAGAGAGAGAGATTATGAAAGAAAGTAAAATGAGAGAGTTGAGGCGTCAGAAGAGAAAAGGTGTGACATAATGTGATCGTTATCTGTCAACGTGGCACCGAAGAGAAATATCAGAGGAAGACAGCAGCAGGAGACAAGGAGGATTTAATATTCCTCTATTATATATTTATTTCATCGCACACACACACACCTACACACACACACACGGAGGAGATGAGAGCTTTGTCCTTTCTCGAGCCTGTCAGCACCTCCCTCCTCTCCGCTGTCACTCCTCCTCACTTTTGGTATTTTCCACTTCAAACACATGATGCACACATATGCAGAGGTGGACACGG